>JADKLZ010071522.1:10896151-10914395 GCA_021533235.1 Biomphalaria straminea
TTGAATAAAGGGATGAATATCACGAACATACTTTCTCATACTTTTGGTATGTTTGTAGATTGGTGTCATTTAAAATTTTTGGCTCTCCCTTTTTGACAATTTTTCATTGTCTCCCTTGAGACCAGGGACACTACTCCCTCCTCACCAAGGTGACAATTCCGTCTGTTAGAGTCAGAATTTGGGGAGTTCTGCTTCATTTTTGAAAAGTCTTCATTCTGACGTTAGTGTTGTGGGGTGGTAATATTTCAGTTCTTAGTTTCGTGATATATAACTGTGGTGTACGTGTTTTGCTTATAATGTTTGACAGTATGATATATAACAAAATTTCTTTCTAAGTTTCGTTAAATGTAGATATAGGAAATATGTAACATAGATAGGTTAAGGATACAATGCAATAGCATAAACAAACATGGTTCTAGAGTCAGTGAAATGTTGGAAAATTTTTTAAACATTCACTTAGTATAATACTATAAAAATAATAATACTATTGTAATTCATTGTTTTTATGGAATAGATGATATGTCCAAATTGTCTGGCGATTGTTTTATTCTTGTAATCACCCTTGGGACGGATCCTAGTTCTCCAAGCGTTGTCCTTTTACGTACGTTAGTTCAAAAGTAAAAGAGTTCTTTTCTCTTAGATCACGTGTACAAAGGAACGTAACCAGGGAAAAAACAAATTAGTCTTGTAGAGGTGTTACTTCTCGTCAAGAAAAAAACAGTTCTTGGGTAATTTTCTGTTAAAAGGGTCCTTACACGTTTACGTGCTCACATAAACATTAATTAATATATTACTTAATAACAAATTAAATGTCACGGTGAAGTAAAAAAAAAAAAAAAAAAAAAAAAAAAATTTTTTACTGGGGTTTAGTAGGTTTATGAAGTACATTAATTTAAACACTTTTAAAAACTGATATTATCTATTCTATGTTCAATTGTTTTCCTAAATATTAAGTCTAACTTATTGGGATGTACAGATATATTATCATGAACAACTTTAGTTATACTGCGCCAAACTAGACTTCTGTATTCTGAAACTATTATTAAATTAAATATATGAGTCTTTTTACATTTTATAGGTAACTTGTTAAGAACAATAGCTAAGTTAAGATTAACATTACATTTACAATTTGCATTCAAAAGGTCTCTCATAGTACTTCTGACATTCTCGAACATTTTACATTGTAAGAACAAATGATTTTCATTGTCCCCATTCTCTGCATGACATAAGGCACATGTGTGTACATTTCTCTTCTTAAATTTAATTGGGGTCATATTGTAAGTTAGCCTGTAGGCCACCTCCTTCGCTTTGGGTGTTATGTTTTTGTTGTGTAAGTGCGTGAATGTGTCTGTATATGTGTTGACTGTTATTCCTAGTTCTCTCCCCCACTTCATTCTGATTTTTAAATTTTCTTTGAGTTTGTTTCTAAGTGCTGTGTAGATGTCTTTGGATGTGTGGTGTATTAAATGTTCATTGTTTTGTAAATGTCTAGCTAGTGATCTGTAGAAAGGGTGAGTGTGTGTGCCGAAAAAATGGGGGTAGTTGTTTTGGATGGGAAGAATTTTGTTTAGCCTCAGGCCGAAATAGTACAAGGTTAAGGGGAATTTTTCGGGGGACCTAACTACTTTTCCTAAATATTTTAACCTTTGTACTTTTATTTTTGTATTTATGTCTTGTAGGCTAATCCCCCCGTCTTTTTTGTCTTGAATTAGTGTGTTGTGTTTTATGTTTGTGATTGTATTTCTGAAAATGTATTTCCTAATTATTTTGTTTATTTTGTCTATGAATTTGGGAGGTGGCTCTACAGCGTTGGTCAGGTAAAGGACTTTGGGTGTAATTAAGCTGTTGGTTAAAATGGCTCTGCCAAAAATGGTGGATGATGTGTGTCGAAATAATTGTAAAATGTTTTTTGTCTTGTCAATAATAGCGTCCCATTGTTTCGTCACGTAGTGTGTCGGGTCTCTGGTCCACACGATGCCGCATATTTTTATTTCTGTCTCTATTCTAAACCCGTGAGTTTTGTTTGGGGGGACCTCCCACCTCCCCAGGAACATGATGGAAGATTTTGAAAAATTAATTTTGGACCCGCTCGCCTTCCCAAATAGTGTAAATTTCTCTATCATCTTTTTAACATCTTTTTCTGAGGTGGGAAACAGGGTGGTATCATCTGCATATGCTTTGATTTTAACTAAGGGGGTGGGGCCCGGGATTTTAATGCCTACTATTTCTGAGTCTAATCTTATACTTTCTAACAGGGGTTCCAGGCAGAGGGTGTATAGGAAGGGGGATAGGGGACACCCTTGCCTGACTGATCTTCTTATGGGGATCCTATCACTAAGTTTTTGGTTTATGATCAGTTGGCTTGCGGCATCTGTGTAGATTAATTTGATGTATTTCGTTAGTGTCTCGTCTATGTTAGTTTTGTGTAGTACTTTAAAAAGGTAGTCGTGGTCAATTCTGTCAAATGCTTTCTCTTGATCAACGGACATGAGGGCTGCCTTTAAGTCCTTGTCCTTGCAGTAATAAATAATGTCTCTTAAAAAGTGGTTTAGTTCGTCAATATTCTTGTCAGGGTTACTGCAGTATTGGTCTTGTCCTATTAGGAGTGGGATTATGGGTTTTAGTCTTAGGAAAATCATTTTGGTCATAAGTTTGTAGTCTGTGTTTAATAGGGAAATTGGTCTGAAGTCGCTAGGTGAGGTGTTATTTTCGGGTTTTTTGGGTAGTAGAGTAATGTATGCGAGGTTAAAGTCTTTTGGTGTCTGTCCTTTCCCTAACATGTCTGTGTATAGTTTTATCAGTAACGGTCCTATTTGGGGGAAGAAAGCTTTGTAAAATTCGTATGTTAAACCGTCGGGACCTGGGGATTTGTCGTTTTGGGTCATGTCTAGGGCAGCCCTCAGTTCCGCTAGAGTGAAGGGTCTGTCTGCGGTTTCTTTGTCTGCGTCTACTATTGTTTTAACATTGTTTAAGAAAAAATTCTGTGCGTCTGCTGCTGTCGGTTCTTTCTTGTATATTTCTCTAAAAAATTTGCAAAATATATCATTTATCCGTTTGTGGTCTTGTGTTTCTTCTCCGTCAGTGTCTTTTATTGTTGTAATTGTCCTGTCTTTCTGTACATTCTGTTCTGCCGATAAATATAGTTTGTTTGGTGATTCCGATAAACTTGGGTACTTGCATCTGATTTCTGCCCCTTTATATTTATACTTATATATGTCTTCTAACTGTCCTTGTAGTTCTATTTTGTCAATGTCGTTCGTTGTTGTTTGTAATCTGTCTCTAAGTCTTGTCTCTTCGTCTTTTAATTTTTTACTTTTAATCTTTGCTAAAACTATCACTTGTTGTTTAATGGACTCTTTGAGTACCGGCCACATTTGTATAATTTCCCCTTCGTTTCCCTCTTCTCCTATGCAATTCTGGATCGTATCTGCGATAGATTTTTGGATTTGCGGTTCTTCAAGCAGACTTTTGTTAAATTTCCAAAAATTTCGTTGTTTTTTAACCTCCTTATTCTCTCCCCCTATTTTAACTAATACTCCTTTGTGGTCTGTGTAAGTCAATGTCTCGTCCAGGTGTTTTATTTCGTTAATTTGAATGTCATTCGGTGTGTAGAACCGGTCTAGTCTAGTCTCCACTGGGTGTGTGCTATGTTTCATTGTAGTATCCTTCCCCTTTGGGTACACTCCCCTGTAAGCGTCCCCTATTCGATGTTGAACTTTTATCTCTTTGAGATAGTCGTTAGTTTGAGTTTGGGTTTGAGGGGGTGGACCCTGCGTGTTCGTGTGTTTCCTGTCTAATTGCGTTTCTATGTAGTTGAAGTCCCCACCTAAAATTATTTTTTCCCCTACGTGTTTGCTGTGTAGCTCTTCTCTCAGAGTTTCAAAAAACAAAGGCCTTTCTGCACTCTGAGCTGGAGCGTAAATGTTCACTAGAGTGTATGCGTGTTTTTGTGATTCTACCTTAACTATGACTACCCTACCGTTATTTTCTGTGTGTGTGTATGTAACCTTGAATCTGTTAGATGTCTGTAAAATAGCTGCCCCTCTTTTATTCTGCCCTAAACTAAAGTACCCACCCGCAAAACCCATGTCTGATGTGATTTTCATTGCCTGGTATCGTGTGTGCGTGTTTGTCTCTTCAACATATATGAAGTCTGTTTTATAGGTGTTGGCTAAGTGTACTAAATATTTGTGTTTGTTCTTTAAGCTTCTGATATTTAGAGAGAGAATTGTGATGTCTGCCATGTCTGCGTGTGGGTGGGTTGTTGTGTGTGCGTGTTAACATTCTATCGTATTCTATGAGTGCGTGTTTGTGTGTCTGTGTGTGGTCCACTATTCTGATTTGCTTTTTGTGTTTATGAACTGGAGTGTTTGCCAGGGTCATCCCCCTCATCTATGATCAATTGGCCTGGGGAATCGGGAAACTCCACTTCCCTCTCTCCCTCCTCTCTCATTTCGCCCTCCTCTTCCACCTCTACCTCACCGCACTGGCCGTCAGACAGTGAAGAGGAGGAGGACGATAGGGTCCTCTTTCTGTTTACTTGGGTCGGAGTGTCAGGCTCCGACCTTAATTTTTCTTCTGGTTTAAGTCTTTTGTGGGAGTTTGACCCTCCCGCGCTCCCTCCTCTTTCTACCTTTTTGGGGGAGGGGGCTAGTTCCTTATCCTTACCAGTTCCTCCCTGCCCATCTGAGGCCTTCCTCCTCCTCTCCACTACCCTAAATCCCTCCTCTTCCCCCGACCCACCCTCCTGGGTACTCTTTGTACTCCCTCCTTTTAGGGCCGTAGCGTATGATGTTTTGGGGGGTTCTGGGATCTTTACCCCTTCTTTTTTATTACCCCTAGGGGTGGTTCTGGTTGGGCACTGGTTTGACCAATGGTCTTCCTTCTGGCAGTGCCAGCACTGTTGTCTCCTCCCCGGGGTTGTAATGAGTACTTTATATGTTCTCGGGTCATCCTCGTACCTGAGCTGTATGTAATGGGGCAGCTCAGCTCCCTTCTTTGGTCTGATCCAGCTGACCCACTTGTCTGTCCCATCTATTTTGTGGGCCTCTGCTTTGGAGCCATCCTCCGCCATACTATTGACAATTTCTTCCATTTTGGATTTAGAGATGCGGGGGGACACCCAGTGGAGGGTGATTTTGATCTTTTCTTCTTCCAGGGTGGTCACCTCCACCCTGAAAGTGTCTTCCTTTCCGAAGGTTCGGCCCAGTATCTTTCCCCTCACCGCGGGTGAGGAGACGCCGAGAAACCACAAATACGGGTTCTCGAACCGGTACAGGGGACCCACCTCCTCCGGCCTGAGCCCCAAGGCGGCAACGATGGTCGCCATCGAGGCTCTGACTGCCTCCTGTCCGGATAGTTTGAGAAGAAGGGTCCCCGGAGGATGGACGAGGCCTCCCTCCAGATCCTTTTTCTCAATCGTGAATGTCTTAATAGACATGTTAGTAAACAAAAAAGTTAAGAAATTAAAAAAAGGTAAACAGAAAATGAATAAAAATATTGTGCTCCTTGCACAGAAAAACACAGAACAACACTTAATATCCAAATCGAATCAAAACACAATGAAGAGTAACGAAATCTAAAAAGCTCCAACGATGAAAAGCAACACCTCTTTTATGAGTTGATTACTTTACGAGTAAATACTGGTATGTTACTCGTATGTTGGAACCAAAAAAATGTGAAAACCTGTGCGGTATTTTAGATTATTAATTGTCTTAAAGTAGGTTTCATTTATATTGCATACTAATTAGGTTTTTTCTCTTTAAATACTGTTTGCATAAAATATTTTTAAAAATTAGATTTTGAGTTTTTAGAAAAAAAAAAGTAGCCGTTGCATCAGAACTTTGAATGCTCTATATTATCGTGATGTCAGATTTTCATTTTCTCTTCTACTTTCTGAGCACTAAACGGGACGGACGGACGGACAGACGGACAGACAGACAGACAGACAGACAGACAGACAGACGGACAGACAGGCCACACAAAACTAATAGCGTCTTTTCCCCTTTCGGGGGCCGCTAAAAATGAATGAAGTTCGAAACTGTCAATAAAAAATCGTTTCCTGGAAAAGTTCCCGCCACGTTGTAATGTCAAATGGACTTGGCTTCTATGTACAACGTACGTGATATATCATTTATCTGTCACAAGGGAGGGAATTAGTTATTCGTCTGTAGTCTGTACTTGAGTAAAAGAGCAATAATTATCAAACAAAAGTTATAGTATTGTTTATGGAAAATATTGTAAACTTGTATTATAAAATTGTAGACTAAAAATGGCACAAAAAAGACAGTTACTCATCAAACCATTTGATAAAACTTATGGCGATAAGTGACTTGTTTCACTTTCTTTATTTTATATTCATTTTCTTACTGTGATTTCTTTTTGAGTTACTGCAGTAATCTAGTCTAAGATTGCTATTAAATTAAGTATTAAATGTAGTACACAATTATTAATTTATTGTCAAATACATCGTCTTTATACCTTTGAATTCTAATGAAGTCTGGGATTTTGAGTTTTGTCATTTTTGGGCTCTTCCAAGTCCATCAAGCTGGAATGGGTACCTGACATTAGTTGGGCAGTTGGTCCTTGTACTTGTTAAGCGTTGGCCATAGAAACAGATGACCTTTTCATTATCTGCCCCATAGATTGCAAGGTCTGAGAAGGAACTTTCCGATTTTTTTTAAAATTTTCTTTCTACATTTCATTCGAATACATATTTCTATTCGTTTTGATAAACCAGCTCGTTGTGAACCAGGGTTCTATTCAAAGGACAACATGTTCTGCTCTGTTTGCCCTAACGGAACTTATAAAAACTTCACTGGAAATCAGCCATGTTCAAAATGTCCAATGAGTAAAACAACAAGAGACGTTGGAAGTAATGACATCAGTAATTGCTCTTTAGGTAAGATCTATTTATTGATGTACTTATAAGCTAAAAAAAAAAAAAAAAGATATATTTTTAATTTCAGAAATTTTAATTGGTAACTGTCACAGTCATATTTCACATTGATTGTTATTTGTTCGTCTAGGGTCAGGAAAGTGATAACACATGCAAACTGTGGAATAGAAATAAATATATAAGAATTACTAAACTATACTTGAATTAGTTACTCTAGGCACTCGGTGCAGTATACATGTATTAAAGTTGATATCGTACACCCGCATCAGGAGAGGACGTAATTGATAGCTGGCAACTTTGTTATACTTTGAGATTCTCATATATTTGATTTAAGCAACTCGCATTCTAACTTGTATGTGATCACTATAAACGGATGTTATGTTTTTTTATATCTACTCAGTGATTTGTAGCTAAATACTGTTATGACATGATTAGAACATAGTTTTATTTCGGGGATAATTAAGGGATAAGTTTTCATTAGTGACGGAAGTGACGATAGGTGAAATTAAAAATAGGAGAAGAGATTGACGCTATCAACAAACAAGACGCATTTTGAGAGACAAGGCAAGACGTTAGAATCGAAGGACAACGACGGGTCCCTTCTTGAGCATTAAACGTTATTTATCTTTGAATCGATCGTCGACTCATTATATTATTGTTCGGCCTTCATTGGTGGTTTGGTTTGTGGCAGTTTATCTTTCAACACCGTGAATAGGCCCATAACAATACATAAAATCAATTCAATTTCATCGCGTATTATTAATTTGAATAACCTGAATCCTTGTCTGCTGAAATTATACCAAAATGTGCATATTACCTCATTCTTTCCAATCGACGACACCCTCGTTGATTTTGACCTCATCAAATTATTTTTTTTTCAACTTGACTTTGAGTTATATAAAAAGCGTATGGATTCTCTTATATTATATACCAAATACAACGTTTTCTGATAACAAACAACAAAGCTAGTAAAGCCCAATCATATCAGAAATAGTAACGAGCTAAATCAGGAATTCCTTCAAAGAGTGAACAAATAATTACGGAGAGAAAGAGTTAAAACAGTTATGTACTGAATGTGTGGAGCAACTTAATTATTTAAGAGTGACATCTCAGACACACGAACCTAGTAGACAGACCACAACACTTAAACAAAGTGGAGTAAGTATTTGACTTTGCCTGTGCATTATGTCTTTTCTAATCACCAATTTGTTGTAGCATTGCTTACAAAATGAAGTTTAGCTTGGTACATTTTTTTTATATTTTGATTAAACTTATTAAATATTTTCACATATTGAAAGCTATATCCATTGACATCTAAAACATGTTTTTTTTTTTTTTTTTTTTTCTAGTTTTTGAAGGAAAAGAACAATATTGAAATATAATACTTAACAATTTATTTTATTTACTTTTAATGAGATATAGTGTTTTATAATCAGTTTTAGATCTATTATTATTTTTTATACTATTTTGTTTCAGTAGTTCTAAAGTATGTGAAAATTATGTAAATGCCTAAAACCTTATAAGACATAGTTACTATATAATAATATTAATGTATTTTTTTTTCATAGATTGTCCAGCCATATGCATAAAAAATGATCCATGTAGATATACAGGAACCAGCACCTGTGTGTGCCCAACTGGATATTATGGATCACAATGTACAAAGCGTACGTATTTTTTTTCTTTTGTAAGAAGTAGAATGTCAAATGAAATACTCCTTAAGGAAACCTATTGTTACGAGCAGATGAGACTCTTACTCAAACAAGACCAAACTTAAACAGGGGGGTACGTGCGCATGTTAGTGTAAATTTGAAATGGTGCGAATACGTGTTGAACGGGGGAGAGAAGATTGAATCCAGAGAATGGAGTATGTAATTAGAGTTATTTTTGATGTATTAGTAATTGTGACTCAACATTAAAGTCATTATAAACTATCATATATGAGTATTTATAATTTCTTTTTAAAATCTAAATTAAACTGATGCTCTAGCTGGACATGGCCACATTTATATATGCTTTTGAGTCTTGGACGCTAACTGCAGAGCTAGAGAGGAGAATCCTAGCAATGGAATTTGATGCTACAGAAGAAACTTAGCAATGGAATTGAGATGCTACAGAAGAATCCTAGGCATCACATTTAAAGACCGTATCTATAACCAAGAGATTAGAGACAGGGTTATTGCAGCTATCGGACCCCATTATGACCTACTAAATACTGTGAAAAAACGTAAGCGTAAATTCTATGGCTATATAATAAGATCTTTGGAACTCGCAAAGACCTTCCTACAGGTAACAGTACCTGGAGAAAGAAGAAGAGGCAGACAGAGAAAGCGGTGGGAAGAGAACATAAAGAATGGATGGGCCTACCATCGAAAGAAGTTCTAAGCAGGGCAAAGGAAAGAGAGGAATGGAGAAAGACGGTCTACAAGTCTTGCTTGGTGCCCCAACGGTCCACCAGACTAATGGACAGAAATATTAATTTGCTTTTATTTTTTGTATAGGTTTATTACACCCCATCTAAATGTATCGATATGATAATAAATCTTTTCCTTGCTCTATCTCTCTCTCTCTCAAAAAAAAAAACAACACTAGATCTTTCATAATATTAGTGCCTAATGATATTAATTTTGTTTGTTTTTGTATAAAATTGAAAATGATGTAAGGCCTATTAAAAATAAGTAGTCTTACGGAAAAAGGGAAAAAAAGTATGGTATTTATTTATACTTTCTAATTAGAATGCTGCCTTATGGGGAAATATCAGTATAAAATACAAAGGTTAATAGAAAGCCTGCGGGTTTTCGTGAATAGCGGTCCTAAGATTGCGAACTTGTTGGCCTCATTCAGTCGAAGAACGATTATCGTTTATCTCTAACAGAATACGCGAGATGAAAGCCTGTGAATTGTCTATGGTCGAAACGATGTCGCCCACACAGCAGGTACCCCCTCTTCACGCAGCTGATGTGACCAAATGAACGAAACATCCGATCCAATTTAGGATCGGCAGCGCCACAGGATCTACCAGGCTGTAGCACAGTGTGCCTTAGAGTCACCAGCTCCTGAATTTTTTCAGAGTTGTCGCCAGATGCTTTTTCCGTGTTTGGGTATAGCCGCAAGGCAATGGAGGTTTTGATTCAAAGTTTTCATTCTCCTAAAAGGAATTATAGAAGGTATAAACACCCACCTGCATATCCAAACTTTCCGTTATGCTCTGTTTATAAGTTACCTAATTTTATAAACCCTGTACCTCTGTATACCCCACACAGCTGACATCTCATTGTAAGGACGTGTTGAACTCATCTCTTTCAGGTTGTAGTCCAGGATGTCTGGACGATTCGTGCAACAAAATAAATGGAACATGTCCATGTAAAGATGGCTACTTTGATGACAAGTGTTTGAAGAGTAGGTCTTTCATGAAACGTAAACATAATTCATTAAAATTCAATGTATAAGAAATATATATGCGCATTCTATACATTTAAAAAACTCTGGAATGCACATTGTATAAACAGGCTATTTCTCAAAGTTTTATAGCCTCCTTTTCAATGTATTTGTTATAAGAAATAGCAGCATAATCTTCAATAAATCTCTAATAGCTTGGGCTCCACAAGATGTTGATATTTAGACAAAGAAAACGCTCTCTTCCAAAAGTTCATAATGACTGATAGGATGTATGCTAAAATGTCATTTTGCATGGATTGATGTACGATTGTAGCAGGTATTTTGCATTGACACCTGATATGCCTTGGAAATACCGAATTTTGACTTGTTTGTGCATACACAAAATTTCATTGCAATCTGGCTTTGTTTGATTTCTTGATTTTCGTAAATTCGTATGTTCCTTGAGAAATGAAGATAATTACTTTCTAGACAAGATCGCATAATAATAATAAGGCTTGTCTTCAAGTCTGAACATTAAAATGAGGATTGCAGTATTTCCGTGGATATGCAGCGCCAGCATCAACCTATTTATTTGGCTTCATCCTAGTATAGCCATTGTCAAGTTCACACACACACACACACGATTCAGTAAATAGACAGGGGAAGGGATCTGAACTCTGAATCAATGTGAAGACACTTCGGTACCCATTCAACGAACATGCATGCAGTAATTGTATTATTTTATCATCTACCTATTGTGACAATGGAAATGTTTGCATTTTATTTTAATTATTTTGATCATTAATAAATCTTTTTGTAATGATCAGCTGGTGGTTTGACATATAACAATCAATGGAATAGACATTGTAAAGAAAATTGCTCAGAAGAAAGGCATTTTAAAGTTGACCTCTGTTACATGGGCTGGTTTGGTGACTCCTGCCTATACAGTAAGTTCTGATATGTGATCATCACTTTCTATTGTTTTAAACATAATATTTTGTTCACCCTTGAATAGAAAACAAACTAATGTAGATAAATGTTTGTGTGTGTAAGGCACTTGAGGAGACAATTTTTTTTGTAATGGCTAGAGGAGATTTAAAAAACAAAATAACTCTACGCTCAGTAAAATTTATATATTTAGATAACAACAGAAATGGTTCTATGATACAATTTACTTCAACGTTTCTTCACCTTCGGCCGAAAAATAAATTGACATTGTACTTTAAATCTCTGTCAGTTAAGGATTTCGGGGGAAGGCTGCAAGCCTTCTAAGTGAAGTTCAGGTCTTGTTTCTTAGATTCAAAAACACATTCTACCGAGACCATTAAGACCATTCGTTATAGAATGCCTTAACATAGAGCTGCAACGTCCTAACCTGTAGGCTATTATACCAACAGCTTCCTGTCACGTCGTACAGACCTGTAACATGGCAACGAGCTATTGATCTGAAATACCCACAGGTTGTGACGTTGCAGCTCAGTGATCGGGCCTTCTTAACTGATTTGTCTCGATTTGAAGACGTGTGCACCTCACTTTCCATCCATGTCAAATAAAGTAATGCAGTGGCAAGGGTGGTAATCATAGGGCTCGACTGAACGATTTCTTTTTCTACCAACAGGCAAAGACCTTCTGTTCATATTGACTTCCGCCCAACTCTATAGGTGCCTGGCTTGCTTTGGGGACGTTGCGTCCGTCTGTCGTTAACAGTCGGTCTGCTTCGATACCTTCTTACGTTTTATGGAAACAAGAGCGTTTTTTTTTCAAAACTAAAATACATTTACAAACATCCTCCTACTGCGTTTTCATAAAGCCAGCATCTATGGCCTTCTTCAGTTGCGAAGCGACAATGGATCATCTCATGGAAATGCCTGGGCATAAGCTGTGGTAGGAACGATGTCGCCCACACATCAGTTACTTCTCTCCACGAAGCTGATGTATCCAAAGGAATGGCAGTGCCGATACAGTTTGGGGTCAGCGGCGTCGCAGGTTCTGACAGAGTGTAGCACAGGGTGCTGCAAACTGCCTTAGGAACTCAGACTCCCGAAGTCTTTCACATGATATATTCGCTGCAAGGCAACAGAGGTTTTAATTCAGAGTTTTCCTTCTCCGAATTGGGTAGCCAGCCATTGCTAACGAGCCCCTCCTGCCTGAAACTTACTGGTTAAGAAGGCCGGTTACTAGCCTTTCCCCTTCTCCTGTTAGTGAGAACAGTTCCGCCGGAATCAATATCTGAGCCATACGTGAAAATCAGGAGTTGGATTGGTTGTAAGAGGCTATTTGAGACGCATGCCATTAGCAAGTATTTTATAAGTAGTGGAGTGCTTACCATTACCACTTCCGGCAGTGACAACCTTGCGGAACCAAAGCCGGCATTTACGTTTGAATATTAAACCATTTTGCACACCTTAACACTGTCAGGTTACTCCATGTTTAGGTGCGTAATTACTTTCTTTACAACATTAAATGTTTAATTATAACTACTTCCACCTTATAGTGCAACATTCTTATATCTCATTCTGCCTTTCAGTTAAAATTCGTTTATATAATTTTTTTTGTGTGTGTTTGTTTTTTTATACTTATCTGACAGAAGATCTGGGTGTGGAAGCCATCATGGACGATGAAGTTCTGAATGACAACAATGACAGCACCTGTGTGAAACGGAACAATGTTACAGTAGATTGGCAGCACGAGATACAAGCTATCACATGGATTAGACTGGTCTTTACGAGTAATGGTAAAATGTTTCACAGGACTTATGAATAATTAGTTTGTTTCTTGTGTAAGAAAACAGAGGTTCTTAACTGTTACGTTCTGACAGAAAAAATTATTAAAACAAAATCTGTTGATAAAAATCCTTGAACCTTAATTTCTTTTAGTTATAAACAAGTAGCATTTTTTTTTAAATGTAAAAACAATTCCAGCTTATAAACCATTCTAAAAGCGATAATTTGTCTCCTAATAATTTTTGAACGTGCCATATTTATCTCCATGCACTTATCTAGGACTAGGTGGCCCAAGAGGCCCTTATCAGTATCGGTCCACCGCGCCCTAATGCCAATTTATCCACTGCCACACTGCTCCTATCCCTCCCCAACCTAATACAAAAATGGTTGAGAGAATGGAATGTATAAATCAAAACGATAGACCTATAGGTCCTGAACGTCAATGAATTAATTTAACCTCATTGATGTTAGGTCCAACATGTGGAAAAACTTGCAGACTTGTCTGTTCAAAATAATGATTAAAAAAAAATGATAGGAATCCCGAGGTTTCATTCATGAACTTGTAAGTTGAATAGAGAAATTGTAACAATTAAAATGTTATACAAACCTTTTTTCAATAAAAGGTCATTCCTCGTGTATGAAGCTGAAGACTGTTTCATAAGAGCGAATAATATAACTCTTAAAAACTTATTGAATGATACATATATATGAAAACAATAACAAATAAAAAACTTTTGCGCGGGGCCTATTCCGTGTTGGGATAAGCCTGAATTCAACATTAACATTGAATAATAAACTCGTCTTTGCAATAACGTTTAATAAAAATGAAAGATAAGATTGCGGTCTTATATAATGGTACCAATAAAATAAATAAAAAATTATATCTTTCCGTAAATTTTACAGAGTTTTCATATAATTTTAATAATTTCAGATTTCAGATTTTTTCATACATTTTTCTGTTAAACCGCTTTTCATAGAGGCCCAGGACAATACGAAGGCCCCGGAAACCATGTTATTATATATACGTTTTAATGGTTTAATTTAATAATGTACACCTAGAAGTAGCGAGGGGCCCATGAAAGTGCGGGTCTCACTGCGACTGCATAGGTGGCCGAAGGACGGTCCTGTTTGTCAGATTTTGACATCAGTGAAATATTTTACTAATAATAGTCAATTGAATATTTATTGTGCTTCCTCAGATGACGTAAGGGAGATAACCGCATTTTCTTTCAACAACAACGACATGAATGCGACACTTGTCTGTCATTCGATTGACATGAGGCATCACAAAGTTGGAAACACATCAATGGATTTCCATTGCGACGGCTCCTACTTTGTCAGTACAGTCCAGATATCTTGGCAGAGTGATAACTCTATATGCTCTGTATATGTTAATGGAGGTAGCCTAAGATCTCATGTAATTATTTTAACAAAAGATTTATTTATTTATTTATTTTTTTTAAAGATCAATGTATTCTGAAGGCAAACTTTGCATGATCCTATTTGTAAAGTATGTTCTAAATATAGAGATCGTTATTCATTTGTTTTGTGGTTCATTGAATTGTGATAATTTAGTTTAATTATCCGTGGAAGGGCCATATTTATTTAATGCATATAATTATATCGTATTTTAAGAGTAAAATTACTGTACACTCACACACACACATACACAATATTTTTTTTCTGTCTATTAATCTCTATCTCTCTCATTCGCTTCAAAAACATCTTACTTTTCTCACTATCGTTCTCTCTCTCTCTCTCTCTCTCTCTCTTTGTTTATATATTATCTTTATACTCTTAATCGAGTAATTCTTGTATATATATATTTATTTATTTATTTATATATATATAAATTTTATTTCGAAAACGGTTCTAACGATTTTCTTTAAAATTTCAAAGTATGTGCGTATTAGTGAGAAAAAAAATTCTCAACTCATTGGCCACATCGGGAAAACTCGAGTTCGACCGTTATTTCGATATGAAAATGTCTCAATTTTGGTTAGAATAATTTATGAATAAAATGGAAAATTTATGAATAAAAGTTTTACATGACGTAAACGGGAAAAACGCTGCTTACGTCACTAGGCTTATCCTAGTACAATGCAAACAAGAACAAGTTTTTAAGAATCATTAGACCTAATTAAACATTTGCGCACCATCTTATTGAAGATTTATTTATTTGGCGCTTAAGCTGGTCTTTTAAGCATTTCGGTGTTACAACGACCACTTTATTAGCTCACCAAAAAAAAAGACCGCCTTTGGCATGCGTTTATCTCTTATACTGGATACTGCTCTGTCAAGCGTAACTGTCGGACTTAAAGAATTCCCTCTATACAAAGGCCAAGGATACATATTTGAGCCCAACAGAAAATTTGCTGCCGAGGACAGACGCAGACGCGAAAAGAAAATCTTAATCGACCACCGGAGAACAATGGTTATGCTTGCCCTGGATGTGGCAAAATATATAGGTCACATCTGGGGCTGCGTAGCCACGGGAAATACTGCATTTCTCATTAATATTCGGATTTGATGTCAAGGCTTATTATAATTATTATTTTGCTGGTAAAATTATGACCATGTGTTCATGCTTCAGTGTCTAATGTCCCGTACCACAACAAAGGAAATGGTGATTACACAGCTGCTGCTCTACTCCTTAATTGCTCATACTAAACAAATTATCTAGCTAGCGGTCAACGAGTTTGCTACGCTGCAGCCACTTTTGATTTAACTATAAACCTCAGTAAAAAGAACTTGGGGTTACCGTGAAGAAAGGCCCAGGAGATATCTGAATGGAGGGATGTGTAAGAGCAGGCCATATCCTTCCATGGGCTGTAGCACCAGTAGCAGTAGTATATAACCTTTCTTAGTATAAATTATTTAACCGAGCAAGGCTCGGCCACCTGATATTATATGTCAAGGCTCTTTCTTCTCCTCTATACTGATTATTGCTGATTAGTCTACTACATGTACTCTAGGCAATATCATTTATTACCATAACGAAACATAAAATAAGGATTCCGAATGCCAATTCACGAACAAGTTTATTATAAATATACTGTATAGTATGATAAAACAGGCTCAGTCCTGGCAAATGAAGTATACAACATAAATTAAAATATCATAGCTCAGTATCTCATAGACTGAATAATAACAACACTGAAAAAATAACTCCTTCAAATATACAATAACCAAAGTCCAACTGTCCTGGACTAGGAACAAAAACCACTCTGCTCTATTGTCTGTTACATTTCACTCCACACATCTCACAACCAATTACCCAATATATATATATTTATCAACATGTAAAAAAATAGTTAGAGTACAAACATATATTCCACCTTTTGGTAAAAGGCGGTTCATTACAAACCCTCATCCTAGCAAGCTAATAACTCTTGACATGAATAAATAGTACATTTCCAGTTATCTGTAATCAGTGTCATGTTGGTCTATTCTGTTAGTCTAGATAGGAAGTCAGCAATTACATTTAGTTTGCCCTTTAGATGTTCTACATTAAAATTAAATGATTGTAATAGTAGAGCCCAACGACAAATTCTATTATTCTCATATGTCGCGCTCTTTAAAAAAAGGCCAGTGGTCTATGGTCACATTGAATTGTGAATTTAGCACTATACAGATATCTAGACAAGCGTTGCACCCCCCCAAACAATGGCAAGGCATTCTCTCTCTATTACTGAATACCGTTGTTCCCTGGGTAACAGTTTTCTGCTCAAGAACTTTACAGGATGGATTATTCCTTTTACTTCCTGCAAAAGGCAACATGATAAGGCTGTTTGCACCATAAATGGTCTATTAACGTCTGGTAATTTCAGTATGGGATCCCGTGTCATGCACATCTGAATTTTTCTTAATGCCCTGTCACATTCTGGATTTGTTTTCTTTGGGACTCGGTTAATTCAGTATTGATATTAATATATTCACTGGAATTTGTACTCTGAAGAGTAGGTAACTCTGCAATTTCATCCTCTTGGTTATCCTCTTCTTAATCGGTTACAAGGGACGCTATGCATGTATGTAATAATTTTTCCCCTTGACCCAGATTTGAGACATGTGACACAGTTCCGGCGAGTAGTAGATCACTGTTTTCCCTAACCTTACATTCAGTGTTGTTTCTGTCATGATATTTTACAAGTCCGTTAACATGTAGAATTGTTGATTGATTTCCTCTCTTTATTTTTACATTAAACTTATTAATTCTTTTCTCTACTTTATAAGGCCCCTCCCAGTGCAAGGATAACTTATTCTGCCTCTGTGGTTTCAGTAAAAACACAGAATCACCTGTTTGAATATCTTTTTCTTTGTTATTCCTATCATAATACCTTCTATAGTTTTCTCTACATTTAGAGCTATTATTCTGAACAATTTGACAAGCCACAGCCAGCCTACTTTTTAGATCTAATAAATACTCAAACACATTCTTTATTTCTGGTTCCACCTGTTGGTTAGTAAAAAGATCTTTGAGAATTGACATAGGCCCCCTGACTTTCCTTCCATACAACATTTCATAAGGGGAGATGTTAGTAAACTCATTTGGTACCTCTCTGTATGCAAACAGAAGTGCATTTATAACTCTATCCCAATTTCTAGCTTCTGCTTCAGACGTTTTTCTAAGCATGCATTTCAAAGTCCCGTTGAAGTGATCTACTCCCCTATTTGACATAGCATGGAATGGTATTGAATTAATAATCTTTATTTTAAAAAATATTTCTTTGTATAACTCGGGTCTGAGCTCAGGTCCAATGTCAGAGAGTATCTGTTCAGGGAACCCTATTCTAGTAAAAATAGCACTAAGAGCATCTATTACTACTGGTGCTGTTGTGTTAGGTAGCGGTACAGCTTCCGGCCATCTTGTTGCCAAATCAACCAACGTTAAAATGAATCTATTCTTTCGATCTGTCATTTGGAGTGGTCCTATGATATCAATAGCGACTTTAGTAAATGGAGTGGAAATAATATTCATGCGTCCTAGTTCTACCTTTTCAGATTTTTCTGGGTGTCTATCACTTTGACAAAGTTCACAACATTTGATGAATGTTCTTATATCTTTATCTACACCAGGCCAAAAGAAATGTGAATATACCCGATACCTAGTTCTATTTATAGACATATGTCCAGCTAAGGGTGTAGAGTGTGCTATTCCTAACACAAGTTCACGTCTATTCGTAGGGATGACAAGTTGTCGCTCTATTACCCCAGGGATATCTTTTCTCTCAAATTCTTTGTATAA
>JADKLZ010071522.1:10919840-10946702 GCA_021533235.1 Biomphalaria straminea
CAAGAAAAGAACATTTCCGTAAAAAAAATCCGAATATTTTTTTCTTTGGTTAGGATTACTATATTGTGGGTCAACGCTGCAGTTCACGTGTTAATATAAAAAAAACTACCTATTAAATGTTGTTTTAATTTAAGTCTAACTTATATGCATACTAATTTCATTTTTTCTAAACCTTTTTTGTGTGTAAGCACTGCAATATATCTTACTACTGCAGGAATAAGCTTCCTTTTACTATAGAACAAAAATAAATTATTACCACTAATCAACTTATTAAATGTTTTATTTTGTTTTTGAATCAAGCAAAATATAGAGAAATCTTTGAAGAAAACAACAAAACTTATCGAAAGAGGAAGAATTCGTCGTTAAAACTAATCTACCAATAATATAAAAGTTATTTACCCGATATCAAACACAATAATAAATGATCAATAATTATTTGACTAACTGATCATCTTTGTTAATTGAATTATATTTTACCTAGGAGCGATAAATATTGTTTTAACGTATTAACGTGATCGGAGAATGCGCGAGGAAGAAATATCGTAAAATTTTATCTAGGGTGACAAAAAACCTAACATTTTTAGCATTGCTTGCGAATATTGAAGTATAAGTCTCTCTTGTTGGTATCAAATAAAATAATGAAATACCAGTAATTAATTGGCTAATTGGTTTATTTTTCACTGATTCATGTCTAGTCTATGTCAATGAAGTTTCAGCTTGATCTGAGAATGATAGTGGGAGAAATATAATGTAGAAAGTTTTTACCAGACAGACGGACGGAAGGACGGACAGACGGACGGACAGACAGAATGAGTTGATATAAGCTTTGTAAAAAGAAATGATAACCCATCAGTTTAAAAAAAAATCTTAAGTAGCTTGTTACATTATAAGTTTTAACTTCTTGCCCACAGATTGTATCGCTCCATATTACGGCTACTCTTGTCTAGATATATGCTATCTAGCATGTCTACACCAGGACTGTACTTATAGTGGAGAATGCTTTGATTGTACTCCTGGTCGTACCGGTACCTACTGTGAAGACCGTTTATACAACTCTACTGAGTTAGTAACTGAGGCAGCCAGACAGTCCACTGCGGCAAGCTTTAGTGCTTCTAAAGTAAAATCTGCCATAAATATATATGTCGTGTTAATACTTTGTTTTCTTACAATGTTAATTGTCGTTATTAGGAAGACATGTCTCTCTTCTCAATCTGACCAAGTGGTCAGAGAGGAAGGGTAATAATGCTGTGTATAATACATTTCTATGGTAACAAGATATTCTTTAAATGTGTTAGTCCTTGCTTTTAGAATTCGTTTTTGTTATTGTCACATACTCGTTTGAGACTCATTGTAACATGATTTGACTTTGTAGTGAGTTAATATCTCGTGTTTTTTTTTTCACGAGGAAAATTATTAGTCTGTAACTAACCAAAGGGTTGAAAACCTCAGTTAGCTTTGGACTTCTGCAGAGATGTATGTATTTTCTCCACTGTAAAGGGAAATGGAAAAGTAAAGTTCCCTTTTCAGTCCTTGTGGTCTATAGGGCAGATGATGTAAAAGTCATCTCATTCTGTGGCCAACGGTTAAAGAGGGTGTCATGTGGCCAGCACAACGACCAACCATCTTTACTTTTCCCCAACTAATGTCAGGTCCAGGTACACATTAGAGCTGGGTGGAGTCAGAGGCGCCCGAAAATCTGAAATAAAAATCCCAGTCTTCACCAGGATTCGAACCCGGGACCTCCTCCACTGTAATAATGTATAAGGGATTTGATTCAAAGAAATAAGATAAAACGTGTACCTAGGAATGTTTTTTTAGTGATCTTGTTTGTAATTTTCACACTGTTAACTCACATAAAATTGTAAAAAAAAAAATTATTAAAGCTACGGATGACAATCAAGGGTAGCTCCGATTTATGAACAAAAAAAATCCAATGTAACCGCTAGCCTAGCATGGTCAAGGCAAATTATATAAATATAAAATATCATGGAAGACATTGTTACAAGGGCGTAACTAGAAAATTTCCATCGTTTGGGTTCCCGGGGGGGGGGGGGGGGGGGTCTTTGTGGGCCCTTTCATTTTGCGTAATACTAAATTTTAATTTTAATGAAAAAACACTAATTTGGGGGCTCCCCTCAAGAGGGGGCCCGGGGGATTTAAAAATAATCCCCCCTCCTCCCCTCACCCCAGTTACACCACTGCATTGTTATGTTGCTTGAAGGACATTGACTGTGACTTTGTTACCCATATTTGTACGGAGAGTGGAAGAAAGATTTCATGTTTTTATAACCTCTATTGTAATTAAGTTGTTCACATACGAAATGTAAATGAATGTTAGATTTCAAACATCTCTTTTGTCTTTTTCCTTTGCTGAAAGTTGAAACTATGTCCAACGAAATGGTTCAAAGTACAACACTTATTAACAATCCTTAATTATGCAGTTTATAAAAGCGAATCATTTTAAAAAGTCAAGAATCAGTTCTCACTACCATCAGATCACCATTTAGCGCAGAAGCTGATTCAGCTTTAGAGAACACATCTCGCAAAAAGAAGCTCCAGTATTTCCACTGGAGTCTAATTTGTGCCGGAAGCTGTATTTTCACACTATACTATTTAGCGCACATACAACTGTTCTCATTTTACATGTTGGAGGATTCAAATAAGTAATCCTATGTCCGAGATTAACCGCGCAGTGGCTTCCAGATCAGGCGATTCTCCGAATATTCTTTGGTGGGTTTTGTGGCAAGAGCCTTGTTCGGGTCTCTTGATTTAGTATGCACCATTGAAGGACATGTTTTAAATTCTCTGGTGATGTTCCACAAGAGCAGGTTTCGCTCGTCCCGACATTTAACTTCTGGAACAAATTGTCTCATTCAGGGAGCAAGTGTTTCTTATTTGTGGAAACTAAACAAGTATAATCACTGGTCAATGTTGACTGACTGTAATTTAACAGCAGTCACAAGGGTAACAACTATCTTCTTATCTTATCTTATATAATACAGACGTTACTTAAAGAAAAGAAGATGATTACGTCCAACGCGTCATGCATTCAGTCATGCATATTTACCAGTGACTTAAATTCTGCCAAGTCACTGGTTTTTCTGGCTAGCTCAGGCAAACCATTCCATGCTCTAATGGCACTAGGGAAGAAAGAGCATTTGTACAGATTAGTCCTAGCATATGGGACGAGGAATGTGCCCCTATCTTTGTGTCTTTCTGAGTATTTTATTAAGTTTTGTTTTTGTATTTGGAGATTATGGTTCAGTGTTTTGTGTATAATTGCTACTTCACTCTTAAGTCTTCTATCCTGAAGGCTTTCTAAATTTAGTGATTTTACTAAAGGTGTTACTCTAGTGAAATGTGAATATTCGTTTGTTATGAATCTCACTACTCTATTTTGTGTCTGTTCTAGCTTCTTAATGTTTTCTTGAGTTGAGGAGTCCCAAACAGAGGATGCATATTCTATTATTGGCTATTACTATTAAGCTACTTCCACAGTTCCGTAACATTATGCACGAGTGTAAAAAGTAAAATACTACTTATTAATTACATCTACATTACTGTGGGGATATTTTGATATAAAAAGACAATAGACATTGTTTTTTAAACTTCGTAAAATTGGTTTCCAACATTCTTGCTAACTCTTGTTGAATTTTTTTAACGTTGAGTATGGAAAAAAATGAAAGAAACGTGAATCTTATACAATGTAAATATGAATTAAACCACATTCTACACTATAAATGTCAACATAAAACAGGATAATTAAGAAAGGTATCCGATCTTCACTGATGTAAAATTCTAACGTTGAATGTTACTGTTACACGCTCTACGTATGTGTTGCGAATGTCGTGGAGTGCTGGGTTCGCGCTTCTTGGAGTCAGACTTAACAGGAGACGAACACAGATACTAAAGATCGACGTAAATCCTCTTTAGAATACAAAATATGAAGTTTTTTTAGTTATAGTAATAAAACTGCAAGTTCTTGTCAGTTACATGGTTTCATTAGTGACATACATCCGCAAAACAGCGGTATCAAGTACACATACAGTATATTTAATTATCCAGTGTACATTAAAAATAACGTCCGCGTAAAAGCGGGTAACAATGAACTTCCATAATAAGGAATGATACACAATAGTCATCCGAATTAATAACTACCTGAAATACATGTCTCAAAGTGATTACTGGCTCTAAGTCAGACATTGTTCGTACCGGACCAAATGTACTACTTTACTTGACTCAACTAACTGAAGTGACTGAACTGACTCGACTAACTGACCTAAAGTGACTGAACTGAAGTCAAAGTCAATTTTATTCATACTACTTCCTGTATATACATCAGGAGTTTCACGTGTCTTTTCACCCATTTTAACCCGAGGTGAACATAGATTAATAATATAGGATGTGAACATTATAGCTTCCAAAACTCCATGCAGTAGCGGCCTTAGGGGGTGGCAAGTGGGGCAACCGCCCCAGGCCCCGCGCCTGAGGGGGGCCCCGCGATGGGACATTTTATTGTCACCAACGTCGAAAAAATAAATCAGTTGTCATAAACTAGGACTTGTTACTCAATATTTTCACATAACTTATACGATACAAATTGCCATTTAAGCTCCATAAAAATATACAGTATTTCAAAATACTGTTCAGTTTCGATATAGACAGCATCTAATAAACTGTCGATTCTAAGATGCTTTGATCATTTCTCAGATCACAATAAAAACACGTAGGTGGAAGCAACCAATCTAAATCGTATATTTCGAATGTAAACATCGACGTAAAAACGGATTTTATTAGGAAAATACATAGTGATACGGTTTGAACAACTTTTTGAATTATGAAAATTGTAGGCCTACATGAAAGGGTCATTTATAACATTTGTAGTTACAAAAATGTAACTTTACTTTTGAAACATATTTCGTTCAATCAACTTCCAGGAAGTTTGACGATGATGTGATGATGTATTAAAATGTTTTTAACGGCCCCCGAAAGAGGAAAAGACGATGTAATGTCCGACGGTCCGTCCGTCCCGTTTAGATCTCGTAAAATGGAAAAGATAGTAAAAAATCCGACATCTTAATATTTTAGAGTTAGACCATTCAAAGTATATATCACTGGCGGATCCAGGGGATGCGGTAGGGGCGATCGCCCACCCCCCCACTCGGCCGACCCCCCCTCCGAAAGGAGGGGGGCGGACGAATTTTAGTATAGAATTCACACAATTGGTATACGAATTTATTACTTATGTTAATAATATATACTTATTATCTTATATTTCTACATACTTTTAGATGATTTCGAACCCCCTCTAGTATTTTGGTCGATATGGTGGGGAGGGGAGGGGGCGGTGGCATCAATTTCGCCCCCCCATAAGCTTTCCAGTGGGGGGCGGTCCAACTTCGAATGGGGGGGGGCGGACGAATTTTAGTATAGAATTAACACAATTGATATACCAATTTAATACTAAAGTTAATAATATATACTAATCTATTATATAAAAGGATTTGTGAGGCGTATGTATGTATGTATGCATGTATGTATGTATGTATGTATGAGCCGAATGGAAATCAAAACCGCTTGACCAATGTTGATTAAACTTGGCAGAAATGTTCCTTGGGTACCAACTTAGGCCGTAGTGTATGTATTGTAGCCCTAAAACAAACGTAAGACCCTTAAAAAAAATAAAGTTGACCAAGTCTATTAGACTATTGTATCTAACAAAAACTAGGTCACAAGGCCATGTCTAGAGGATGATGCAGGACTGAAGGGTCACACGCATGCGCAGAGATAAAAATGTCTAGATCTAAATTAACTATCAATCAATAAAACATATTTTTTTTTACTTTTACACATGAATATACATATTAGTGTCTATTTATTTCATTATTAAATTTAATTAACCTTCAAATTTGAGTTTACAAAACATTTTTACATAAAATCGTTCGTTCTAAATGTCAATACTTTTCCGTAAGTCGCGAACCATCACTCTCGCCGCGTAGTGATACCTCTTGACAAAATTGCTACACATTAATTTACATACGTGTTAACAACATTTCTTCTCTTGCATCATCCTGCACTATACAAGTGAATGTTGTTGACCTACATACTGATTTAGATCGAAGTCAACACAAGTTTAGAGTTTTTAGTTATAGATTACGAAGGCATTCAATTTTCTTTTAAGAATCAAGATCTAGATCTAAATAAAATTAAACTAACATTAACAGTTGCATTCATGCGTTCGCTTAAATTATAAAATATATTTTATGGCCGTTTTTTTTTTTGTCACCAAGGCGACGCGTCAAGGGGTCATGAACTTACATAGCTACACAAAAATAAAAACAGATATTGACATTTGAATAATTAAGCTCTATTTTGCTTTTTTTTTTTAATTTAAATCAATGAGAGTTCAATATAGCATACTCTCTTATATACTTGACTATACTTTTAATTAACAATAATTATTTTAAAATTAGATCTAAAAGCTTTCATTTCATTGATGACCTAGATTGACCTAGATATAATAAACTACTTTCTTCTCATTTGGAGGCTGGAACTCTTATATTGCTAAAAATATGGGAAAAAGAAGTGCCACCAGATTGGAAGCAGGGCTACCTCATCAAACTCCCAAAGAAAGGCGATCTTAGTTCCTGCTCTAACTATCGAGGGATAACACTACTGTCCATTCCAGGGAAAGTGTTTAATTGCATTCTGTTAAACCAAATGTAAGATGCTGTAGACCCACATCTCCGTGACCAACAAGCCGGCTTTCGAAAGGAGAGATCATGTACAGATCAGATAGCAACACTACGTATAATTTTGGAACAGTCCATGGAATGGAAGTCCCCTATCTACGTCAGTTTTATAGACTATGAGAAGGCATTAGACAGTGTGGACAGATGGACCCTCTGGAGACTTTTGAGACACAATGGAGTGCCTGAAAAAATTAATAACATCATCAAAAAGTCATATGAAGAGATAACTTGCACAGTAGTGCATGGCAGACAACTGACAGAGGCATTTGAAGTCCAAACATGAGTGAGACAAGGCTGTTTACTCTTTTCCTTCTTATTTCTACTAGACAGATTGGATCATGAAGACAGTAACTGACCAGAAGCAGAACAGTATACAGTTGACATTTTGGAAACAGTTAGATGACCTACACTTTGCAGACGACTTAGCTCTTCTTTCTCACATACAGCAGTGGATGAATTGATTTATTTTTAAAATTATCATCTTTTTTGTTCACGTCATTATTGATTATTCAAAGAGACTAAATGCAAGCTATTTGTAGAAAGAAAAACCCGAGCAAAGCCGGGTAAAATTTAGCTAGTAAATAATATAACGAGACTGTCTTCATCAAGGTAGACATAGAGAACTCTTTTATTTCCGCTCTATCTTTTACGTTCACTCAAAAACATAAACAATAAACGATGACGTAATATATTTTATATTAGCACATCCTTCCTTTTAAAGTTCTTAATAGGGCCTACTGATATTTGTATTTGTCCCACTTCTGACACCATGCTCTGTTGTCACAGATTAATAAACTACTATAGACTTTACAATTTAACAATAAATAATATAACTAGACTGTCTTCATCAAGGTAAACATAGAGAACTCTTTTATTTCCGCTCTATCTTTTACGTTCACTCAAAAACATAAACAATAAACAATGACGTAATATATTTTATATTATCACAGATGACTACTATATCATCCACTGGGCTGAGGGTTTTACACTTGGGTTATACGCCTCCTTATGTGGCGGGAAGAAGAAATGTGCCTCCATCTTTGTGTCTTTTTGAGTATTTAGATATTAAGTATTTACAGTTTATCGTATATCTTATCTTATATAATTCAGACGTTACTTTAAAAAAGAACATTATTAGTCCTGAGCGTCATGAATTTAGTCATGCACATTAACCAATGACTTAAATTCTGCCAAGTCACTGGTTTTCCTGGCTAGCTCAGGCAACCCATTCCATGCATTAGGAAAGAAGGAGCATTTGTACAAATTTGTCCTATCATTTGGAACGTAGAATGTGCTTTTATCTTTTCGTCTTTCTGAGTATTTTATTAACTTTTGTTTTTGTATTTAAACATTATGGTTCAGTGTTTTATAGATAATTGTTGCTTTACTTTTATTACGTTTTAGTAACACCATTAGATCTTATTTTATATGTTACAGATGTTACTTGAAAAAAAAGAAAGAAAGATGATAACGTCCTACGCGCCATGCATTTAGAGTCATGCATATTAACCAATGACCTTAACTCTGCCAAGGCACTAGCTCATTCCATGCTCTAATAGCGCTAGGAAAAAGGAGCTTTTTTTTACAAATGTGTCGTAGCATTTGGAAAGAGATATATATTTATAACTTTGTGTCTTTCTGAGAAATTTATTAAATTTTGTTTTTGTATTTGAAAATTAATATTCAGTGTTTTATGTATAATTGCTATAAAAATATACTAACATTAAACCTTGAAATGCCATAACTGGAGTGTTAATTTGGTTCAGAGTTTCGTGATAGTAGAGAATACTTTACATAGATAACGAAAATCTGACTTGAAAATTGCCGGGTTACTGCTAATATTTTGTAGCAAATATCATAAAGTTCGTATTTTGTAAGCATAAAAAAAACACAAAAAACTTGAATTTCCGTTTTGAGTGAACTATCACAAAAAACATTTAGAGCTTGATCAATCTTTATGGACGGAATTGTGGTTTACGTAGTAATTATTTTGATTACATTTTTAAATGAAGGTAAATTTAGACAAGAATATTTGATATCGATTTATTGAGCGTTAACAGATTTGATAATCACTAGTCTATATCCTTAAGGCTCCAGATCACGGTATACAGAAAAAAAGTATTTACTAGTTCTAGATCTAAAAAAATCTAGTTCATAATATTATGATACTAGACTTAAACAGAGACGGTCTTAGGCCACTGAAGCCTATGCGGTCGCAGTGGACCCCGCGCTTTCATAGGCCCCGCGCTAATTCAATGTGTAATTATTAAATTGCAAAATATATACGAAAAATTCCTAGAAATCTCCTGCATTTATTAAAATCTCTTGAAAAGTCATTAAAATATCCAGTAAAATAGGCAAAATTGTCATTTGTGGGTGTCATTCATTGCGCAAAAACGCCAATCCTACGAGCAACAAAAGAAAAAAGGCCTTGTCAGCTTTTATGTAATAAAATGTAATAATTGGGCGAATTTTTACCTTTATCGGAAGTTCCAATACTTTATTTACTTTTATAGTCACTGGCATATAAATATGCCATTGGTTATAAGGTTCGTAAAGTACAGGTCGTAATTACAAAATCTTCATTTTCACTTATTGTCCATATTCCCATACAAACTAGGCCCCACGAAATCAGTTTCGCATATTGCTAGGACCGGCCCTGGACATAACTAGATCATGTGATAATTATGCTGTTAGATCATGATAGATCTAACCTAAGTTCTATTTTCAGTTCTTTCAATAAGATACCCGTTTTTGTTTGTGTTGTTTCTATATTTTGAATGTTTTTAATTCTGAAAGTGTCTACATTTGATTCTTCTACGCCAGCAGTTCTAAACTTTTTTTTTAGCTCGGTGACTTTCTTATACAATACAGATGGCTGCCTGGTCGTGCGGTTTGCGCGCTGGATTGTCATTTGGGCTTATTGATGGTCCCGCGTTGAAACCCTGCCAGCTCCTATTCTATCACTTGGCTTGAGAATAAACGGTTTACCTGCGTGATCACTTTTGAAATGTATTTTTTTAAGGAAACTACCTTCAATTCGAATTGTGGGCTACGCGTTAACAAGCCTGCTAGCGAAGAGTCTATGAACATGGAAGATTGTATTGTTACGACTTTGGAGTAAGCTAAAGAAGGTTAACACACCGATGGTCAGGTCGCCGATATCCTTCTCAGATTGCAGACGCACAATCCAATTACGAACAATAAATATCCAATAAAGAAAAATAATGTCACAATATCCAAAATCAAATGTACATATCCCGAATTACTAACACAATCGAAAAGAAAACAATCCTTCGTCAAGAAATCCAAACTCGTGACTAACACATCAACAACTCCTCCAGTCAGTTTCTCTCTTATCACAAAATAAAACTCAATAAGTTTTTCACGTGGGGAAACAAAATGGTCAGCATGGGGGGGGGGGGGGAACAAGTTTACAACAGTATATTCATTTAGTGTTTCCATATCTTGTTTGTGCTTACTAATCCTTGGGCGGCAGCCTAATATAAAGGGGACTTATTCAGATTCCCTTATTTGAGATACCAAAAAAAAAGTAATTTATTACCAATACTTAATTAAATAATATTTTTCCCCAATTGACATTGTGTTTTCAGGTAAAGAAATATTTGTGCAAAATTTTAGCTTGATCCGATATTGAATCTCGGAGAAGCTTTTGAGAGACAGACAGACGTCAGGCAGAATAAGTTAATATAAGTTCTGATAAAAAAGTTCCAAATGAACAAAAAAAAAAAAAAGACTAAAAAGCTAAAATTTCTTAGGTCACCCTTTCTCAATCCACCCCCGATGGATTCATGACTAACAATATGAGAACCATGTCTAGGCATGTTTTTTTTTTTTTGCCTGTCATGATATTGTACTATATCGCTCGAAGCTTTATAATGCTGTTTTAATAATTGGTTAATATGTCAATATTTCGGTACGTAACATTATGTTTTCTATAAATTTCAGAATGGTCCAGAATTAACGTCTCTGCAGGTAAATAAAATGTATCTAATATTATACCACCTAAATCAATGCTCTTTTTCTAACATATATCTTTGGCCTTTCAATTTCAATATCTCAATCTACAAATCCCTCTCTTCCTTTAACCTTCTCTCTTTCTTTTTTTCCTAAATTGCTCTTTCTTATTCTTTTTTCTCTCCTTTACCTCATGTCTTTATTATATTCAGTGTCTCTATCTTTTCATCTCACTCCATCTCACTCCTCTCTCTCTTTTTTTTCATCTTTCTGTCATTCTCTATGTTTCTCTCCCTCTTTATATATAATGCTAATTATTTTAATTTAATTTATAAAGCGCTGTTAACAAACAAAATGTAGTAGGCTCAATGCGCAGTGATAAGATTACGCACATATAAACACGAGAGGGAAAATGACAAACTTATAAAACAAAGGTCTTAATGTTTTTCTTTTAGTTTTGAGTGGTCTGTCTGTCAACGCGTCTGTCCGTCGTTCCGTCCATTTAGCCGTCCGTCCAGTTTAGATCTCATAAAATATTAAAAAATCTCGAAACTCCGACATCATGATATTTTAGACCTTTCAAAATTTTTATTCAAAAGCTACTTTTTTTTCTTTTCTGTTAGAAAAAGATAGAATTTTTAAAATCAATTATACAAGCAGTTGTTTTTTTTAATATAAAAATACACTAGTTTTAACAATATTCACTATTAATGGCAAAAAAGGAGATTATTAGTAAGTTAGATGGTTGCTTATCGTATTTTAATACATTTATTCTATCTAACTGACGTCCTATATTAATTTTTATTTAATTGATCTAATTGTTTTTAAATTTGCCTATCACTTATTGAAGGCCTTTAAAAAAAAATTCTTTTATAAAACGTTCTTATTTTCTCCTTAGTTGAGTTTACTTCTGGATTTAGTGACGCACCGTATTTATGAAGTCTCGTAGTGATATTACATCAACTCTGTTTTTCTATATTATGTTCCACTTAAATGCAAATTAAATAGTTTTTTTTTCTCTGTAAAAAAAAAAAAAAAAAAAAAAAAAGGTAACACTTACTTAACTTAGCAATAGAAATGTAAGAAAAAATATTTTTGACAAAAATCTAAAACCATTTGCATAAATGTGTTAAAAATATGGTAAAAGATCATCTTCCTTACTAAATAGCACCCCATGTTTGTTACTATTAATAGTGAGTAATTGTAACAATGATGTATTATTTAAAAACAAATGAACACTTGCAAAGGTGATTTTAAAAATTAAATTGTTCGCATTCAGAAAAGAAAAACGTAGCCGTTGCATCAGAACTTTAAATGATCTAAAACAGTGATGCCTAATCTCACTTGAACAGCGGGCCATTTTTTTATATTCGACACTCGTTTCGCGGACCACATTAAAAAAGGAAAAAAAAAGAATTATACATAAATCGATTTTTATTCCATTTCCGTGAACCTAGTATTTTCAATGTACATACATGAGAAGTTTACCCTAAACAACTTTTAAATATCCGGCTGCACAGTTGAGATGCCAAAAACTAAATCTAGAGTTCTAGATGTTCCTCTAAGAGAAGATACGATTACGTTGTATCAGTTTCAGTTTCGCACAATTCATCACTGAAATAGTTTGTCCCTGTCAGGTCTTTAATGAATTACTATCAAGTATTACTGTGTTTATGTATGTGCAAATGTGTCTAGGTAACTTGTAATAATTTTAGGCCCAAGTTCAGCCCAACAGTCACACCATACACACTCAATTATATATATATATATATATAAAATAATAAACGATGGGTATGATTATTTAAATAAAATTAAAAGAATTTATTCTAGTGAAATATGTACAATGAAATGGTGTTTGAATCAATGAAAATGACAATAAAATAAGTGGAAATAATATGCTATACACACATACAATAATAAAATATAAAGTGATATAATGTAATCACCTTGAATAATTTATAGATCTAATACTCCTCAACACACATATAGATCTGTCCTTCAATAACGATGCCACCAACAGTCAGCATCAGAGTTCATAACAACAAACAGCTCAGCAGTTCATAACATCACTCTTCTTAGAACTTCAATAGGTCTGACAAAGAACCCCACAGTCTGGAATCTGTAGCCTCAGACTTGCAACCGGACACTATGCAAAGAACCTTTGGCTTAGACGAAATCTATAAGCCAAGATCTAAAACAAGAACCTAAGAGGTAAGGCCTAAGATCCAACACCTAAGAAAAGACCCTGTAGAAAAATAAAAGAACGGAGTCTTCTAAAACTTCTGATCTACAAATAAAATATTACAATTATGAAATACTATCAAATCGAATAGAAATAACTATTCAATTAGAAATTAAAACTCACCCTAAACAGGGGTCAAGATAATCTAATTCAAGAATCAATCATTGAATCAAGGAACAACAATAAGGCTATCCAGTATTATGTTCAAAGAATAATTCAAGAGCTCCTAGAATCACGTCTTGCCTTAGATCGCAAAATGGAGAAGAGAGAGACAAGCAGACGTCAATCGTAGCGCTTGAGCACTACGTCACCAGAAAAGATGACAAGCACACAAAGGGAAGTCACCTACTAAAAATAAGAGGCAATGACGTCATCAAAAGTGTTGAACGCGGCATTATTTAAATGTGATAAACTTGACTATGAAGCCATTTAATAACTGCGACAGTCCCCACTGATAAGCGCTTGTAATTATTGTGATCATGCATAACAAATGTTTACTGAGATTTCGAAAAGTGTATGCAAGAAATCCGGAGTAGAGATCAATAGTCTGAATCACTTGAAATTTATCAACAGTTATGTCTAGTTTGTAAGTCTATCAATTTCAGTTGTAGCTATGTCTGGGCAGTTGACACATTGGCCGCAGATGGATTTTAGAAACGACGAGCATTACGACGGTTCAGTGCGGAGTACTGTCAAGTCTAGTTGAGACGGCTGGCGTCTTGATCTTGATCTATGATCGAGTCCGGCACATCGAGCCCAAGTGGGTGAAGTCAGTCCTGAACTGTTGAACCCAGTGCAAGCCCGGAACGAGACGGAGAGACCAGTGCAAGAGTTGATACGCCGATACGTTGTTATCGGAAAGATATCTATAGGAGTCTTATGTTACGCGCTGCCAATTGTACAATATTGGCTCTTCTTTATTTACATTAAACCTTTACGTTATTTTGGAGCCCTGAGTTGTCAAGTTCTTTCAGTTGGTGGTGTATGGTGCAGTTTGCAGAGAGCCTGGATAGTGAGAGTCGTAACAATATTATCCTACTACTCCTAGAATAACGCCATATTGGTCTCCTTGTCGCTCTTAGTCTACTACGTCATTAGTCTGTCTCTCTACGTCACTACTTTTACCGTCGCTAAAAACTGTACACAATATATTTATCTAATTAATTAAACTAACATACTCTCTAACTATAACATAAGATTATAGCATTGTGTACAAAAATTCGAGTTTTAAAAAATTATCATAGAAAGAAAATGCACTTGATAAAACTAGTCTTGACAGACACATTTGATGCTACAAATAGCTAACTTTAACAACTGCTTTAATAATCGATTCGCTGGCATAGTGGTTAGTGTATTGACTGTATCCCTCGAACTCGACCTTAGGTCGTTCACTTTTTTTTGTATAAATGCATGTAAAAAGGGATCACCTAACTACACCGTTTTAAAATTATCAAGTTATGAGATAGGATCGTTGCGCATTTAGAAAGCTAAAAGCATAAATTTGTGCATAAAAAAATACACCTGGTACACATTTTTGTAATAGAAAAAAAAATATATTATATTTAGTTTAGATCTATTACATATTTAATTGTATGACTGATCCGAATTGATACAACTGCGCTTAATATAAGCTGTGTTTTTATTTATAGTTTTTAGCAAGTTTTTTTGTTTGTCATTTTTTTGTTCTTTTTTTTTTTTTATTAAAGTGATTCATTGCACCTTTGTGGACAACTATTATGCGGACGGAGATGCAACGAGTATTTCAGGAACATTACAGGCATGTCAAGACAGATGTATAAGTAGCTCATGGTGTCTAGCTTATGATTTTTTTAACCCAAATTGTCGCCTGCTTTCGAGCATTCAATCGACCGATTACAGATGGCCCAGACCAATTAAGGAAAAAAAGTGCGAAGGTTAGTGATGCACTCAGTTGTTGATTATACGAGCGAGTATTCGTGATATCGTTGTCTAGTTCAGTGCACTGATGTAGCAGTAGTTGTAGAGACTGATTACTTGTTGTTACGTAATCACTTAAGCACACATTCTTGCGAGATATATCATAAGACTGAAATGTTTGAAGAGAAGCGTTGTCGTCGTACTTGGCCTGGCTTGGATACCTATGAAGGGGGCTTGAGGTTCGACACCCGATTCGAGAAGTGAAGGGGCATAGCTAGGGTGGTGGAGGAGGGGGGAGATTTTGAAACTTCCCCACTTAAGAGGGGCCCCAAATGAGTGTTTTTTACATTAAAAATTAACTATTACTCAAAATGCAAGGGCCCCAAAGAGGTCAAGCCCCACGGGCCCCCAAACGATGGAAAATTGCTAGCTACGCCCCTTAAGAAGTGTTGTGTTTACTTAGCACCTAAAGGCAGCATGGAAAACCTACTAATGAGTTTAGAAATCTAGATCTAGTCAAGATCTAGATATATTCTAAATTCTATATCTAGTCTGGGACTATGAAGAAATAGAGCGATTATGGTCATAATTAATTGCCCTCCTAGTGGGTAATAACACACAAAATCTTTGTAATCTTGTTTTAATTTAAACTAATATAACAGTATTATTCTCTATGTCCTAAAAAACGAATACAGGACAGGGCATGGTGGGCTCCTTTTAAACATTCAATATGAAAATCAAATAAAAACAATGAATATTTTGGTTATAGTAAACAGGGCCGGTCTTAACGATTGTGGGGCTTTATGCGAAATTTGCTTGGTCTGAGTGGGAATAAGGATAATAAATGAACATTAAGATTTAATATTTCGAAAAATTCGACTTTGAATTGTATTCATTCTTTACAAAGTACAAATTTGCTATTACAATTAACTTTACGAACTTTGCAACCTATGGTATATTTTTATGCCAGTGATTATGAAAATAAATAATGTATTGAAACTTCTGATTGAGGTGAAAATTACCCCCCCACACACACACACACTTTTCAAATTATTACATTTTATTACAAGAAAACTGATAATGCATTTTTTCTTTTATCGCGCGTAGGAATTTGTGCAAGCATTAGCGAAGAGGGACAGGCTCTTTTGTAGTTAAACTGAGTCCTCTCCGTTGCCTCACTTGTTCTTGAAGTCTGCCAAAAGCAGCACTGGCACGAGCAATACGAATGTCAACCTCATCATCTAGGTTGGCGCTTGCTGATATGGTGCTACCCAGATATACAAATTTGCTAGTTTCTGGCCATCTATGAGAATGTCTGGTTCTGTGACAGCTTTATTTGGAGGAGGTTGATGCAGTTCCTCTGTCTTTTTAACATTAATGGTGAGTCCAAAATATTTGCAGGCATTAGCGAAGAGGGACAGACTCTTTTGAAGGTCTTCTTCGTTTGCAGCGTTTAGGGCACAGTCATCTGCAAATAGCAGGTCTCTGATGCAGTCGAAGTTTACCTTGGTCCTTGCCTTGAGTCTCTGAGCATTAAATATGCTTGCATCGGTGCGATACCGTATGTCAACTCCAAAACTTTCTCTGCAAAAGGCATCTTTCAGCATTGCGGTGAACATTAAGCTGAAAAGTGTTGGAGCCAGCACACAGCCCTGCTTCACGCCATTTGAGACAGGAAAAGGCTTGGAGAAGTCTTGTCTTGAACTCTTGCTTGCATGTTATCATGGAATTGGCGTACCATTGTTATGAATTGGTCAGGACAGCCGAATATGGACATGATTTGCCAAAGGCCTTCAAGACTGACATTATCAAAAGCTTTAGTCAGGTCCATGAAAGCAGTATAGAGATTTGAATTTTGTTCTCTTCATTTCTCTTGGAGTTGGCGGACTGCAAAGATCATGTCAATCGTGTCTCTACCCTGCCTGAAGCCACATTGACTTTCCGGGAGTAGGCCAGTTTCTAGGTGGTGTTGTAATCTGTTTAGTAGCACTCTAGCCAGAATTTTGCCAGCAATGCATAGGAGGGATATGCCACGGTGGGTATCTCAAGACTACCTATTACCCTTTCTCTTGTAGAGGTGAATGATGGAGGCGTCTTTGAACTCTTGTGGTAGTTTCTTTTGTTCCCACAGACTTCTAGAACAAGTGTCGCAACAGAGAGGACTCAGTTTAACAACAAAACTGAAACTCTTCAGAGCTGTAGTTCTCCCGTCACTCCTATATGCATCATAATCATGGACCCTATACTCCCGCCACACCAAAAAGCTAAACTTCTTCCATTTTCGTTGTCTAAGGAGTATCCATATGGTGCGTTGGTCTGACGACATACGAGTTACATAATTTCTAAAGCTGTCCAACATGCACAGTATTTATGCGACAGTAAAAAGGTGCCAACTCCGATGGGCGGGACATGTAGTCCGCATGCCAGACAATTGCCTTCCCAAGCCGCTTTTGTATGGAGAGTTATGTACGGGAAAGCGCTTCCAAGGCTGTCTATACAAGCGCTACAAAGACACCCTCAAGAGCTCCTTTAAGGAATGCGGTATCGACATTCATGTCTGGGAAGAATTAGCTCTAGATCGCTCCGCATGGCGAGAAGCTGTGAGTTCGGAGTCTCAAGATTAGAAGCAAGTAGAGTGGCCAGTGCGATAGAGCGCCGAACCAACAGAAAGCAGAGAGAAGGAGCAGGCCCATCTGCAACCAACAAAACCCACCCATGTCACATATGCGGCCGGCTTTTTAACTCTTTCTCTCCGTTATTATTTAACAAGTTCTGATGGAATCAACGTTGGTATAGTCCTGCAATGACCACGGTACCTGAACATCTTTACTATCAGCAGTAGATGCATCTAGACTTGTACAACAAATGGCACATGTTCAACTTCCAAAATCTATGTTGTATATAATAGATATGAGAGATGGGAAAGAGCCAAGGAAAATCTAGTCCAGAGATACTCTGTTGTATGTAAGATTAACATGCTAGTCTGAGTGTCAGACTATCCCGGGCAATGCTTCTCGGCTTCATCGTGACGCTCGGGTGTAGAGTGATCGATTAGGTCATTTGGGTATCAAAAAAAAAAACCCGTTGGGCAATCTAAGGACCAAGTTCACTGCACTGGCGGGGATAGAAGAAAGCCGCAACAAAGAAGCAACAATACACACGCCATTCCTCGAGGGGACGTCTTTTATGGTTGGCATCTTCACGGCTGATGTAGTACAGAGCAGAGAAAATGGGGAGTTTTCCTTTGACCTCGCTTCTATCAAAAGCGTCCTGAGATAGTGCCCTTCGTTAATAGGGATGTAATAATTTACATCAATTTGGAAGTTTGTTCAATTAAGCCGATGGAGCCTATCTTTTATAGGCCTCGAGTCCCAGGGGCCTTAGTCTCAACACTTAGGATTATTATGAAAATAAGAAGTATCAAACTATAAAGTAACTTATCGGTATATTTAATTCTCTACTTCGCCTAACCATGCGGTACACCACGCACGCACGCTGACTCCCTAACACTTGATGAAAACGTAAAGATAACTCTTTTATTTCAGCAAGTCGGACTAGAGTTACGTGACAGAGAGCGCGGCAATGTTCGGTGGGGGGGGGGGGGGGCGCAAGATCTGTATATACGCGTGTCAGCTAGTAAAATTATAAACATAGAAAACTGAAATCCTTTTATTTTCTAGTGAACCTGAAGAGGTTTTCATTGTAGTATTTCTGCTGATTTGTTTGTTTGTTTTTTTGTTGTTTTTTTTACTCTCAATGATAACACGAATGTCTATTTAGTGAACGTCTTATTAAAAAAAAACTTCACATATTTTCAGATGTATGTGCAGCTGGAAAAGAATACAAGAATAATATTTGCTCTGAATGTAAAATTGGTTTCTACAAGGATCGAAACGCAAACAGTAACTGTACGAAGTGTCCTGATAATAAACTAACACCGGGACAGGGTTCTAGCTCTATTTCTAGTTGCAACATCAGTAAGTTTTGAAGTTTTATTGTTTTGTACAGTACAGTATTAATTATTTATTGCATTTAAGAATTTAAGACGTATCCTATTTTCAAGTTGTTTTTTTTTTATTGTTATTTTGAAACTTGGATTGTGTATGATATATCTTGATTAAAACAAAAGTGAATTAGCTCTAATCTACATTACAAACATATAATACGATTGACTTCATCATTATCAAGAGATCTCAGTGACTAAAGAATGGATTCACGTGATATTTCGTACGCAACTTACTTTTACCTCTAAAGTGCTAAGACTTACTTAGTAACGGTTTTGACTGTTTGACATATTTGCAGCGTAAACTTCATTTGATAAAAATCGCAAGCTTTCTTTTAGCCTTTATATTTTCTTTTTGATATCTTTCCAGAAGGCCGCATTTTATATAGAAAGCTATTAAACAAATTGCAAAAAAAAAAATCGTATTTTAAAACTATATATTTTATTTTTTCAATATATTTAATGTCTATGACTACGTGATGTATTTTCATTTCCATGTCCTTTAAACTAGAATGAATTCAAGAATAACACTAATAGCATAAAAAATAATTAATAAATTAATATTTGGGTTAAGAAGACTTTAATGATTTCCGACGTGTGTATGTGTAGATTATATGACTCAACTATGTAGCACTGCCTCTTCATCAACATCTACACCTAGATCTATAATTTGAGACCCACAGAACTATCAGTTTAAATGTGAGCACTTATTCACAGACCGGTACGATTATCAAATCTGTTTTTACTTTTTAAGGAATTCATTAGACATAGTGTTCTTATTTTTTTTTTACCTTTACTTGTCCTTTACCTGTCCTTTAGTCTGTAGTTTACGTAGCTACATTACGTAAGTACATGATATACTTTATTGTAATTGCTCTACATTAATAGAAGCAAATAATAAGGAAAACACTCGCGCACTACTATTGTTTCCTCTCTCACTCTGCAAATTGAAGTCAAGTGGATGCTCTTAATAACCACAGAGTGCTTTAAGAGCTACAGTGGTTCCTACACTTTCACAGACCCGGCTTTTTGCGAAAGGGCTTTACCACGGGATTTGAAAAAAAAAAAATACACAAAAAAACTCCACACATTTTTGTTTTACTTTTTTAGCGGCCCCCGTAAGGGGAAAAAGCCGATATTAGGTTTGTGCCAAATGTCCGTCTGTCCGTCTGTCCGTCTGTCACACTCAGGGCGCCGAAACTAGAAGAGATACGAAAAATATATTTTCACCATTAAATGCGGCTTGAAAAGTTTAGGTGCAACGGCTACTTTTATTTTTCTAAAAGCAAACCGTTTAATTTATAAAAATTATTATGCTAGCGATTTTTTAATAATAAAACACCAATTGTGAAGCAATTAGGTAAATGTAAGGGAGGAAATATTACTAGAAAAAATGCTCTTGGCATGTAGATATCACGCACATTTTTTTAAATGACTTTCTGTCTGTCTGTCCGTCTGTCCGTCTGTCAGACTCAGAGCGCCAAAACTAGAAGAGATACTAAAAATATTATTTCACCATTAAATGCGGCTTGAAAAGTTTAGGTGCAATGGCTACTTTTAGTTTTCTAAAAGCAAACCGTTTAATTTATAAAATTAATTATGCAAGCGATTTTTTAATAACGAAACACCAATTCTAAAACTATTACGTAAATGTAAGGGAGGAAATGTTACTATAAGAAATGCTTCGGGCATGTAGATATCATGCACATTTTTTTAAAATGAACTTTTAGCAGCGGCTTTCGTGTACTAGCGTAAAGCCCGGAAATGACATGATTCTAAACTAATTTCTTAAATTTAAAAAAAAAATCAGATTTTTTTTTATAAAATTGTTTAGTGCCCCCATTAGATTAAAACAAGCATATTTTTGTGCTTTTTGTCTGTTGGTTGGTCTGTCCGTCACGGTTAGAAAAAAACACTAAAGGTTTTTGAAAATATGATTTAACCTTTACTGTTCTTTCAGAAATATTGAGATAGTTTAAGGATAGGAGCACAAAGGAATTGAGCCAAGGACTTAGAAGGAACATCCGAAACATCTTGCGAATAGGCGGATCTGACAGGGATCCGACTCCGACGGGGGCCGCCTCTGAGTTTGTGTATCACACAAATCTCTTTGTAATCTTGTTTTTTTTTAACATGGTGACACGGGTTTTTTTCACGGCAGCACGATGTCTGTGCACAGTAGCCTACTAAGAAAAAAAAAAGTAATACTTTACCACCAAACTTTCAGGAAGCTGATTGAGCGAAATAGCTGTAGGAGCACATCAACTGGTCAAATATAGGCAAGGTACAAAATAAGGACCAAATAAGGAATACACGAGATCAAGTGTTTTTTTATGCATTTAAAGTAAACTGATCATTGTAACTTACAAGTGAATACGCACAACTGCACTAGATAAGAGGTAGGGTCATAGCGCATCATCATACACTCTCAACCCTTTTTTTGCCATTACAGACTACAATAATGGTATGTTTAATGTTTCTTATGCGTATCAACGGGGGGCGCGGTGGTAGAATGATTAAGCGCACGGCTTTCGAACATGAGGTCCTGGGTTCGAATCCCGGTGAAGACTGGGATTTTAAATTTTGGGATTTTTAGGGCTCCCCTGAGTCCACCAAACTCTAATTGGTACCTGACTTCAGTTAGTTAAAGTAAAGGCGATAGGTCGTTGTGCTGGCCACATAACACCCTGCTAGTAAACCGTTGGCCATAGTCAGATGAACCTAACATCATCTGCCCCATAGATCGCAAGGTCTGAAAGGGGCACTTAACTTAACTTTATACGTACCAACTCTGTTATACTGTAATGCGACTCAACAATGCTATATGACACTTTACAAAAATACTGAACATTTAATATGTTGTTTTTTTTAAAGGGAACAACATGTAAAAGCTATTAATGAAATTTGAAATGGTTGTCTAGAGTCTAGAGGTGTTAAGTGTTTGGGAATGTGATACAGTTCTTATCCTAAAATAGTGTAAGTATAGGAAATTAAATACCAAGAAAATCTGACCTTCGCTTGCGGAAACGCTGTATACTTGTTTATTAATTTTCATTTACAAAATCATCACAAAATCAGTTTTTCAAAAGTTACAAATAAGTTACTGCAAATGTTATGAACGAAGAATTGAAAAAAAAAACAACAACTTAGTAAGTTAATTATTTAAAGTAGAAAACAGAAATTTTAATGTTAATCATATCTTTTTAGCTTTAATAATATAATTTTAAATTGTAAAAGATTTATTTTTTGAAGAGCAATTAGTCATAAATTCAAATGGCAAGAAAAGAAAACAGAAATTAAAAATATTGCTGCATTATGGAATATATAATAATTATTTAATAATGCCATATACATATATATTAATTTATTTGTTGTGACAAACACTACTTATACATAAATAACAGGGTTTTTTTTCATTAAAAAATTGTGCGAGTACTATTTATTGTTGCAAGAAAAAAAATTGTGTGGCTCTTTAAAACATTAACATTTTGAAAATTGTAATTTTTGGCTCTTTCGACTCAAAAGGTTGCCGACCCCTGCCTTAGTCTGTGGACCACTGGGGCACCAAGCAAGACTTGTAGACCGTCTTTTTCCATTCCTCTCTATTCTTTGCCCTGTTTAGAACCTCTTTCAATGGTAGGCCCGCCCATTCTTCTATGTTGTCCCCCCACCGCTTTCTCTGTCTGCCTCTTCTTCAATTTTCCTGCTACTGTTCCTTGGAGGAAGGTTTTTGCGAGCCCCGAAGTAATTGTAATAACAAGAATTTTTTTAAATATTCGAAGTTAAACGTGCGATATTTGAATAGCTTCTAAATTGAATCTGCGTTTCCTACATATATGTATTTAAAAAATAACACTTTTTTGTTATTTTTGTCATTCTATAAACCAGCACGTTGTGAACGAGGATTCTTCTCATCTGATAACACTTTCTGCAATGCTTGCCCGATTGGAACCTACAAAAATGTTACTGGAAATCAGATGTGTTCATTCTGTCCAAGTAATAGAACAACTAGACTAACCGGTAGCACTGACATTACTAATTGCTCATTCGGTACGATTTTTGTATTATCTTTACAAAGCTTGTATCAATTCTGTCTGTCTGGTAAAACGTTTCTACACTTTGTTTTCTCACTCAATCTCCGACCAAGCTGAAATTTCTTCCATTACATTCCAACACAAAAAATAAAGTTAATCAATTAGTCAATTTACTTAAACTTGGGTGGCAAGCTGATCCACAAAGATCTGTCACTGGCAATGTCTGGCAATGTCTGATGTCTCCTTCAACTCAGTGTCCACTATTCTGAGGTCCTCCATGAAGTTATGACGCCAAGTTATGCGATGACATTTATTGTTGGCGCTTTCCTCATATTGGCCTCCATGTCATTGTAACTCTTGGAATTCCTAGCTCATTTGTCAGAACACATTTCCCGCGAAACAATTAGTTAATTAATTTAAAGTAATAATTTTTTTTTAACTCTGTCACCACCTCAAAGTTGGAGCCATTGAGTGGATACCCCAGTTACTATATTGTGAACCCAATTCACTACCATGTTGTGATAAAGTGAATACCTTTAAGCATGTCAGTTGAGTGAGAGACTTTGAAGCAGTCACTAGAAAGTAGTTGGTAAAAGCAGTTGATATAATTAAGTTGTTTACATTATTTCTAAAAGTCACCAGAGATAAGTGTAAGCCTGCTAGTGTAAGCAGCCACTATTAAGTTATTTATTATACATTATTTTGTGAAACGTTCTATGATGGATATATAGTAATCATTCTGGATTTGTGTGTATCATTTTCTACAAGTGGTATTATTTGTACATATTAAAGTAATATTTGTGTCTGCTATATAAGGAGTCATTGTCCTCATTTACAAGTGAAGTGTGAACGTATAGACTATATAGAGCATTGATCCTGACAAAGCCTACAATGAACAAGTTATAGATGAACCCGCATGTCACCACCACGCCTACAGTTAACGTATACCAACAGTAACATTCACGCTATATAAACCCAGCGGTGACAAACTCGAACAATGGGAAAACAATTTCCTTGACTGATAGACTAAGTTGAATAAGTCCCCTTTATTTTATTATTTTTTGTAGAAGAAAACTAAAATGACTACAAATAACTATAAAACCTATTGTTAGAAGCAGCTCTCTGGTGCTGAGTTTTCCGTTTCTGGCTTGAGGAGGCTTTAGTCCTAGATAACATCTATCAATGAACCTTTTTTTTTTCTTGAATAATTCTTATAATCTTATAATGTAGACTTAGAAGTGATGTGCACAATTTTACTAAACATGAATCAATAATGCTTACATTCTGAAATTATCGAACGCTATTGTAATTTCAAAAGCAATGTTGAAACTAGATCTAGACTTTGATCTCTAGCCAAATATAATTTTTTAGCGGCCCCCTATAGAGGAAAAGACGTCATTAGTTTTGTGTGAAATGTCTGTCCGTCTGTCCGTCCCGTTAAAAGTTAGTAAACTAGGAAAGATAGTAAAAATTCGACTTCATAATATTTTAGTCCATTCAAAGTTCTGATGCAACGGCTAAAAGCGAAAAATCTATTTTTTTAAATCACTTATGCAAGCAGTTTTGTTTCATAAAAATACACTACTTTTACAACTAGTCACTGATAAAAGTGGTAATCAAGACATAGTCTTTTGTAGTGGAGATGACTCTTTACCATATTGTAACATATTTATGGAAATGGTTTTAGACTTTTTGTTATTTTTTTTTTACATTTGTATTACTACGTAAGTTCTGTCCTACTAACCACTACTTTTACCTAAAAATAATGTAATGCTGCACTTATAGCCCTAGAATACATAAACTAAAAAGAATTGTTTTTTTGGTAAAGTTTTTGATTCGAATAAGAAATTAACCCTACACATAACAATTATATTATTTAGTTATTCATTATCAGACATCAGTTCGGCAAGGTTAGCATTTAACTGCTCATTCACTTTCACCTATCCTTTAGTCTGCTGGATCGCAGGGGCACCACACACGATCTCTCAACCTTCTTTCTTCATTCTTCTCTGTCATATGTCTTTGATAGAATTTAATTCTGATGTTATTTCTGAAAATATTTTAACCTACCTTCTTATCTGCCTGGGTGGATCGATTTTGAGTTTTTGTTTTCACACAAAATGTTGTTGTAATCTTGTTAAATTTTTATTTTGATAAATTATAATGATCAAACTATAGTTTTCTTACATGGCCATCGAGCTACATATTTTTTGTCACTTATATACATCAACTGTTTAATTTCTAGAAAATCGATAGAGCCGTTTTTGAGATCAGCTTTCAGGTTTTATCCACCCGACTTCCATGAAGGTGTAGCTTGAATATAATATACAATAAATAAATAAATAAAAAAACAACATTTTAAGTTTTATAATAAAATTTAGGAAAATAGTAATAACAACAAAGTAACCTGTTTGTCTTGTGTGTTTCTGTAAACGAAAGAATTATCTGAATAAACTTAAAAAAAAAAAAAACAAAGTATATATTTATACTATTCTTAGTATACTATACTATATACATATTGTAATAACTTAAGAGAAGGCAACTCAACGAGGACAACTATGTTTATTTACATGACATGACAGTTACATAAAACAACAACTTCATTTAGCACTGTTTCTCCATCTTGGCTCTCAACGTGGGCGGAAGTCGTTATTCTCACAATGTCAATATCCTGTTCTAGTCCGTTCAGTAGAAGTTCACTAGAAGTGCGCACCTGTGCACTAGCCTGGATGATGGTGCGCAAGTCAGAGTCATTACAATATCTATAGTATATATATATCTATTTCTGTCTCGGAAAACATTGGATGCGCCGAGTATGTCACTGGCTTTAGTTTCATCTATACTTATCTGTGGGATAGAAGCCTTTTTTTTTCTCTTTATAAATATAATGTCATGTGTATTTTCTTATATATTTATTGTGGTATTATATTTTTTTTTACATTTTTATTGATTAGTGATTTTGACACGTAAAAGTTTCAAAAAGTAACAATAAAAGAAAAAAAAAACAACAGCTGAAAGTTTCAATAGCTAGATATTTCATACTCTTCTCCTAAAAATATTTTAATCAACTAACTTTTTTTTTCTCCTTTTTTTCCTTTTGGCACGATCAAACAGCACACTGTGTACCAGGATTCTATTCAATGGATAACATTTCGTGTTCTGTCTGCCCTAAAGGAAACTATAAAAAAATGACTGGAAATCAGCCATGTTTACGGTGTCCTATTAATAGAACAACAACGAACGTAGGTGCTATAGACATCAGTAATTGCTCTTTCGGTAAGATTTATTAGTTGAGTTACTTAAGGGTGCAAACAAAAATTACTTATTAAAATGTTAACAAGACAGTGTTTCTTTAAAAAAATGATTTTGAATGTCTTAACATATATTTGTTTTACACACCACTTACATTTATCTAAAACACTTTCTCTAAAGTTTACGTAATATTCTTAGCATTAAATTCTCTAACAATTTACAATGTTATAGATGTATCTATTCAAAAACCACATGCGAGCAATCATAGAGAGTTCTAGTTTAAGTTATTGTAATCTTTTGTTTTTCTAGCTGTGTTTGTTATTATAGTAGAAGTTTGCAGATTTTTGCTTGGTATTACTGTTTTTAAATATAAATAATAAACTAGTGATTGCATGAGAAATAAAGTTTTTTTCTGGATTCTTTTACAAATATATTTGTTATCTATAAATTTTTAATTATACATCTGCAGTAGTCGTTAATAAGTAACTCCTAATGAGACAAGAAAAGAATCTGACAAGCCATTCGACGTTTGTGGAATAATCTCTGAGATAATTTAATGTTCAAACAGTTACTAAATTGAAAATTCGTGTTCTTTATAAATTTCATACGAATTCATTTTTCTATTTGTTACGATAAAACAGCTCATTGTGAACCTGGGTTCTATTCGATGGATAACATTTCATGCTCTCTCTGCCCTAATGGAAC
>JADKLZ010071522.1:10946802-10958963 GCA_021533235.1 Biomphalaria straminea
TATGAGCGTAGCCAAGAGGGGTTTTGTGTTTAAAATCCCCTCTAGCGGGGTTGGCCGCTAAAAAAAAAACCCTCATCAATATAGGCCTAATAAAAGCCAATTACACACTCAATATTCTATGAGCGCAGCCAAAGGGGTTTTAAGTTTTAAGCCCCTTCATCGGGGTTTGAATATAAAAGATACCTATTAAATAAAAATATAATGACGCACTCAAAATGCTATGAGCGTAGCCGAAAGGGGTTTGCAATGAGCTTAAACCCCTAAACAGCGGGGTTTAAAGCAAAAAAAAATACTTCTTCAATATAAGGAAAGGAAATTACACACTAAAAATGATATGAGCGTAGCCATAGGGGGTTTTGAGTTTAAACCTTCCTTCAGCGGGGTCTAAGTCAGTAAGAATAGCCCATAAGGTTTTTGAAATAAAACTTTTTAATAGCAAGATAATGCACCGTAGATACCACAGAATATGCATTTTGTTGGCATTCAATACCGGAAATAGTGCTTGGCGGCGGGGCTTCGCCCCGCACTGGGCAGCTCGCGACGCTCCCCCAGACCCCCTTGCGGACAAGGGGAAGAGTGTACAATTTTTCTGCTATCTCCAGGAAGAACACCTTCCGAAAGAATGACGCCAATAAAGATTAATTATGTACACACACAAATATATATAATATACATATTTATGTATTTTTTTTTAAATTACTTTTTTGCGGGGGAGAAAAAAATCCCCACCCCACCCCCGAAAAAATTCCTGGCTACTCCCATGTTATTATATAGTTCTATATATATAGGCCTATAACATCTATATGCCTACTATAACTATAATGTATGATGAACTTCTTTTTTTTTCCTAGTAATTATTTATTTTAATAAGTTTATTATGATTTATTTTACGGCGACCTCAATGGTACCACACTCAATTTCCTAAAATTAGGGCCTACTCTATCAGCATCACTGTCCCCTAGTTATAGGCCTACATGTAGACCTATATTATATATCTATGTTAAGGAAAAGTAAATTAATATATTTGAGTTGTAGGAGATTTCGTAGAATGCCAGTAGGTCGACTTCCACAAGATATACTGTATATGGCGATTTCATAGAAGGCAGAAGAGCCACTGGTCGCCCACTTTTACTTATACGGATGTATGCAAACGGGACCAGTGGCGTAGCATCCATGGTGCGAAGGGGTTCAATGAACCCGGGCCCACAACCATTAGGGGCCCACAGCCGATGGACTAGCAACAATAGCGCAAAGGGGTTCATGAGTCCATGACTCTTGAGTCTTGACTAGTTGGGGCCCAGGCGAGAACTTACGAGTGACACTACTTCACGAATTAAAATTTCGAAACAATATTAATTATTCAATTTTCTCAAAGCGTAATATGTTTCTTTTTTTTCTGTATAAATATATATATGTGTCATATCAATATTTTCATCGCATAATGTGCCTGTAATTTTAAAAATAATAATAATAATCTTGTTTGGGCTAGCTGGCTTAAAGCGCTACATAATGACAAAGTGTTTGATCCAAATCACTTAGAATTGACATTTCGGAAAATTATTGATTTTAGGGTAGAGAATCATCTAGTTTAATTTTCATTTGCTTGCAGTATTCCAGGGACATTTTAATGGTTAAGCGGTATGTCTTTGCTATTAAATAATATTGCTATTACTATTATTATACTTGCAATTTATCAATTGTTTATGGATTAATCATATGAATCATATACTTGTGAATCTTAAATAAAATATATATATTAAAAAAAATAAAAAAATAAAAGGGCCCACAAAAGAGGCAACATGGTTTTAATTTGTAGATATGTAATCCTGTATAGTTTCCTGTCTCTGATGGGTTCAATAGCTATGAAGTATGTCTTTGCTATTATTACTTACAAATAAAAAATTACATATGTAAAAAAAAAAGCCCACAGAAGAGGCAGGAATGCCCAATGGAATGGGGGCGTCTTAAATTCTATAGGAAGTGCAAAGTATATAATAGACTCAAATATTTCTGTCCACAATGTGGTCATGAAGGAATGATGCTCTCACGACAATGAGATTAAGATGTTTTGATGTACCAAAGCCGTTTGTGTTTTTTCAAAGAAAAAAAAACGCATGGTAGCTGCACCAATTAGAGGAAAATTAGAATTGTAAGTGCAGTCTGCGTTGGAAATGTTGAAAAATGAAAAGGAAAATCTACATAAAGCAGAAAGTATTGGAATGTCTTTTGGTTAAAATACCCATACAGTCAGATTCCTCAATTGTTCTGTTACACTATACATTCGACTTACTTGGGGTAGGGGGCCCACCAACATTTTCTTAACCCGGGCCCAAGGATACCTTGCTACGCCAGTGTATAAGACACAATGTGCAGAACAAAATATGTACACATCATCAGGATGATAAGATAGACAAAGATGTTAATTAAAAAGATTTCTATTTAGACGTCAGAAGCATGTTTAGAAAGAAGAAAATGTAAAAGAATATACAGACGCGTGTTGAAGAGTAAACGTAACAAACTAATGAATATTGTATATTAAGTTTAAAAAATATAAAGATTGTTCTTTGGATTAAAAAATAATGTAACAAATAGGTTGTATGTTCAAATTGGACTATGCTGTATTTTTTTATGTTGTTTTTTTTCATTAAGTTTTAACAATTTTGAACCAAACCCCATGCATTTATAAAACACGCCTCGCTCAAATATCACTTACAAAAAAAAATTGTTTTTATAAGTGGCTAGTATAGCAAGTTAAGATGAAAGGATTACTATTTAATGTAAGACTTGTTGGTCGTTGTGCTTGTTAACTGTTGGCCATAGAAACAGATCACCTTTACATTGTGTGCCCCTTAGATTGGAAGGTCTAGAACGGATCTTCCCTATATTTGTACTTACTTTCTTTCTACATTTCATACGAATACATGTTTCTATTCGGTTCGATAAACCAGCTCATTGTGAACCAGGGTTCTATTCAAGGGACAACATGTTCTGCTCTGTTTGCCCAAATGGAACATATAAAAACTTAACTGGAAATCAGCCATGTTTAAAGTGTCCAATGAGTAAAACAACAAGAAATGTTGGAAGTACTGACATTAGTAATTGCTCTTTAGGTAAGATCTATTTATTGATGTACTTAAATATATATATATTAAGTAAATGCCTAAAACCTAATAAGACACAGTTATATTATAATATTAATGTATTTTCTTTTTCATAGATTGTCCGGCAATATGCATACCTAATGATCCATGTAAATATACAGGGACCAGCACCTGTATGTGTCCAACTGGATATTACGGATCGCAATGTACAAAGCGTACGTATTTTTTCCCTTACGGTCTTTTGTAGTAAGAAAAATTCCACATGAAAAACTCTTTAAAGAAACCTAATTGTAATGTTTTCTGTATTTATATTTTCTTTTTAAATTGTGTTCTGTAAAAAAAAAAACAGAAATATCAGTTTGCTTTTATTTATTGCATTGGTTTATCTCACCCCATCTAAATGTATTGATATGATAATAGATCTATTCCTTGCTCTCTCCCTCTCTCTATATAAAAAAAAAAACAACATTAGATCTTTCATAATATCAGTGCCTATTGATATTAATTTTGTTTGGTTTTGTGTAAAAGTGAAAATGATGTAAGGTCTATAAAAATAAAGTAGTCTTACGGAAAAAGAAACAAAAATACCTAAAAAGTATGGAAGTTATTTTTTCTTTCTAATTAGAATGCTTCCTTATGGAGAAATACCAATATAAAATACAAAGGTTTAATAGAAAGCCTGCGGTTTTTCGCGATTAGCGGTCCTAAGATTGCGAACTTGTTAGCCTCCTTCAATCGAAGAACGATTATGGTTCATCTCTAACAGAATACGCGAGATGAAAGCCTGTGAATTGTCTATGGTCGAAACGATGTCACCCACACAGCAGGTACCCCCTCTTTACGCAGCTGATGTGACCAAATTAACATAACATCCGATACAATTTAGGATCAGCAGCGCCACAGGATCTACCAGGCTGTAGCACAGTGTGCCTTGGGGTCACCAGCTTCTGATTTTTTAACACGGTTGCAAAAGCTCCCGATGCTTTTCCCGTGTTTGGATATAGCCGCAAGGAAATGGAGGTTTGCATTCAGAGTTTTAATTCTCCTAGAGAGAATTATAGAATGTATAAACACCCACCTGAATGTTCATACTTTCCGTTATGCTATGTTTATAAGTAAAATTAAATTTATAAACCATGCACCTTTATATACCCCGCACTGCTGACATCTCATTGTAAGGACGTGTTGAACCCTTCTCTTTCAGGTTGTAGTCCAGGATGTCTAGACGATTCCTGCAACAAAATAAATGGAACATGTCCATGTAAAGATGGCTACTTCGATGACAAGTGTTTGAAGAGTATGTCTTTCGTGAAACGCAAACATAATTCATTAACATTAAATGTATAAGAAATATATATGTGCATTCTATACATTTAGAGAACTGGAAATGCTCATTGTATAAACCTGTTGTTCCTTGAAGTTTTATAGCCTCTGGTTCGCGTTATTTGTTCTAAGAAATATTAGTATACTCTTAAACCAATCTTAAAGAGCTTTAGCTCCACAAGATCTTGATATTTAGACAAAGAGAAGGCTCTCTTCCAATTGTCCATAATGACTGATAGGCTGCATTCTAAAATGTCATTTGCAATGATTGAGGTAAGATTGTGGCAGGAATTTTGCATTGACATCTGATATTCCTTGGAGATACCGCACTTTGACTTATCTTGCGTACACAAAAATTCATTGCAATCTGGCTTTGTTGCAATCTGGCTTTGTTGCAATATGGCTTTGTTGCAATCTGGCTTTGTTGCAATCTGGCTTTGTTGCAATCTGGCTTTTGTTTGATTTCTTGAGTTTCGTACTTTCCATAAGAAATGAAGAAACTTACTCTCTAGACAAGATCTCATAATAACAAGTCTTGTCTTCGAGTCTGACAATAAAAACGAGGAATGCAGTATTTCCAGTGGATATGTAGGCCCAGCTTCCACCTACTTATTTGGCTGCATCCAAGTATAGCCATTGTCAAGTTCTCTCACACACACACAAACAAAACAGTAAATAGATAGGTGAAAAGATTTGAACTCTGAACTAATGTTAAATCACTTCGGTACGCATACAACGACCATGTTTGCAGCAATTGTATTATTATATCATAATATCTATTATTGCACAACTTCTTTTTATATTTAATTATTTTGATAATTAATAAATCTTTTTTTTTTATTATGTAATGAATAGCTGGTGGTTTGACATATAATAATCAATGGAATAGTCATTGTAAAGAAAATTGCTTAGAAGAAAAGAATTTTAAATTTGACTTCTGTTACATGGGCTGGTTTGCTGACTCTTGCCATTATAGTAAGTTCTTATATCTGATCATAACTTTCTATTGTTTTAAACATAACATTTTGTCATCTTTGAATAGAAAACAAACTAATGTAGATAAATGTTTTTGTGTGTAAGGCACTTGGGGAGACAAAAGTTTTTTTATCGCTAGAGAGATTTAAAAAACAAAATAACCCTTAGTTCAGTAAAATGTATACATTTAGGTAACAACAGAAAGGGGTCTATGTTACAATTTACTTTAACTTTCTTTTCACCTTCGGCCGAAAAATAAATTTACGTTGTGCTTGAAATCTGTGTCAGTTAAGGGTTTCGAGGGAATGCTGCAAGCCTTCTAAGTGAAATTCAGGTCTTCTTTCTTAGATTTCAAAAACGGATTCTACCGAGACCATTAAGACCATTCGTTATAGAATGCCTCAACATTGACCTGCAACGTCACAAACTGTAGGCAATTAGACTAACAGCTTGCTGCCACGTCGTACAGACCTGTGACATGGCGACGAGCTATTGGTCTGAAATACCCACAGGTTGTGACGTTGCATGTCAGTGATCAGGCCTTCTTAAATGATTTGTCTCCATTCTAATGACGTGTGCAGCTCACTTTCCATCCATGTCACAGTAATGCAGTGGCATGGGTTTCAGTGGTAATCACAACTCTCCACTGAACTATTTCTTTGTCTACAAACAGGCCCAGACCTTCTGTTCATATTGACCTCGAACCACCTCTAATAGGTGTCTGGCTTGCTTTGGGAACGTTCAGTCAGTCTGTCGTTAACTGTCGGTCTGCTTCGATACCTTCTTACGTTTTATGGAAACGAGAGAGTTTTTTTTTCCGAAAATGAAATACATTTACAAACATCCTCCTACTGCGTTTTTTTTAAGCCAGAATCTATGGGCTACTTCAGTTGTGAATCGACTATGGATCATCTCATGGAAATGAGATGAATGCCCGGGCATTGAATGTGGTCGAAACGATGTCGGCCACACATCAATTACCTCTCTCCACGCAGCTGATCTATCCAAAGGAACGGCAGTGCTGATACAGTTTGGGGTTAGCGGCGTACAAGTTCTGATAGAGTGTAGCACTGGGTGCTGCATAATGTCTTTGGGTAGCTAGCGCCTGATTTTTCCTTAGGGTTAAACCCCCGATGTTTTTTTTTTTCATGATATATATTAGCTGCAAGGCAACAGAGGTTTCAATTTAGAGTTTTCCTTCTCCGAGTTCTTTAGCTAGCCAGGGCTAACGAGCCCCTCCTGCCCGGAACTTACTGATTAAGGCGCCAGTTACTAACTTTTGCCCCTTCTACTGTTAGTGAGAACAGTTTCGCCGGACTCAATATCTGAGCCACACGTGAAGGCCAGGAGTTGGACTGGTTGTCAGAGGCTATTTGAGACGCATGCCATTAGGAAGCATTTAATAGGTAGTGGAGTGCTTACATCCATTACCACTTCCGGCAATGACAACCTTGTGGAACCAAAGCCAGTATTTACATTTGAATATTAAAGCATTTGGCACTCAGGTTATCCCATGATTAGTTTAGTAATAACTTTCTTTACAAATCCTATACTCTTAAGCGAGCAATTCTTGTATATATATATATATATATATCTATATTTCTTCTATTTCGAAAACGGCTCTAACGATTTTCTTTAAAATTTCAACGTATCTAAATGTTAGTGAGAAAAAAATTCTCAACTCATTGGCCACATCGGGAAAACTCGAGTTTGACCGTTATATCGGTTTGAAAAATGTCTCATTATCGAAAAATTTATTTTGGTTTGAAGGTTTTATGAATGACATGGAAAATTTATGAATGAAAATTTTTCAAGAAATTTTTTTCCCACGACGTCAAAGGGAAAAAAACTTGACACCCCCTACGTCACTAGGCTCACAGCAAGAAATGAAAAAAAAAAAAGTACACCTCCTACGTCACTGGCTTACAGCCTTTCACTAAAGCATTTCTTTGCAACAAGTTTTATCGCGTTTGAATGAATGAATAGACAACTTTGCGCACCGTAGTTGAAGGTTTAAAACAGTAAACATCAATCAAGCACGTGGTTATCTGAAGACGCTCAAGTGTTTCCAAGTGTTTCTACAAATTAATCGCTTGATCCCTTTATTATAAGGCACGTTAAAATAAGAATTTGATTAATTGTATATTTTTAATTAGCTATAATGTAGGCCGAAAAGAAAGATATGGACGCCGAATCTGGAATCTGGATGTCTGCCTGGTCGAGCGGTTTGCACGCTGGACTGTCGTTTGGATTTATCGATGGTCCCGGGTTCAAACCCTTCCCGCTCCCATCCCCCGTCGTCCTGCGGGAGGTTTGGACTAGGAAGTAACTATCTTCAATTCTGAAGGAACATCCGAAACATGTAAAACAACAAACAAACAATCTACGTCTAGATCTAGGTCTTGATTCTAGACTTACAACTAGATTCTCAGTTCTCCGTCGAAAAAACCGCCATGTTGCTCGCCGTTATTCTTCCCTAATAGCAGGAGGTTTGCGGCGTTGAAGAGATCTAATAATAATCTAATAGGTTTTCTGTTGTAATTTCTAGAAGAAAAGATGTTCACAACTTTTCAGGAAAACAAATAGATCTAGACGTCTACGTCTGAGCTATAGGATTTCAGCCAGATTTCAATCGCTTTTTTTCCTAGACTAGATCTAGATGTAACAGCATTGCCAATTCCACTCTAAATTTATAGAAGACAAATATTATTATAATTTTGTTCGATCTAAATCTTTGTTTTTTTTTAGAAGGTCTTTTATATAGATTCATTTAGACAAACATTATTTATATAAACATAATAATTTTATTATTATTATTATTATTATTATTGACGTGAAGTTAATATTTTATTGACATAACGTTATTATTCGTAAATGCAATCATTAGTAATATCGTCAAGCTAGAAAATTCTGAGGAGCGTTTAAGGAAACTTGAGGATCTGCGACTTCGAGCTTCACATCGACTCGAAAAGGAAACCAACACACAATATTCTAAGCGGTCAACGAGTTTGCGTACGCTGCAGCCACTTTTGATTTAACTATAAACCTTAGTAAAAAACTTGGGGTTAGGGTGTGGTGACGAAAGGCCTAGAAGATATCTGAATGGAGGGATGTGTAAAAGCAGGCCATATCCTTCCATGGGCTGTAGCACCAGTAGCACCACTGGGATAGATGGATGGCAAAAGCCGGTATGAACTTCTTATGGTCTGACAGTCTTAGTGTTCTGTTTGTTCTATATGTAATTGTACATGGCGATTAAATATCAAGTCTCTTAAGTCCTCCTACAGTCTAGACAGCGTAAAACTATCGTAGGCCTACTATTATTGGCTTGTAAGAAAGTCTTTGAAGTTTTCCCCAATAACGTAGAAATTTGCGTCACTCGATGTTTCGTACTAAAGCCATAATTGAATATACTAATTCCAAAATTAAATGTCTGAACGTACCAATTTACATATAGAACAAACAGAATACTAAAGAAATTTTTCGAATTAGTAGTCTTTATCCAATCGTTCATTTTCGTAATTATAAAAAAAATCCAAAAATGACTTCGGGTATATGAAATTATTTAACCGAGCAAGGCTCGGCCACCTGATATTTTTAATCCTATACTCTTAAGCGAGCAATTCTTGTATATATATATATATTTATTTATTTATTTATTTATAAATTTTATTTCGAAAACGGCTCTAACGATTTTCTTTAAAATTTCAAGGTATGTGTGTATTAGTGAAAAAAAAAATCTCAACTCATTGGCCACATCGGGAAAATTCGAGTTCGACCGTTATTTCGATATGCAAATGTCTCAATTTAATTTTGGTCAGAATAATTTATGAATGAAATGGAAAATTTATGAATGAAAAGTTTTCCATGACGTAAACGGGAAGAAATGCTTACGACACTAGGCTTATCATAGAACAATGCAAACAAGAACGAGTTTTAAAGTATCAATGGACCTAATTAAACATTTGCGCACCATCTTATTGAAGATTGATTTATTATAGAACTATGGAAGGAAAGTAATGAAATTAAATGTACCGATGTATGATTAGTTATTGCGTTTTAAGTGCTTAATAAATTGTTTACACTTTAATTGCGTAGAGCGGTGTAGATTCCTCAATCTTCGGATTTGATGTCAAGCCTTATTATAATTATAATTTTGCTGGTAAAATTATGACCATGTGTTCATGCTTCAGTGTCTAATGTCCCGTACCAAAACAAAGGAAATGGTGATTACACAGCTGCTCTACTGCTCCTTACTTTCTCACACTGAACAAGATATCTAAACCGTTAGGGCGTGGTGACGAAAGGCCCAGTAGATATATGAATGGAGGGATGTGTAAGAGCAGGCCATATCTTTCCATGGGCTGTAGCACCAGTAGCAGTAGTATATTACCTTTCTTAGTTATAAATTATTTAACCGAGCAAGGCTCGGTCACCTGATAATGTTTAATTATAACTACCTCCTCCTTAAAGTTCAACATTCTTTTATGTCATTCTGTCTTTCAATTAAAATTCGTTGATATCAGTTGTTTTGTTTTTTTTTATACTTATCTTGCAGAAGATCTGGGTGTGGATGCCATCATGGACGATGAGGTTCTGAATGACAACAATGACAGCACATGTGTGAAACGGAACAACGTTACCATAGATTGGCAGCACGACATACAAGCTATTACATGGATTAGACTGGTCTTCACGAGCAATGGTAAAACAGTACACAAAAGTCTTGAATAATTAGGTTGTTTCTTGTGTAAGAAAACAGTGCTACTAAACTGTTACATTCTGACAGAAAAATTAATAAAACAAAATCTGTTTGTAAAAATCATTTAACCTTAATTTCTTTTTATGTATAAAAAAGTAGCTTTTTTTCAATTTAAAGACAATTCCAGCTGATAAACCATTCTAAAAGCGATAATTTGTCTCCTAATAATTTGTAAACGTGCCATATTTGCCTCCATGCATACACATAGGTTGCTCAAGAGGCCCTTATCGGCATCGTCCAACCTCGCCCTAATGTCAATTTATCCACTCCCACTCCACCCAATCCACTCAAGATAATGATTTAAAAAAAAATATAAGAATCTTGTTTACACAGTTTCGAGCTCCACCCATGAACTTTTAAGTTGAATAGAGGAATTGTAACAATTAAAATGTTATAGAAACATTTCATTCAATAAAAGGCTATTCCTCGTGTATGAAACGGAAGACTGTTTCATAAGAGCGAATAATATAATTCTTAAAAACTTATTGAATGATAGATTTATAAAAACAATAACATATTAAATACATTTGCGCGGGGCACATTCCGGATAGGGATAAGCCTAAATTCAACATGAAAATTATGGTACATACTAGTCTTTGCAATAACGTTTAGTAAAAATAAAAGATAAGATTGCGTTCTTATTTAATGGTACCGTACTAATAAAAATATTTTTTTCTATTTTTCCGTACATTTACAGGGTTTTCAGATAATTTTAATAATTTCAGATTTCAAGGCCTTTTTATATATTTTTCTATTTGATTATTTTTCATAGAGGCCCAGGAAAATAAGAAGGCCGCGGAAACCCGGTTATTATATATAAGTTTTAATAGTTTGGTTTAATAATTTACACCTAGTGTAGCGAAGGGCTATGAAAGTGCGGGTCTCACTGCGACAATATAGGTTGCAGTGGCCGAAGGACGGTCCTGTTTGTCAGATTTTGACATCAGTGACATCTTTTACTTATAATAGTCAATTGAATATTTCATGTGCTTCTTCAGATGATGTAAGGGACATAACCGCATTGTATTTCAACAACAATAATACGAATGCGACGTTCGTATGTAACTCTAGTGACATTAGGCACCACAAGGTCAGAAACACATCAATGGATTTCCATTGTGACGGCTCCTACTTTGTCAGTACGGTACAGATATCTTGGCAAAGTGAAAGCCTTTTATGCTCTGTCCATGTTAATGGAGGTAGCTTAAGATCTCATGTAATTATTGCAATAAAAGATTTAGTTGTTTGTTGTTTAAAGATCAATGTATATTTAAAGCTTACTTTGCATGCATCTATTTGTACATTATGTTCTAAATATAGATATCTTTATTCATTTGTTTTGTGGTTCATTGGATTGTGATTATGGACCTCATTCACCAAACGTAAACAAACAGCATTTTCTCTATATTTTCTTTGCAAATTGGGGGCGCGGTGGTCGAACGGTTAAGCGCTTGGCTTCCGAACCTGAGGTCCTGGATTCGAATCCCAGTGAAGACTGAGATTTTGAATTTAGGGATTTTTAGGGCGCCCCTGAGTCCACCCAACTCTAATGGGTACCTGACTTTAGTTGGGGAAAGTAAAGGCGGCTGGTCGTTGTGCTAGCCACATAACACCCTGCTCGTGTAACGTTGGCCAAAGAAATAGATGACCTTAGCATCATCTGCCCCATAGATCGCAAGGTCTGAAGGGGACACTTTACTTTACTTACTTCTTTACAAATAACGCAATACGAAAGGCTGTCACGTGATACGTATTTTTCACTACTTATCAATATTATGACTTGGCTAAAATGTGTTTATTTACAATTGGTGAATGAGGTCCATTTAGTTAAATTATTAGTGGAAGGGCCTGATTTATTTACTGCAAATATTCATATCGTATTGTAAGAATAAAAATACTGTACACTCACACACGCACATACACACATTTGGTTCTTTCTGTCTATTAATCTCTCTCTTTCTCATTTCCTTCCAAAACATTGAAAAACATCTTCACTTTTC
>JADKLZ010071522.1:10961439-10978158 GCA_021533235.1 Biomphalaria straminea
TGTTGGTCTTAAAGTTGCATCTTGCTGCATTTGTAATTTATGATATGCTTATATTATCTTTCCACAAGTCTGGTCTTAGGTGCAAATTTTGTTGGTCTCAAAGTTGCATCTTGCTGCGTTTGTAATTTATGATATGCTTATATTATCTTTCCACAAGTCTGGTCTTAGGTGCAAATTTTGTTGGTCTCAATGTTGCATCTTGCTGCATTTGTAATTTATGATCTACTGTCTTGTTTAAAAGCCCCCCATAGCAACGTTTTTACTTTTATTTCAGTTAAAGCTACTGTTATTATCCAATCAAATCTATTCTATCTCATGCGAGCTCAAACATTTAAAGCGTTTATTTACAGGGGAAAGATAATCGTCGAGCCTTCTCTCTATGCCTTCTCTATTTTCCTTCCCTCTAGTGTCTATAAACATATTTCTTGTCTCATTCTAACTTCTCTTTTTTTCCTATATTAATACTCAATATTAATCTAAGCATATATCAAGTTTAGCTTGCGCCTAAGGCCTAAGCTGATCTTCAAGCGTTTTCGGGCGGAAGGGCGACCATTTTTCCCGCTCACCGAAATGATTGCCCTTTACATGTAGCAGTCCTGCATGAGGGATATGTGTCCTGCCCACCGTAGCTGACAAACTCTAAACCGTCCCTCTATTCTGTTGTTTGTGTATTTCTTTTTTTTTTTTTTATCAGAAAAAAAAAGTTTCAACCCCTAACGAAAACTTAGTTTTTGACAGTCTACTTATGCTGATCATTGTGTGCAGACATTATTGTCGTAGGCTTCTAAATTATAAGGATTGTTTACATTTACCTATCCCTTAGTCTGTTGGACCGTTGGGGCACCAAGCAAGACTTGTCGACCATCTTTCTCCACTCTTCCCTCTTTTCAGCCTTAGAGCATTTTTCAATGCCATTCCCGCATATTCTTAATGTTGTTCTCCCATCGCTTTCTCTGTCTCTTCTTCTTTTTCCTGGTACTGTTCCCTGAAGGAAAGTCTTTGCGAGTCCCGAAGATCTAGTGATATGGCCATAGATTCGAACCATGTTAAAAATAAATTTCGCTTTTTATCAATACAAATGTTTCATAATAAAACCTTTTTTAAAATACAGTTTATTGACTATATAGGTTAAAAGTAAAATACAAATAATATGTAGAAAACATCACTCTTAGACATAAATAGAATCAAGCCAATAATATAGAAATCTTTGAAGAAAACAACAAAACTTATCGAAAGAGAAAGAATTCGTCCTTAAAATTAATTTACCAATAATGTAAAAGTTATTTACTCTATTTGATATCAAACAAAACAATTTATTAACAACAATGATTTAAATATCTGATCGTCTTTAAATATTTAATTATATATTCTAGGAACGATAACTATCAACTTGATCGGAGAATGCCTGAGGGAGAAATAGCGTTAACTTTTATCTGGGGGGAATAAAACCCAAAGTTTTTAGCATTGCTTGCGAATATTGAAGTATAAGTTTCTCTTTTAGTATCAAACGAAATAATGAATTACCAGTAATTAATTGTCTAATTGTTTTATTTTTCACTGATTCATGTCTAGTCTATGTCAATGAATACTTGTTTGAAGTTTCAGTTGAGAATCTGAGAATAATAGTGGGAGAAATATAATGTAGACAGTTGTTACCAGACAGACGGACGGACAGACATAATAATTTGATATAAACTTTGTAAAAAGAAATGATAACCCATCAGTTTAAAAAAAAATCTTAAGTAGCTTGTTACATTATAAGTTTTAACTTCTTGCCCACAGATTGTATCGCTCCATATTACGGCTACTCTTGTCTAGATATATGCTACCTAGCGTGTCTACACCAGGACTGTACTTATAGTGGAGAATGCTTTGAATGTACTCCTGGTCGCACCGGTGCCTACTGTGAAGACCGTTCATACAATTCTACTGAGTTAGTAACTGAAGCAGCCAGACAGTCCACTGAGGCAGGCTTTAGTGCTGATAGAGTAAAATCTGCCATAAATATATATGTCTTGTTAATACTTAGTTTTCTTACAATTGTAATTGTCTTTATAAGGAAGACATGTCTCTCTTCTAAGTCTGACCAAGTGTTCAGAGAGGAAGAGCGTTAACGCTGTTCAAATAAATTTCTATGGAAACAAAACATTTCTTTTAATGTGTTTGTCCTTGCTTTTAGAATTCGTTTTTGTTATTGTCATATACTCGTTTGAGATTCATTGTGACATAAAGTGGCTTTGTGACTTGACTTAATCCTGTGTACTCCCAGGGGAGCATAGGGCCGCAACCACACCTCTCCACCGAACTCGGTTCTGAGCAGCTTTCTTCATCTGCTCCCATATAATTCCAGTACCCTCAGCTTCACTGATGACTGATCTCTTCCAGGTTTTCTTGGATCTGCCCACTTTCCTCTTTCCTTGTGGGTTCCAGTCAAGAGCCTGCTTTGCAACATTGGTAGCTGGTTTTCGCAGGGTGTGTCCTATCTATCCAGTTCCATTTTCGTTTTGTAATGTCTTGTGCTATGGGCTTTTGTCTAGTTTTTTTCCCACAAATCGGTAGTGGTTATTTTTTCTGGCCACCTAATTCCTAATATCCGGCGTAGGCATCTGTTAACAAAAGTTTGGAGCTTTTCCATATTTGTTTTAGTAACTCTCCAAGTTTCTGAACCATAAAGGAGAACAGAACATTAGTATTATAGATTCTTATCTTTTTATGTAGAGATACTGCCTTGGAACGCCAGATTGTTTGAAGAGTTGAAAAGGCAAACCTAGCTTTATTTATTCGAATTAGTATATCATCATCATCATCATCAGCTCCACTGTCTTTACTAAGTATATTTGTAATAAGGTCATATTTCGTGCCCTTTTCATTATGAAAATTATTGTTCTGTAACTAACAAAAGGGTTCTAAACCTCAGTTAGCTTTGGGCTTTTTCTAAGTAAGGAGATGTATGTATTTTCTCCACTGTAAACAGAAATGAAAAAAAATAAAGTCCCCCCTTTCAGACCTTGTGTCTATATGGCAGATGATGTAAGAGTCATCTGATTCTGTGGCCTACGGTTAACGAGGGTGTCATGTGGACAGCACAACGACCAACTGCCTTTACTTTTCCCTAACTAATGTCAGGTACCCATTAGAGCTGGGTGGACTCAAGGGTCCAGAAAATCCCGAAATAAAAATTCCAGTCTTCACCAGGATTCGAACCCGGGACCTCCAGTACGGAAGCCTAGCGCTTTACCGCTCAGCCACCGCGCCCTCTAGATGATGTAAAGGTCATCTGATTCTGTGGCCTACGGTTAACGAGGGTGTCATGTGGACAGCACAACGACTAACTGCCTTTACTTTTCCCCAACTAATGTCAGGTACCCATTAGAGCTGGGTGGACTCAAGGGCCCCAGAAAATCCCGAAATAAAAATCTTAGTCTTCACCAGGATTCGAACCCAGGACATCCACCACTGTAATAATATATAATGGATTTGATTCAAAGATTTTATATAAATCGTGTACCTAGGAATGTTTCCATGAATTTTTAGTGATCATGCTTGTATTTTTCACATTATTAACTCACATAAAATAGTAAAAAAACAAGGTTACAAAGACAGTTTGTGTGGAAACACAAACTTTAAATCGTCCCCCGAAGTGTTGCACCCAGGCAGGTTTCAATATTTTCAGAAAGAACATCCGAATGAAATTATATCAAAGACAAATGACAGATAAGAATGCAGATAGAAGGTTGACAGATCTTATATAGTGCCCCAGCGGTCCAGCAGATCAAAGGATAGGTGTGGGTGAAAGTTACGTTAGATGTGTATCTAGAATCTAGACCGACTGATGTAATATAATATATTTTTTTTATATATGTATGATTGATTCGCTAATTCAAATTCTTTATTCCTTAAATAGCAAATACTTTTACCTTCGAACAAAATAAACTTGAAATTAAATGAAGTTTATAACATTATTAATTGTCTTAAATTAGGTTTGATTTATAATGCATACTAATTAGGTTTTTCTCTATAAAAAAACTGCTTGCATAAATGATTTTTAAAAATTAGATTTTGAGCTTTTAGAAAAAAAAGTAGCCGTTGCATCAGAACTTTGAATGATCTATATTATCGTGATGTCAGATTTTCATTTTCTCTTCTACTTTCTGAGCACTAAACGGGACGAACGGACAGACAGATAGACAGACAGACGGACAGACAGGCCACACAAAACTAATAGCGTCTTTTCCCATTTTGGGGGCCCTTAAAAAAAAAATAAGAGTAACTTGGGACAATCACGGCTAGCTCCTTTTTATGAACAAAAATATCCAGTGTAACCGCTAGCCTATCATGGACAAGGCAAATGAGAAGAATATAAAATATCATGGAAGACATTGTTATGATACTTGAATCACATTGACCGTGACTTTGTTACCAATATTTGTAATGAAGAGTGGAAGAAAGATTTCATGTTTGTTATACCATTTACTGCAATTGGTTGTTCACATATGAACTGTAAATGAATGTTACATTCTTTCAAACGTGTCTCTTCTATTTCTACAGCAAGCAAAAGAAAATAGTTTTTGTTATTTTCCTTTGCTGAAAGTGAAAACTATGTCTAGTGAAATGGTTAAAAGTACAATACTTATTAAGAATCCTTAATTGTGCAGTTTATAAAAGCGAATTTTAAGACGTCAAGAATCAGTATTTTAAATTATCAGCTCACCATTTAGCGCAGAAGCTGATTCAGCTTTAGAGGACATAACTCCAAGTAAATAGAATTTCCAGTCTGTACTTCGACGGGAGTCTTGTGGGTGCCAGAAGCTGTATTTCCACACTTAAAGAAACCTTGTTGCTGTTTATACTATTTGGGTAGACAAACATCTGTTCTTCTTCGTTCTCATTTTACATGTTGGAGGGATCAAATCAGTAATCCTATATCCGAGATGAGCCGCGCAGTGGCTTCCAGATCAGACAATTCTCCGAATATTCTTTGGAGGGTTTCGTGGCCAGAGCCTTGTTTGGGTCCCTTGATTTATATGCACCATTGAAGGACATGTTTAGAATTCTCTGGTGCAGGGGTCGGCAACCTGCGTCTCACGAGCCACATGCGGCTCTTTAGTTCCATGGGCAAATATTATTAATCTTATTTAAAACGTTTAAAATTGTTCTGATTCGAGTCCATCTCTCAGCCACTCGTACTCGCTTTTCATCGTACCTCCTCCATGTCTTGAAATGTAATATATTTGAAGGTGGAAGATATTCAATTTTCTTCTGCCTTATCACTTGAGATAGAGGAGTCTTACGACATAAAAGACACGGCACAAGTTGGTCTTTTTGTCAGGTGTATCTCCAAAAGAAGAACTTCTAGGATTGCAACCGCTATCGTGACAAACTAGAGAAAAAGATAGAGCTAATGTCGTGCAAAAAACATTGAGACAATAAAATCGATATAAATAAATCTTTTCAATAGCAACTGATGGAGCCAGAAGTATGACAGGAAAAAAAAAAGGCCAACTACAATTCTTTGGCGCAAAATTAAACCATAATTTTTTTTTTACGTTTCACTCTATACTATATCAAGAAGCGCTTGTTGTCCAAACAGTTCCGGACGAAATAGTTGAGGTCATGAATTTGTTAGGATTTTTAACAGCGTCTTGTCAAAAGCACTCTATCATTATCAGTTTAAAGAATTTTTAACGAAATTTTCGGGAGAAAAAAAAATCTTGTGGCTCTTTAGAAACGTTGAAATTTTGTAAATTGTAATTTTTGGCTCTTCCGACTCGAAAGGTTGCTGACCCCTGCTCTGGTGTTGCTCCACAAGGGCATGTTCTCCTCGCGTCCCGACATTTAACTTCCGGAAAATATATTGTCTCATTCAGTGAAAAAGTGTTTTTTTTATTTGTGGAAACTTAACAAGTATAATCACTGGTCAAAGCTGACTAACTGTAATTTGACAGCAGTCACAAGGGTAACAACAAGCAAGTTTGTTTCCCAGTTCCGAAACATTATGCACGAGTGTAACAAATTAAAATACTGCATATGATTTGTTTGTTTGTTTTACATGTTTCGGAAATTCCTTCAGAGTTGAAGATAGTTATTTCCTAGTCCAAACCTCCCGCAGGACGACGGGGGATGGTAGCGCGCAGGGTTTGAACCCGGGACCATCGGTAAATCGATACGACAGTCCAGCGTGCAAACCGCTCGACCAGGCAGCCATCTTACTTACATATGTACAATTGTGGGAATTTTATGATATAAAATGACAAAAAACTATTTAAAAAAAAACAACGTAAAATTGGTTTCCAACATTCTTGCTAACTCTTGTAATTTTTTAAAGTGGACTGTGTAAATAAATAAAAGAAACTTGAATCTAATACAATGTAGATATGAATTGAACGTCAAAAATGTCAACATAAAAATGGAGACACAAGATTGGCGTCCGATCTTGGCTGGTGTAAAAGTCAAATGTTGAATGCTACTATTACACACTGGACATGTCTCTACTAATGTGTTGCGAATGTCGTGGAGTACTGTGTTCGCACTTCTTGGAGTCAGACTTAACTCTTTCTCTCCGTAATTATTTACCACTTTCTGATGGAATCAACGTTGGTATCGTCAGTTAGAAGAGAAAGAGTTAACAGGAGACATACACAGATACTAAAGATCGACGTAAATCCTCTTTAGCAGACAAAATATGAAGTTTATTAGTAATAGTAATAATACTGTGATCTCTTGTCAATTAAATGGATTCACAAGTGACATATATCCGCAAAACGGCGGTATCAAGTATACATCCAATATATTTATCCAGTGTAGATTACAAATAACGCCCGCGTCACATTTGGTAACAATGAACTTCCATAATAATGAATGATACACAATAATCATCAGAATAATAACTACTAGAAATACATGTCTCAAAGTGATTACTGGCTCTAAGTCAGACATTGTCCATACCGGACCAAAGATACTACTCTACTTGACTCAACTAGCTAAAGTGACTGAACTGTCTCAACTTACTGACTTCAAGTGACTGAGCTGAATTCAAAGTCATTTTTTTTTCATACTACTTCCTGTTTCTACATCAGGAGTTTCACTAGTCTTTTTTCCCGTCTTAACCCGAGGTGAACATATAATAGCGACGTATGTCCATGCAGCTTCCAATACTCCATGACAATATATCTATAAGGTTTTTATTTTTATTCTGCTTTTGTTATTTTAAATAAAAATCTTTTTTTCATCTAATAAATAAAAGAGAGGCGACGAAGTGTTAAGCCTCGCAGATCAAAGTAAAATAATAACATAATACACTTTACATTGAAAAAAAAGTACAATTTACAATTAAAAAAAATAGAACAGTTTTCAGTGAACAACAATACACAACATTCTGCAAGCAAAATGTACAATAAATAAATAAATAAAAAGCTTATAGTGGGAAACAAATGTACATTTAAAACCAAATTTTTAAATTGTAGATTTATATCTAATATAAGACACCATACAAGTGAATTGACATCAATCGTACCACTTTTAACTGGGTTTTTTTTTTTAATGATTTCTGATATTATTATTATCGCTTTTATATAGCGCTACTTTCATGCTTACAGCATGCTCAGAGCGCTTCTGGTCCAAACTCATTTGTGGACCAGTTGGAGGAGGGGGTATCTAGAAGTTGGTTTTCCGTGCTGCCTTTGGGCGTTCAGTAAACACAACTCTGCCCGAGTCGGGTGTCGAACCTCGAGCCTCCTTCTAGGTAGCCAAGCAAGCCAAGCTCAAGCCGCACTTAGCCTCTCGACCAAGCTTCCCAAGTGCATATGATAGGAACAATGAATATGTGTACTAAGTTTTCAACGTGATTCGAGACAGAAAAGTGGAAGAAAGAACGTGTACAAAGTTTGTATCAGACAGATAGAGTGAGTTGATATAAAGTTTGTATCAGACAGATAGAGTGAGTTGATATAAAGTTTGTATCAGACAGAGTGAGTTGATATAAAGTTTGTATCAGACAGATAGAGTGAGTTGATATAAAGTTTGTATCAGACAGATAGAGTGAGTTGATATAAAGCTTTTAATAACGGTACACTTTACAAAAAAAATAAATAAAAAAAAATAACTGTACACTTATCAATGAAAAAAAAACAACAATACGAAACCTAAGTCTTTCTATAAGTTTTTGATTTTTTTATAGAATAACATACTAATAGAGAAGTTGTTGTTTTTCTACATTTCTTTAAAATATAAACCCAAAAGTGTTAATATGAACATACTTCTTCTTAAACTACTAAAAGTTGTAATATAATTTCCTGTAGATTTGCTGAAACCTATTTGGCTGGCCTCATCATAGCAAATAAATTTTATAGAAGGGATAAAGTAACATTGCTCGGATTCCCTTGACGGGAAAACCTTATCCAAACAAATTGTGTTTTCTGAGGAGCCCATTTTGAGTATCTCTATCATTGCAGCTTCATTTTGATAGGTGGACAGTGGACATACCTGGACAAACGTGTCATTCCTCTTCTCGGTGGCGTTAAAGCTATCAGAAGTCCATTGCTTAAACACACTGTAGTAGATTAAAGAGACGTTGTGGGTTGATGGTAAGCTTTTTGTCTGTAAGGTGTGATCGATCAATGTCCTGAGATCTAACGCCAGAGAAGAGAGTTCCCCCGCATGCCAAAAGAACAAAAGATCTTCGCTTGGAGCCGTCGCAAAGTCTAGAACAAGTGTAAATATTGAGAGCCTTTCGTCCTTCACGTTGTCAATGTAGAAAAATATTTCAACGTTCTTATCTATTACTTCTAGGCCGAGAACACGATTGAAAAAGTACGACACATAGCTTGACAATGCATTTTGATCTTTCTTTTCCAATACCCATAATTTGTTAGGGAAAGCAAAAGTCAGTGCCGTGAATTTCCTGCATGTACCTGTCTGAAAATAGAATCCAGCATCTTGGTTGCATGAAATAATACGACAAACAGGCTTGCCCAATAAGACATCCCCTGAAATGTTACACTGTACTTCTCGAAAAGGTTTAAAGGTGAATTCTAAATGGACATTTCCTGAATCTGTGTAAAGTCTATTCACTTCGAAATCAGGTCTGTCCTTGCTAAACAGCTTTAGTAGCTCGAAAAGATCCACGCGACATTCGCCACATACACTGAAATTAGAAACAATATGCTTTAGCAAAAGATAGGGTACAAATGATTGACAACGCCTTTGTAAAAACGTTGAGTTGTTACACAAGCTCACAGTAGCCGACTCGCAATAGACAAGCCCACTATAATCTATCGGCGGTGTATGAGATATGGCTTGAAAAATGTAATTTTCAAATTTTGAGATAAGCTGCTCATCATAGAAGCGTTTTAAGACAAAACCCGTTTTCCAACGACCGTCTGTGTTGGATCTGTTTTCCACATTGCATTGAAATGTGTCCAAGTTGGCATATACTAAATTAGTGCGTAAATCTGAATAAGGGATGCTATTTAACGAATTAGAAACGGAATAATTATTCACGACAGAGTCGGCTAAGTAGGCATGTCCAGGACAGCTGGCTACGACCAATATGTTCGCAGTATCCAAACATCTAATCTGCGAATCCAGCATGTGCCCAAACGTTGCCATGCCCAATGCAAAGTTTTGCGGACAGGCCTCTTCAAAGTCCTCACAGCAGGTCTTGTACACTAAACACTGAATGTCACAGGAGCACATGTATGAAGTTATGCTTGTTATCTTTAGACATCGGAAGTCACACGAGTAAAACATTAAGTCCTGGGCATTCAGTTCTATCGCATTAAGTGTTTGCCTTGCACTGTCAAGATACTTCGCTTCGTTGAGGTTTTCTTTGGAAAGGCATCGACTTGGCAACGCAAAACAGACTGCAGCACATTTTAGTAAAAAAAACAAAGCCATCCGTCACAGCTTTAAAAACGTTTATTACTGGTCAAAGAGAATTATTATCACTTCTATTCATTTAGAGTGAAGTTGATTTCTACACATAATAATGTACGAAAGTTAGACTTTAAAGCTAAAGATTTTCAAAAGTACAAAATAATCGTAAGATATCCCACTGTTGAATATGTATGCTACATCAAACATACTGTCAGTTTATTATATAAATTTAAATTATAAAAATTAACGGTAGTTATGTTTCCGTGCTACAGTAACATTAAACCAAACACAAACTATTATAGATTTCTTTAACACAAGTCAATAACTCCGAGAATAATAAACGACTATAATACTTGAAATGTTTTCAATTACAATACTCTTCCACTGTAAGAACATATGTGATCTATTTATTCTGGGTATTTATTAGAAATAGTATCTTGTATACTATTTAAGTAGTAAGCATGTGATAGGACTTTTTTTTGGGGGGTGGGTATTCCTCTACGCTGTTTTAATGAAATAAATATGTTTGAATTGGTTTAGAAGCATCAAGTTGTTGACATTAGCGAGACAGCCAGAAGGTTGATATCATAAACCTTTATACTTCTTAGACAAACACACAAAAAATGTACAATTTACTACAGTGGTGCCAAATCTTTTTTTTTAATCCTGGTGTTGGGAGTTTGATATACATTTTCGACACATTTATCACATACTGAATTACCTTATAACTTCAGTGACATTTGTAGACAACAAGTTTCGAAAGGATGAGAACCATCTCGTCAGGGGCTGATTATGACTTGCCGTTCATTATTTGAGCATCACTGGAATACAGTGTTTCATTACTACTAAACTACTCTAGTTTCTGTGACGTCTCGCCCTAGGGTCAAAGTTGATAAGCTGTGATAAAAAAAATATCGTGTCAAATGCGTTAATAAAGTTTTACTTACAAATGGTATCTAGATTTACGTAAAAATATAAGCAAATCTTAGACAATATTTCAATACCTTTAAGCAGCTTAGAATTTAATGACACAGTTATCAGCACTCTATAACAGACTACGCCATGGTGTATTCATGTTTTGTAACATTTTATTCTTTTTAAAGTTAACGAATAATTTCAATAATAGACGCAGAAGACGATGTGATAGTCCTTATCAGTGGCGTACCGAGGGGGGGCCGGGGAGGGCATCCGCCCCGGGGTCCGGCGAGTAGGGGGCGCCAAAATGGGTATTACACGCTCTATATAAACTAGGAGATCTGTGGCATTTTACGTCTCTAGAGACGATCTTTTCCCCTTGCTAAACTAGGAGAGAGCACCCATGAATAGGCTAAGTCATCGAATATCTTTTACTAAATGGAAAGAATTGGAACATCAGATTTCACAAGATATGTTGATTGATGTGGAAGTTGAGTTGAATGTTTTCTTGGTTTTATTCAGCTTCAGGTAAAAGAAGCAGCAATACTAGAAAATGTTATTGTTAAACAGTTGCAAGCAGACAACCTTCCTATAGCTGACTGTCGATATCAGTGTTATGATAACGCAGCTGTAATGGCAGGAGAACTGTCCGGACTCCAACAAAGAATTGCCATTCGAAATCCTCAAGCATCGTTTGTTAATTGTAACAACCATAGCTTGAATTTAGCTGGATTACATGCTGCAAAACAGCACTGCTGTTACATTTTTTGGTACAGTTGAGAAAATTTACGTTTTTTTCAGTGCTTCAACTGTTCGATGGGAGAAAATAAAAGAATGGCTTGGAATTACATTGAAGAGAGAATGTCCAACACGCTGGATTTTTACAGCTGTTAGAAAACCTGTATGAAGATGGTACTCAAACTTGTGAGACTCAGAATGATGCATACAGTTTGCTTTAAAATGTGATGAATTTCAATTTCATAACTCTACTCGATTTCTGGCATGCAGTTTTGTCAAAAACGACTGCAAGATCCATCAATGAATTTCCATGACGCAGCACTGGAATTAGAAGGACTGCAGCAACGGCTAAGTAGCATTCGAGAAGATGTTTGCATCACTGCAGTCAATGCAGCTAAAGTTATGTGTGAAAAATTGGAAATTAGGAAAGAAGGAAGACTTAAACGTCGAAAACAGATGGCTGGTGAAAATGCTCGTGATACAGGACTCGGTAAGGTTAAAGAAATAACTCGCATTATGAAATCAGTTATTGATAAACTAATCCAGGAGATGACAACACGATTTGGTCGTCTGAAGACGTTAGATGAAAAGTTTGGATTATTATTCGACATCAGCAAATCGTTTGCTAATGATACCTCTGATGATATTCAACAGCACTGGCTGACTTTTATAAAACTGATATCGATGGAACTGAACTGTTCGTAGAAATCCGTGACTGCAGTATGTTGCTGAAAACCCGACAGCCCATTAGAATTACTTTCATTTATTATTTCATAAGGCAATGACATATTTCCAAACTTGCGAATTGCTTTGCAAATTATGCTGACAATCTCTGTGTCAGTTGCTAGCTGTGAGCGTTCTTTTAGTAAACTAAAAATCATTTTAACTTATTTGAGAGCTTTAATGGGTCAGGAGCGTCTGTCAGACTTGGCATTGCTAAGCATAGAAAAGGAGCTGGTCGAAACAATTAATTTTGATGATGTCATTGACAACTTTGCTAGTGCAAGATCACGAAAAGTAGTTCTATAAGAAATGGATAATGTTGCTTCAGATTGTTCATTAACTTTGTTCACAATAAAAAATTTTAATTTACTGATTGGTGATTGTTTTTATGCCAATATAGATTACGCATACTAATAGGGGGGGCGCCAACAGACTATGCCGCCCCGGGCGCCTGGCACCCTCGGTACTCCACTGAGTCCTTTTCAAAACAGATGTTGGTTCTAAGGCGTAGATCTATGTCAAGTCACAAGCCAAATTTAAATTTATTTTTTACTTTGAAAAATTATAACGGTCCAACTAGTACTTGTATGAACTTAATATGGCCAAAGAGTTAGCACTTCTTTTCTCAGCGATATACGACTGTTAAATTTGTAGAAAAATTGTTAGAGCAGTTCTGGAGACCAGCAGCAATGCAGGTTCCAGTTTTCGGGAGCACGTTATCCTGCCTCAACGTGGCGCTCCCGTGGAAACGGCTCACTAGAGGAAGTGGCTAGGCGAAAGGGTAACAAATATGATTCCCGTGGGAGTGCCCATGGGCGGACGAGAGTCTGCCCCTTCACGGTGCGGATTTGTAAGAAAGCTCCCACAAACCAGTCACAAATCCATGCGCTGTTCCTCAAGGGACCGTCTCATCAATGGCGGATTCTGCACAGTTAGCTTGGTACAACGAAGGTAGATGGCGGAGGCCCCCGGTGCCACCGAGTGGTATTGGAAACAGCAATGCTCTATAAGCATTGACTCGGGTCGCTCCCAGACAGGCCTGTTGGTACGCAGGTTTGTTTTTTTTTACTGTTTGATTTTCGGGCAGTGAGGTCAGACAGGTTTTTTTTCAAACTTAGAGCTCGAAGAGCCTTCGGCTCAGCTCTTAGACTATCCAGCGGTTCCAGTTTTGCGGTACCTTGTTCACGTTAAATTCATATAGCGCCGATAGCAGGCTAAGACATCATGGATGATTCATGATCACAAGACTAGAAATAACGTTTTGATATTTCACCAAATGGAAGAAACGAAACGAGATAATGTTCTAACATATGTGAAATATGAACAGCTGCCTATGTACAATATATGTGCAACAAGTTAACACCCCCCCCCTTCCGTCCCCTTACAGTTTTTTTTTAATAAGTCTTCTTCTTCTTCGTTCTCATTGTTATGTTGGAGCCATGGGCGCCCGCAGGATTTTTTGCAGGGGGGTGCAAGCACAGGCGGACCGGGGGGGGTAGGGGGATCACCCCCCCCCGCCCCCCCCCCCCCGAGAAGTAATGAAGAAACTTAAGAATTAAGATATGTAATGTAAAGCCGTATTCTGTAATAGCTCCCTAAATCCAAACGTGTTTTTTTTTTCTCGGCGGTAACAACTCAATATCCAATATCATGTTTTTCTGCCAGTAATCTCTCCTTCCTAAAGATGACATCTCTGACGTGTTCCTCAGGATGGTCAAAATGGTTTTTCATTATGCCATTAATGTTACTGCTGAGCTGCTGTTGAGCGGCCACTATGTTAAGTTGGAAAGACTGCAACACCATAGAGACTGGTTCAAGTAAAGATGAATAATTGACGACAATGTAAAGACGAATCAGAAACACAAGAGGAGGAGACATTTACTACACAAGTGCAGTTTATCTGGTTCACTTGCAGTCGTTTTTTTAAGATCCGCCAAACAGTCATTGATCTCTAGGTTGAGACTTTAAGCTTGAATAGATTTGTATTTTTCAGTTCATTGTGTCTCACACAAAGAGGTAAATGTAGTACCAACGCTATTTCTAGAGACTGAAAGGGAAGAAGATTTCTAGCCATCACGGGGCAGCCTTGGCCGAGTAATTTGTCCATGTCTAGACTGTACAATGCCGTTAGACACATGTAGCATGTCTCTCTGAACCACAGGAACTAAGCTTATGAATACAATCGCAATCTACAAACCGAACACTCAAAGACATCTGCTCAGTGCCTGAGATATCTGCAGTTTCATCACTAAAATACCCAACAAATGCAGTTAATTCATGATGCTGCAGCTTGTAGTTTTGGGGCTCTTGTTGCAGCCAGTGCTCCGTTGATCCAAATCAACGTTTTGACTCGAATGACGACATGTGAAGAACATTCTTGTATCTCTTCTATTGTAAACTGGTGAACGTGTTAAACCCGCTGTTTTATCGAGCGCTGACACCAAACGCAACTATATAGTATTTATCACATCGAAAGATGATTTGCAAAAAAAAATTGTCTAGACCTTAGCTAAATATAAACAAATAATTGTAACATTTTACGTCAAGACAATTTTTTCCGTTTGCAACATCTTGTGTGACTAAAGAAGCCAATCCTTTGTACTTTCAACCTTCTTTCTACTACTACTGTATCTTGCATCTGCATCCAGGACCTTCCTTAAATGCTCGCTCTTCATGTGGATCTATCCAGTGCCACTTTTTCCCAGCTGTTGATGTCGATTTTGAAGAGCTTTATGTCGAATTTGCATACATCAGTATACCTCAGCAGTGTACGACCAGCGGATCTCATGCCTTCTGTTAAATCACAACACAGAATGTTTTGTGAAGGTCGACCTTTTGGCATTCATAATAGGCCTGACTATAGCTATGTGCAAACACGCTATAGAATATTTGACACCCTTCATAGTGCAAAGAATAGCAAGCCTATAATAAATCGTGGAGGTCGAACATGAACTACAGATTTACCTATTCTATCTTTACAACTTTTTTTATGTGGAAGTACTTCTTTTAAAATTACTACACTTTATAATATTCTAATGATAGGCTTTTAAGACTTAGACGACCAAATTTTCATAACTATTAATTTATTAAACTCTTGCATTAATAATGAACGGGGATCCGTAGGGGGGTACATGATAGTGCACTTGCACCCCCCTGGATTCTGACTGAATCTAGATCTACGTAATACAAAAATAACAGATCTGGAAGATGTATTTCATTATTTTAAAAATGGCTAAAATGTGGTTACTCGGAATTCAGAGGCGCGCACATAAACGGTTGGCCATCCATTCCATAAACCTTATCTACTTATTTCTACTACTACATTAACCAGTGGAGGCACTACTTGTTCAGTTGCTACTTAGAAATTAATTGATTTGATGATGCAAAAAAATGGCTAGAATTTGGCTACTCAAAATCCATGGGGGGTGCAAGTGCACCCCTTTGAATCCCCCTGCGGGCGCCCATGCTTGCACCCCCATGGATTCTGTCTAAATCTACATCTACGTAATAAAAAACACATCTGGATGATGTATTTCATTATAAATATTTTTTAACAATTGGCTACAATGTGACTACTCATAATTCAAAGGCACGCACGTACACAGTTGGCCATTCACTTCACACGCCTGGGTTAATCTACTACTACATTAACCAATGAAAGCACTACATGTTCAGCTGCTTCTTAGAAGTTAATTGATTTGGTGGTGCGAAAAAAATTACTAAAATTTGACTACTCAGAATCCAGGGGGGTGCAAGTGCACCCCTTGCACCCCCCTGCGGGCGCCCATGGTTGGAGCGTTCAGATGACTAGAACACCATGTATAAGATGAACTGCGCAGTGGTTTCCGAATCAGAGAGCTCTCCATATAGTTTTCTTTCTATTGGGGTGTTTTGGGGCCAGTGTCTTATACGGGCCTCTTGGTAAAGATAAGTTTTAATAGGTGAATTTCATTATCTATAACGTTGAATTGGACTAAACAGTTAATTCGAGTATCACTTCCCCCCCCCTTACTTTTCCCCCTCTTTGCCTTAACAAATGTCTTATTTACACTGACTATAATTCTGCTCTTTATTTTATTTGAAATACATAATAGGCTACATGCATTTTTTTTTTTACAATTTTTATTTTATTCTTATTTCTATCCTGCAATTTGTTGTGTCTCATAGTACTTTGGCCTTACCTTTTATTTTCACTCTCAATATAAGCTGCTAGCATTTCAACGATGCCCCTTCTTGCCAGTGTATTCTAGTATCTGTTACGTCGATTTAGAACGGCGAGATTTCTAATGCCCTCCTCCCAGACATACGCTAATTGTCCATGAACCTGATTGCCTTTACGCAGGATCATTCAACCATCTTTCTCCATTCATCTTTGTCTTTTGCCTTTGATATAATTTCATTATGATACTCTTTCTGAAAATATTGAAACCTGCCATTTTACCTGTCTAGGTGGACCACTTCTGATAGAAT
>JADKLZ010071522.1:10978168-11008481 GCA_021533235.1 Biomphalaria straminea
TGAAACCTGCCATTTTACCTGTCTAGGTGGACCACTTCTGATAGAATATAATACCGATATTCTTCTGAAAATATTGAAACCTGCCATTTTACCTGTCTAGGTGGACTACTTCTGATAGAATTTAATACCGATATTCTTCTGAAAATATTGAAGCCTGCCATTTTACCTGTCTAGGTGGACCACTTCTGATAGAATTTAATACCGATATTCTTCTGAAAATAATGAAACCTGCCATTTTACCTGTCTAGGTGGACCACTTCTGATAGAATTTAAGTATGCTCTCTTGAATCCAGTAAAGTTCCCCTTTTAGACCTTGTGGTCTTAAGGGGAGATGATGTAAAGCTCATCTGATTCTGTGACGTACGTTTAACGAGGGTGTTACGTGGCCAGTTCAACGACAAACCGCCTTTACTTTTCCCCAACTAATATTGGGTACCATTAGAGCTTTGTGGACTCGGAGGCGCCCCAAAGATCCCGAAATTAAAATCAAAGTCTTCTCCAGGATTTGAACCTGTAACCTCGGTTTGGAAGCCGAGCTCTTTACCACCCAGCCACGGCGCCTCCTAGTTATGAAGTGTATGGAGAACGCTAGAAGGTAAATAAGTTCTAAAAGTAATAAAACACTTGACGGATTGTAAAACAAACAAATGATAAAAAATAATATGATCGCAAATATTCCGAACTACTGGACTACTTTATTTGTTTAATAAATTTTACGTCTTTTTCTACGGCCGACATCTAAAGAGGGTATCATGTGACCACCATAAAGTTAGATTACCTTTACTTACACAATGTATGTTCAGTTTTATGTTAATCCCCCCAGCCCAGTTTCAGAAGCCAAGCGCTTTACGACTCAGCCACCCGCGTCTCCAGTACAGTTGTCTCGATGGTACCAAGTTCAAACCCTGCACGTTGCCAACCCTACTGTAGAAACGTTCTAAACATGTAAAAACATTTTAAAAACCAAATCTCAAATCAAATCATCCCTAAAATATATAAAGTTGGCTACATACAGTCACTGTCTTTTCTCCAGCTTCTCAATTCATAAGATCTACGTTGCTTATGGTCGCTCCCCTTTTTTTATTATCACTATTGCGTAGTCACGCTCTCTTACCTAACTCCTAAGAATTATATTATCTTTTTCTTTTTCCTTTATACCTTTATCATCACCTGCAACACACCCACTATATATTTATATATATGTATATATTTATAATTACATTTTATTTTGTTTATATATTTTTTTATATACTAAAAACAACTATTTAGGCCATGTCGGCTTTATAAGAAAAAAAGAAAGACTATTTATACGATGTCAACAAGTTCCAGGCAGACAGACAGACAAACAGACAGAGTGATAAGTTTTGGAAAAAAGAACTACGCGTGACAAATGAAATGTAATAAACAAGGAGACATCATTGGCCAATATCACTGTGCTAAGGTTATTAGGGGGAAATGCGATCACATGTCCGTCTCTAACGGTTATAATCTTCGCAACATTATCTTCGCCATAAGTCATCTTGGAGCGCCATTTTGTTTTCTGTCTTACAAAGCGATATACGAGAATAGGAAGAAATTCGACCGTTCTGACAAAGATTCAAGTCGATTGTGTTACCGACGCTTCTGGCAAACAACTATATACATTCTACTTTGTTGATGAAACCTTGTGTGCTAATTGAAATCTTTGAGACAACGTTGATGCCATTTTTACTTCGTTCACATTCAAGCATAAATATATATATATATATATATAAGTTATATATGTTTGTTGCCATTTTTTTTTCTAATTTAGAATGTACAGTGAGTAGCATAATCCTCCCCCCCCCCATCTTATGTATATTCGTTGCCTCCCCCCTCACCTCAAGGTTATGCTGTTGTGCGGTTCCTTCTTTTTCTCCGTCTCTCCCAATCCTAATTAAGTAAATTGCTGGTTTGAGTGTCATATCTTTAGTAAAATCACAAAATTTAGAAAGCTTTCAGTATAGAAGGCTGAAAATTAGAAACAATTATACATAACATACTGAACCAAAATCTTCAAATACAAATATATATGATAAAATGCTCAGAAGGATACAAAGATAAAGGCGCAATCCACAACCCATATGCTAGGACAAATTTGTACAAAAGCTCCTTCTTCCCTAGTGCTATTAGAGCATGGAATGGGTTGCCTGAGCTAGCCAGGAAAACCAGTGACTTGGAAGAACTAAGGTCATTGGTTAAAATGCATGACTAGGTGCATGATGCGTAGGGCGTAATCTTTTTTCTGTTCTGGGGTAACGTCTGAATTGTATAAGATAAGATATTCCCACTTATTTGAAAACTAATAGTTGACACACAAATTAGCTGTTTTTAAAGATTGTAGATCTTACGTCTATAGTAACGCGTAGTAGTGTAGCCCTAATTATATCAATGTAGTAAACATTTAATTACAGAGAGAGAGAGAGAGAGAGAGAGAGAGAAAATAAGAAGCTCTACATATGAAAATCTAATAAGTATGCTAAAAACCCGTAACTTATTTTTGAAGGTACTCTTCTACACAGTAGTCTCACTTCCCTTAGTATCTCAGAATAGTAACATTAACTTTTGTGTCTATATAACCATAGTACATTATAAGGAATAAGAATGTTGATTTAATAGAAATGTCGAGTCAGACATACTTAAAAGTATTTATTTTAATAACTTTACCACGTACAAATATGTATTTGTAAAAGATGTGTGTAATTTATTAGATTCAAAGTTGCTTTAAAAAAATTCTAATAATGCATTTCTTCGAATCGAAAGAGGCGATGCAGGTAATGACATAGTAACACATTACGTTCAACGCAGACTAACTAAGATCTATCATCTGGTGCTACACCTTCTATATGTGCTCAAATGTGTGTGCCGCTGCCGCATAGTTAGGGTAGACACGACTGTGGGAATTCTTCATATGTTGAAGTAAAAAAAGTTATCCTTTCAAACATTGCGATTTGTAGGGCAGATGATGTAAAGATCGTTTGTTTCTGTGGCCCACAGTTGACGCGGGGATCATATGACCAGCTCAACAACCAGCAGGATTTACTTGTCCCCAACTAATTTCAGGTACCCACGACACCTAGGGGAACTCACAGGCACCATGTTACCTGTTACCTATCCCTTAGTCTGTTAACCGTTGGGGCACCAAGCAAGACTTGTAGACCGTCCTTCTCTATTCCTCTCTATCCTTTGCCCTGTTTAAAACCTATTTCAGTGGCAGGCCCGTCCATTCTTTTATGTTGTCTTCCCAACGCTTTCTCTGTCTGCCTCTTTTTCCTAGTACTGTTCCCTGTAGGAAGGTCTTTGCGAGCCCCCGAAGATCGTGTAATATGGCCATAGATTTTCAGCTTGGGTTTTTTTCACGGTAGTTAGCAGGTCATCATGAAGATCCCGAAAATTAAAAATCCTAGTCTTCATTGGGAATTAAACCTGGGACCCTTTATCAGGTTAAGAAAAAAAAAAAAATATTGCTTTTATATAGCGCTACTTTCATGCTTATAGCATGCTCAGAGCGCTTTGGTCCAATCTCATTTTTGGACCCAACCATTTATCATCCACCGTGTCTCCCAATTTAAAGTCAACGACAAAAGTAAGCATTTTAAAATACAATTAAAAAACAATCAGCAATATTTGCTTTTTAAAAAAAATGTTCCTTTATTAACATTTATAATAATAAGCGGACGGTACATTAAACATTTATGTCAATATAAAACATCTCTCACGCATACTGGTGCATCTATATACAAACATATTTGAACAATACATTTATTATACAACAAGATTGTGTATAAAACTCGCAGCACACTGAAGGGAAATGGGCATTTGATATTGAACACAATCAAGTAGTCAAGAGTACGGGACTTTTACTAATACTGCATGTTAGGCTGCTTCAATATATAATTTAATATATATAAGCTTGTGGGTCAAAGGTTTAATTAAAATAAAATGAAACATGTAATAATTTTGTTCTAAACATCAAAAACCAGAATGCAATCAATTAAATATGTTAAATATATATTTATTTAAGAACTGCTTCCAGTGTTAAGAGAGAGTGTAATTTAATATCAAATCTAGAACTTGTAAAAAGCTGAGCTATAGAAATATCTATTTTACTATCTACATACCTTTTAGTTTTAAAATATTTTTCATTGCTCTCTGAAAACCCGAAAAGATAGGCATAATAATAACTGTTTCATTTATAAATTGTAACAGTGCTTGGGAGAATGTAACAATCTACTTTTGTCTACAAAAAAATGTAAAATGAAAAAAAAAAATTGCAACGTTTCAATGGAATAGAGGAGGAAAAAAAAAACATGTACATAGTATAAATAGCAATATTTGGTTTGAACTATGACTGACTTTTTAAAAATATATTGAAACATTATCATTACAATATCACGAACTTTGGTTTTTTATTAAGACACAATACAAAGCCAATCGTTACATATTAAAATTGTATAGATTGTGTCTCTTGAGTTTCAAGTTAAAACGATTAGATTTTTAGAGAAAAAACAAAGATATAGACCAATTGTAATGAGAATTGCCATTAGTTAAAGAAAAATGTTGAGTTTTATCCCCCAAAATTGAGACTGTTCTAGTGTTTGAAAAAAAAAACAATGTATTTTCTAAAGGTTGAACAGTTTCTTATCCTAAGCATTGTCTTGTTCAGTTTGAGCGACTGGCTTGTATCCATCCTGGTGTGTGTTCTGTTGAGAGCCGCTGTCATCCCTCTGAATGTTTAGATACACAAAGTCCTCTGGGGATATGGGGAGGACAATTAAAAGGTCATTACGTTTCTTGCTTATCTGAAATACTTTTAATAGACTCATTAAATAATCAACAAATGTAAAGCACGATTTAAGGCTTAGATCTGACTCTAAGGTTGACGGTTAACAGGACGATATTGTGGTCAGTAAAATGAATGACCCAACAGTCAGTTATAACAAGGACAATGTATGGTCAGCTCAGGAACGTTTAAAAACTTCACCTCTTCCATTGTGTGTTCCCTCAGTTCAGAAGCTGTGAGCTTTACCACTCAGCTACATACATTCTTACAGGAAAGATGTCCTTGCCTTCCTACCGCAAAATCATGGGATTATTTAGGTAAACTAAAACATCCATCCAGTGAGCGATAAATGAGCCTTTTTTAATAAACCTTTCTTAAAAATCAGCATTGAATCAAACATATTAAAATATTTACAAAGTAATACAGACATTTGTAGATTATAATACTTACCTTTATCGCCATTGGATCTGTTAAAATGAGACGAAAGTACATTTTCAGCTGCGTTTAGACTAGTTATTACTAATACACGTGTAACTACATTAAAATTATTGTAGCCAATATATTGTTATACATATGTTAAATATACTCATTGTTTTACCTGCTTAGTACTGGTACGTATGTGTTTTTTGTGGCGTGAGCTGGAAAAGAAATAATGTTTTATTATAAAGTTTATTTTCTTATGAGACAAAGAAAGAATTAAATAAAGAGAAAGTAAGGCAATATATAAACAGACTGTGAAATACAGTTTATATTTTTAGAGTGAGACAAAAACTGAAGAGGAATAGAGAAACAGGGCATTGGTCTGGAAATGATGAAAAATAAAAACAGAAATAAGAATGAAACTAAGAGAGATATTGAGAGAGAGAGAGAGAGAGAGAGAGAGAGAGAGAGAGAAAGAGACAGATGATAAAGTGAGAAAGAGAGGGAGAGAGAAAAAGACAAAAAAGTGAGAGAGAAAGAGAAAGTGAGAGAGAGAAAAAGAGAGAAAAAGATAGAGAAAAAAGAGAGAAAGTGATAGAGAGAAAAAGAGAGAGATAGTGAGAGAAAAAAGAGGAGTGATAGAGAGAAAAGAGAGGGAAAAGAGAGAAAAGAGAGAGAAAAGAGAGAGAAGTGATAGAGAGACAAGAGAAAAGTGGAAAAGAGAGAAAGAGAGCAAAAGAAAGATATGGACACAGAGAGAGAAAGAAAAAAGAGAGAGAAATTGATAAAGGGAAAATAGAGAGAAATAAGTTAAAGTGAACAAGAATATTTTTAGAGTAGGAGAATGTGCAAGACAAAGGACAGAGACGAAAGGACAAATACGATTGACCAACGGTCAAGCAGACTAAAAGATAGGTGAAGGTGAGAATGAGTGAGTAAGATTTACATTGAGACAGAGAGAGGATAAGAGAAAGATTGCGTGAGAAAGTGAAACGAGTACAAGACTGAACGATTTGAAAATATGAAGAGGAGAGAAAGGTGAGACGGAGAAAGAGATAGTGAGAGGGTTTACAGAGTTAGGCATTACAAAATGTGAGACATTGAGAGAGAGAAAGAGAGAGTAATGAGAGAAAGAAAGTATTTGAGAAGGATAGACGAGTAGAAGAATGAGAGAGAGAGAGAAACAGACAGAGTGTGAGAGTTAAATCAAGTGTCAGAAAGAAATAGTAGAGGAGATGGAAGGAAAAAGGAAGAACGAGAAAGCAAGAAAAAGGAAGAAACAGGAGAAATAGAGAGACACAGACATTGAGAGAGTGTAAGAGAGAGTATAAGAGAGATTGAGAGACTTTGAGAGAGAAAGAGAGTCAGAGAGAGAGATAGAGAGAGACAGAGAGAGAGAGACAGAGAGACAGAGAGAGAGACAGAGAGAGAGACAAAGAGAGAGACAAAGAGAGAGACAGAGAGAGACATACAGAGACAGAGAGAGACAGAGAGAGACAGAGAGAGATAGACAGAGAGAGACACAGAGAGAGACAGAGAGAGACAGAGAGAGATGGAGAGAGTCACAGAGAGAGAGACAGAGAGAGAGACAGAGAGACAGAGAGAGAGACATAGAAAGATTAAAAAAAGAGATGTATCAGATTATGTCTTCATGGGCAGGATCCATTGGCCTAACACCAAAATAGAATCATCTTTAGTCTATACTAACTATAGCATAAATCTAGATCCAGCAGTTGAGACTACTGTTATTTAATATTGCCGTGACTAGATCTGTATCATCAAACTAGAATGTTAAATAGTATGTGACTATGTGTATACATGTACTGAATAATACTCAGTAAAGATGGGATGAGGGGATCGGGGCGGTAATATATGCCTCTACCTTTTTAAAAATATATTGTTCATTTTTAGTAAGGGCAAAATAGTCTCTCTTACAAAAAATGTCTGGTTTTATAAAGGAGTATTGTTTTTAACTTAAAGCAAAAGAATTTTTTTTTTCATTTTAATGGCAGATTTGTAATATATTATTTATAACTTCTATTGCAAGAATCGAACGCCTATTAGTTGATTAATAAAAGATGGTGCTTTAGTCAGAGACTTACATTTCTTGTACTTCAACACCAGTATCAGTACCACGATAACAATAAAGTCAAGAAATAGAACTACAAAAAAGGCAACAGCCGGCCAAGTCCAGGCAGAGTTGCTGCTCGTTCTGTCTTGACTTCCAGCAGACATCACTGCATCCACTATAGAGAGAAAAAAAAGATATTAATATATACATATATCTTCCTGTGAATCTGTTACACTAAAAATATCACTAGTCTAATACATGTTGAAAATGAAGCTGTTTGGTATCACAGTGTGAGATTGAAAATTTCCACTTTAAAACCTCCTGATCTCGATGTTAATGATGAATACGACAAAACATGTTGACATATTTATTTACAATGATAATTAATGGTTTACTTAGTAATATTTTTTTCGTAAGCATAAAACTCTGGCTCACTGCAAACAATCATTCGTCAGTCAGAACACAGCAGCCAACAACACAATGATGACATTATATATATAAATACATTTCAATCGTTGGCAAGTCGATTAACATTGTTAATACCATTAGTCATACTCTGTAAATACACCGAATAAATTTGTAACTATTGTTTACAAGAAAAGTTGATGACAACTATAAAACAAAAATTCTTGAAAAAGTCCTAAATGTATTCTGTATGATGACAAGACTATGTTGACTATAAAAGGACATCTAATTGAGCATTGCACCAATTGTAATAAAAGTCATAGAGTATGCGTGTATTGCATCTAGGAGTGTAACAATATACTCAGCTCTGACTCAGTGTAAACAAATGACGTTCTAAAAGAGTCTATACTAGTAGCTTTAATTAGGACTAAGACTATTTTGTTTTCAACAAAAAGGACTTAACATGTTTAACAGATTCAAGCCGTTATCACACAACTATCACGGTACATTTTTGATTAACAGTACTCTTTGACACTTTGCAAAGTTTTACAACACAAAAATGTTTATAGACATTTTCTGATAATTCTTTGTTTTAGAAAAAAGATTTAAGAAGTAAAAGGGAAGACGTTCATAAAATTGAATTAAAAGATTATATGTGTAATGTCAAGTATGCACATGTTAAAGAGAAATGTATTTAGTGTATTTGTTTGTACTGAAGACATATTTAAAGCTATCTACATGTCTGTGTCACTCGTTTGCAGTCCAAAGTACGCGTGTGTCAGAAGGTGAATCCTACTGTTCGTTGGTTTAACTGTCTCTGCTAAGTCACCTTTCGTTTTGTCTGTGGTGCCCAAACCACGGCCCGTAGTGCGAATCTGGCTCGTATCTTTCTGTCGTCTGGTCTCTAAACTTCTAAGAACAGTGCATACTAAAGGAACAGAATCTAGGTTCCACTAGACTGTGATAAGTGTTGAAAATGTATGTGGTCTCCCACGTGCTAAAAAATGTTGTGCGCCAATAATTTTATCTCTGTGTGAAACCATTAACTCTTTCTCTCCGTAATTATTTACCACATTGTGGTGGAATCAACGTTGGTATCGTTAGTTAGGAGAGAAAGAGCTAAATAGATTCCATCTTCTTCAACAAGTATAATACAAAAAATGCTTTAAAAAAAAAATCTTACATTAATGTGTAGTAATTAATTTACACAGTCATGTAATAAAATGTATAATAGATCTAGACTCTAGACTAACAAAAATAGTTATGTGAGATAAGAAATATTTTTTTTTACCAATTGTTTTTTTATTTAGCTCAATTTCATCCTTAATACGCCATCATATCATTTGTCTGGACCAGTTGGAAATGGAGACAAAGAACGTGTATCGCTTTTTGAATGTATTTAAAGAAAACGAAAAGACCTGAATTCGAATTTGTAGGCTAAAGCCTTCTCAAGCCAACGCGGTAACCATTCTGTTAGTGAAGAGTCCATGAACATGGAAGATTCTATAATTATCTATTGTTTCTATTTCATGTTTGTGTTCACTTAGCCTCAGGCGGATTCCTATATAACGAGGACTAATTCAGCCGAGTACCATTTCTTTCCCTTGTTTGAGATACCAAACAATGTAATTTATAACCAATAGTTAATTAACTAATTGTTGTTTACCGGCCCCCAAAAGGGGAAAAGAAGCTATTATTTTTGTGTGGTATGTCTGTCCGTCTGTCTGTCCGTCCCCGTTTAGATCTCAGAAACTAGAAGAGAAAATGAAAATAAGACATCACAATATTTTAGATCATTCAAAGTTCTGATACAACGGCTACTTTTCTTTTCTGAAAAAATCTAATTTTTTTAAATCACTCTTGCAAGCAGTATTTTTTTTTTCATAAAAATACAACTATTGAATATTAAACACTCAGAACACTTGCAGCTTTATATCATGGGAGACGACCGTTTACCATATTTTAACATACTTATGCAAACGGTTGTATTTTTTTTTAATTTTTTAAAAATATTTTATTGATAATTAATGTTAGTTCTGTTAAACGTAGTACTATATTTACACACGAACAAATGTTTACCATTTTTTTAAAGAGAAAAAACCTATTTAGTATGCATTATAATTTAGGCATTATTTATAGCAATTATCAATCCTTTAACCTGCAATTTCATTTCTGTTCATCACATAATCAAAAAGAGTAATCTTAATTCATGGATTTAATATTCCGATTAACCTTTATGAATGATTTTATTTCTTTATAAGACATCAATTAGGCCAAGTTCACATCTAACTTTACATTCACTTTTAACTATCCTTTGATCTGCTGGACTGCTGGGACACTACACAAAATTTGTCAACCTTCTATCTACATTCTTATGTCATTTAAATTTAATATAATTTCATTCGGATGTTCTTTCTGAAAATATTGAACCCTGCCTGGGTGGACCACTTCGGGGGCCGATTTCGAGTTTGTATTTCCACACAAACTGTCTTTGTAACCTTGTTTTTATTGACTCTTCTGTTGTCATATAAAAGAAAAAAAAATGTGCATAAGTTTGGTTTTGGGAGAAATAACGTGTAGAAAATGTTGGCCTGACAGACAAAAGTGAGTTGATATAAACTTTGTAAAGAAAAAAAAAGTCTTTTTGGGAGCGATCAGATGGAAGAATGTAATAGATGAAACCATTGTTATATGCAAACAATCATTGAAAGCAGCGGCTGTATACTTTTGATAATATTTCTTATATAAAATTATTTACGGTCTCTGACATAGTCTTGTATTATTTTTTTTTCCTTCTTCGATCAGCGGCGTAACTAGGGTGCGGGTGCGGGTGCAAACTACATCTGGTGACATTCATTAGGAAATGACAGAAACAACGCGAGAGAAAAAAAAAGGGCGACAGCACTACGCCCACTACCTTAAACAAAGTGGAAAGTAAATTATAATTTTAATCTAGAACAAAAAGAGTAATAAAACAAAGACAGACTTCATAGTGAACGTTTAGCCTGGAGGGCTTCATTTTGGGAGAGGGGGAATGTTAAGGAGGTGGTATAATAAACTAATCGCACGGGGTGACGCATACACACCATCGACACCTCTGGCCTCGAGCTTCTTAAGTTTTTTGTTTTATTATTTCTTAATTGAAACTACTCTTTCTTTATCTCTACTCTTATTCTTTCTTTATCTCTACTTTTTTCATTCTTTATCTCTCCGTTTTTTTTTCTTTATCTCTACTTTTCTCTTTATCTTTATTTGTTTTTTTGTTATCTCTACTATTTTTTTCATCTCTACTTTTTTATCTCTAATATTTTTTTTCTTTCTTTATCTCTATTCTTTTTTTTTCTTTCTTTATCTCTACACTTTTAACTCTACTTTTTTCTTTATCTCTATTTGCTTTTCGTTATGTCTACTCTTTTTTTTTCTTTCTTTATCTCTACTCTTTTTTCTTTATCTTTACTCTTTTTTGTCGTTATCTCTACTCCTTTTTATCTCTACACTCTTTTTCATTCTTAATCTCGATTTTTTATTCTTTATCTCTACTCTTTTTGCTTTAATCTCTACTCTTTTTTTTTCTTTCTTTATATCTTGCCGAAATTTTTTCTTTCACATTTTAACACATCTGTATAAATATAAGCAATTTAAAAACAAATTAAAAACGGCTCTCAGCTAGTCAGCTTATGAGGAAGGTCCTTTCTTTGTCCTTCTAGTCGTATGATCTACAAGATGAGTCACTCAGAGGGCACACTGCTGCTCCGTCATAAACACTGTGTCACAATAAAAACTTCCTTAAAGCGGCTTTAAGTTCAAGGTAAAGTTGTCATGACTTGTGTACAATAAGAAAGGATAAAGGATTTCTTTTGTATCCCGAATCAACGTCGGGTACATGAAATGTGTTATATTAATATAGTAAGCCATTAAAATACATTGGAAATGTGACTCTACATACAGAGGAGGCTTTAACAATTTTCGGGGTCCGAACGAGTGTAATAACCGTAATCATTGACTACATACAAAGTACCATACCGCATCATGCTAAAGGGCTAGCTAGCCTCTAATGTTGTAGGCCTTATACTTGTTACAAAAATATAGTACCTTTCATATGTACTGCACTCATGGGTATTTGTCTTATACCACATTACGATATTGTAAACGTTTATGGAGTTAAGATTCGGTCTGAGATATTGTGTCCCCAGTTGGCTGATATTGATCTAGTGGTCTTCGAGATTTATAGGACTTCACGCCACAGTCTACACTTAGTTTGCTGGATATTCTTGTAAAATTCGTCCATTTATTGTAATGCAACAAAGCTATGTCTTAACCTGTTTTGAAAAAAAAAATGCTTATAGCTTGGCAGCAAAACACTGGCTAGAGTTAGACGAAAAAGAAGAAACCTGTTCCAGTGCCTTTTGAAATAATTGTTCTCTTTACCTTCCATTTTTGAATCACAAAAGAATACATGATCACCAGGATGTAACTATATATATATATATATAATAGGTTTGTCTTCGAATCCAAAGATTAGTGAGGAATACAGTGTTTCCCGTGGCTGTGCAGTCCCAGCTGTGACCTACATATTTTGCCACATCCAGGGCAAGCAAAACCGTAGGTGGTCTGTTTAGATTTTCTTTTCGTCGTCTGCGTTTGTCCTCGGCGGCAGATTTTCTTTTGGTCTCAAATGTGTATCCCGCGGCCTTCGTGAGTGACCTCCAGCTGTCTCGTTCCGACGCCGCATGCAGCCAGGTGCTCTCTTCTATGTCAGCCAAGGAAAGTTGACGCCTAAGCTGGTCTTTGAAGCGTTTCCGTGGGGCGCCTCTGTTACGTCGACCACCTTTTAGCTCACCAAAAAAGAGTGCCTTTGGCATATTGTCGTCTCCCATATGGGATACGTGCCCTGCCCAGCGTAGCTGTCGGATCATAAGAAGTCCCTCTATACTGTCCATACCGGCGTTCGCAAGGACATCGCTGTTTGTAGTGCGGTCTTGCCATCATATGTCCATGATGGAGCGCAAGCATCTTTGGTGAAGGCGCTCAAGGAGTCTTAGCTGTTTTCTATATAGTGTCCATGTCTCAGAGCCATATAGAAGGGTTGAGAGAACCACCGCCTGGTAGACATTTATTTTTGTAGGTAGGTGAAGCGATTTGTTCTTCCAAACTCTCGCCTGAAGGCGTCCAAAAGCGTTACTGGCCCTGGCCAGACGGTTATCAACTTCCCTTGAAAGTGAGGCGTCATTTGACACTATGCTACCAAGATATGTGAAGTGATCTACCATATATAAACAATTGTAATATCGACAAAAATATTCCCTAGAAACTACAAGCCCACTATCTCAAACATAAAATTTGAATTAATGCAAAGTTTAAGGGGTCGTTCGTAAAATACGTCACGCTAAAAATGGCCTTTTTGGACCCCCCTCCCCCCCTCGTCACAAAGCGTCACAAATTCTCAGACCCCCCCATCCCCCCCGTGCGTAACGTCACAAAAAAAATACAACCAAAATAAATTTTAGTAATTCAGAAAATAGTTTTATTGCCACTACTTTTCAACAATATCTTCCCAAACTGCTTCCAAATGCTCCTCAATAGTAATAATGGGAATTTGCTCGTTATTGATTGGATGTTCTTGTGGCATAGTTAGATCCTCATTAGCCATTAGCTCCTTGTCAATCCACTCCACAGTGACACAGTCTCATGTCCTGGTACTTCTTCTATCAACGCCAAGACTTGATTTTCAGCAAGGTCGTGAAGAATGATTTTTTTTTTTGAACGAGGAGCTCTCGGCTTGCGCTGCTTGGGGTGACATTTACATTTTTATTTCATGTTTTTTTGTGACGTCACACTTTTTCTGACCCCCCTTCCCCCCTTGTCACAAAGCGTCACACTTTCTCAAACCCCCCTCCCCCCAGAGCGTGACGTATTTTACGAACGACCCCTTAATATAAAGCCCACTATCTCAAACATAAAATTTGAATTAATGCAAAGTCAATATGAAAAGCAATAAAATACATCATAAGCTCTGCATTTAAAACAGGAAACTAGAATTCTAAATATAAACTCTGCGGTTCCCGTTCATTTCATCCCCCGGTCACTTCATCCCCAGTCATTTCATCCCCTGATCATTTCATCCCCGGTCATTTCATCCCCTGTTCTTTTCATCATCTAATTATTTTATCAAAGAAATAGTAATGCTGTTAATAATGAAATAAGCAATAATCTATTTTTAGGCCTACATACAATAGTTAGTTACTCCTTGTATACTCGTCCATCTTCATACCTTATAAACCTAAAGATGAATATTTACAAAACAATAGTTCTTCCATTTCAAGTTTGTCTCACCAACAGATGAACAATAAAAACTATTTTTTTTAATCCTTTAAAAAGAAAAACAATATCTAAATGGGAAGAACTCAGTCCATACGACTATATCTACCATCTATGTACAAGTTATTCCCCTTTTTCCATATCAGACAAAATAATTAATTACCACTAACTAAATCACTAATTAAGAGTTTAGTTTATTGATTCATGTTTCATTAGGTACAATAACTGAATGATTGAAGTATCAACTTGATCTGAATATGCGAGAGGAAGAAAAAACGTTAACAATTATTTAAGGGGACTAACCCCCGTTTCAAACTTTTTTCCATGGATGCTATTAAACAAAAAAAAAAAAAATAATTACCATAAATTGCCTGCAGCAGATTAGGACTACGGAATAAATTATCTTCAAGGAACTTCCGAAACAATTAAAACATTTTACAAACAAATAAAATAGGCAAGCTTTAGTAAAATAAGGTAAACTAGTCGACCGGCGGCATAGCATACGCCGCTATTTTGCAGGGCAGGCCTTAGGCACTGCAACATATGCGACAGCAGTGGGACCAGCACTTTCTTTGGACCCGTGCTAATTTTTAGGTGTATAAATTATTAAATTAAACCATTTTATAACATTACAGATTTCCCGCGGCCTATTTATTCACCAGGAGCCCCTGGAAATCTCCTGAAATGTTATTAAATATACGCCTACGAAAAAGTCCTGGAAATCTTCGGAAAATATTAAAATCTTTTGTATTGTAAAAATAAAGTAAACAAAAAAAAATATGCTATGCTATTATGTGAATGAAAATAGTTCGGATTGGATTTGGATACATGATTTTCCATTCACACCATGCTGCGCCATGGGATCTTCCCATTCACATGGTATAAGTAAAGCGAATGCGTGAACTCATGAATAACAAATTCTATAAAAGGAGCTAACTATAGCCAATCGACCTTAATTTACGCGATATTAAGAATAGAGTTGCACTCATGTAACAATGCTTTAGAAAAAGAAATTTGAATGTTAATTTGATTAAAATATGAAATGAATGGACTATAATTAGTATGTTCATGTGCTAAAGAATGAAACTATCTTTGCGAAGAGAAGTTCTATAATCTTAGAGTCGAATTCGAGTTTTAGATCTAGATATAGATCTAGGAATAGAGAGATGAGTTACCTTTCGTAATCATGTCTAATGAACAAACATGCGTAATTAAAGTACTTTCTAAAGTGAAACCTGAGAGTATACTCTGTGTATTGTTGTTCTAGTTTCAATAGTCTAACGACACAATAATCTGGAAATACTTTTAATATTGTGACAATAATCTGAGAAGAAGAGAATTATATATACTCCACTTTCATTCACAAAATGGTGCGGATTGGGATGCATCAATTTCCATTCACACAGCGTGCTGCGCCATGGGATCTTCCCAATTACTTGTTGTTGCTTACTTGTTGTGTGTTTGAACTTTTGAACTTGTCTTTTGAGAAATATATATATAGATATAAATCTCTTTTTCATTGAACAAGTTCGACTCCAAAATTTCATGTAGGCCTATGTTACAAAACGTTAATATCAAGTTCTGCATAGAGTAGACAAAGTGATAATATGATGTTTGTGTATGTGTGTATGTGTATGTCCATTGCTATAAGTCTATTATTTTAAATCGTGCATATCCAAAACGGAAAGACTACAACTTAGACCAAAGTCGCTATGCTTCCATGTTATTTTAATAACAAGACCATCTCAATAAAGAGAACATACATTAAATCTACTTCATAAAACACACGTTTTCTTTTATTTCAAGTTAACTTTCCCACTAAGTCTAGGAAATCCTTCAAATAATTTATCTGCATAATCAATATCTGCAATTAGCCTCAGTTAATTAGACGGTGACCATGTATTATTTTAAGAACTAAACTATACTCAAACTTTCCTTGCGTGCAATATAGACAATATGAAACAAAAGCTATATATTAGGGGCTCCAAGAATTTTTTAGTATAGACATTATTATCTAATACGGCGCCTGGTGACTACATATGCCCAACCTATGATCGCAGCTGTGTATCAAGGATCGGCCTCTTTAGTCACACAAGAGCTTGCAAGGGGAAAAGATCGTCTCTCGAGACGTAAAATGCAACATAGACCTTATTTAAGGGGCCATATTTTAAATAGTTTGGCGCCTTATCAATTGTAACTCTGAAACTGAAGATTGCAATAAATGTAGATATACTTACATAGACATGAAATCACATTTAGACACAAAAGATATCCACATCTGTTCATGACTAGACTTTTAATTAGGCCTCTAATCCTGTATCAGAAAGTAAGATGTAATTGCTACATTAATTCTACACTTGTCAAGCTAAGAAGAAAATAAAGTGTGTGAATTATAAGAGTACACACATTTGAATTTTATAGAGCGTGAAAATTGATGAATACAAATAAGATTTCTATAGAATAAGATCTAAGTACCTACACTAGTCATTTGACTCTATATTAAAACTTGAAATGCACTTTTCATTACAAGCCATTAGACAAAATTTCTGGCATTGATTTATACGTTTACAGAGAATGCAACTAAAAATACTAAGTGTGTAGCATCAAATAATTAGGTCTTACCTCAGTATCAACACAACACGCTAGTATCAGTTTGAGCTATCAAGTGTCTAGTTGATATAACATTCCATGTGCCAGCCAGTGTGTAGTCAACAGGAAATTCAGCTAATGAAATATCCTGTTTAAGAACACGTTACCTGTGTGTGTTTGTGTGTTTGCTAGACTGTGTCTGTAGGTGTGTGTATGTATGCGTATGATGAGTGAGGTGTGCCTATTGTAATAGTAACAGTCTCGTGCGACATCGTATTCTCCTAGGCCGGATATAAATAGGATTGAATTAGTTGGGAAGGCCCCTTTTAAAGAGCTGTATAAACTTCACTTTATTTTAATGATTGAGCCATGAATCATTGGATTACTTATCCATTTGACATTATTTTTTTTTTGTCCTTTAAAAACAAGGGAGAGTATTTTTTAAATATTTTTTTAATAGTGGAGTGAGAGCCCTTGGAGAATGAACTAAGTGAAGTGCCGTAAATCTGGCCATATGAATCACAAAGGCTGGTGTTGAATAATATTAGTTACAATACTAGTTGTTCTTTGTATCTTGATATAGTTAATTAGGACTCTACGTGAATTATTGAATGGGTGATGATGCTTATTTATAAGTTGTACAAGAACACAGACATTCAGTCTTAGGGCGGATTAGTTAATTAAATAATGTGTATGTGTTTGGTTGTCTAAGTTCTCTCTCACAAACTTACCTTGACCAGCCTTGAGAGGTGTCTGTGTGTGTGTGTTTGTGTGTGTGACGTTTCAATGTTGACAACCAAAGTTTCCCACTACTTTCGCTGATAGTCACCCGCACCAACGTGGAAGGCAGCGGCTCTCAAACTTTTGGAATGCGCTGCCAAGGGAGATAACAGGGCGGTCGAGAACGTAGCCATTTTTTTTTTATTCGGGACAACAATATCAACTGTCCTGAGTCTAATCCAATGATCAACTGAAATTATAGCCCTTCTCCTCTTTTTTAGTCCACCCTACTCTACTCTCCACTTACCATAAAGAAAAAATAAAGTTCCCCTTTCAGAACTTCTGGTCAATAGGTCAGATGATGTAAAGGTCATCTTTTTTTCTATAGCTTACAGTTAACGAGGGTGTCATGTGGCCAGCACAACGACCAACCGCCTTTATTTTTCTCTAACTAATGTCAGGTGTCCATTAGAGCTGGGTGGACTCAGAGGCGTCAAAGATACAGAAATTAAAAATCACAGTCTTCACCTGGATTCGAACCCGTTATTCCCAGTTTGTAAACCAAGCGCTTTACCACCCAGCCACCGTGCCTCACACCAAAGTAAGTAAACAGGGCCGGTCTTAGGCCACTTAAACCAAAGCGGTCACATTGGGCCCAGCGCTTTCATAGGCCCGCGCTAATACAATGTATAATTATTAAATTGCAAATATAAATACGAAAAATTTCTGCAAATCTGAATTTATTAAGATCTCATGAAAACTCATAAAAATCTCCTGAAAAATAGACAAAATTGTCATTTCTGGGTGTGATTCAGTACAGAAAAATCGCCAATCCGATTTAAGAAATCGCGATATAAAAAAAAGGCATTGTCAGCTTTCATGTAATAAAATGTAATAAACGGGCGAATTTAGGTTCCCATTCTTTTTTTTACTTTTATAGTCACTGGCATATAAATATGCCATAGGCTGCAAATTTCGTAAAGTAAAGATTAATACAATTTATGCTCGAAAGTATCCTTATTCCCACCCAGACTAGGACCCGCTCAGTTAGTTTTGCGTAGCGCCCCGCCATTGCTAGGACCGACCCTGTAAGTAAAGGTAGTCGGACTTTACCATGGTTATATGATACTGTCTTTAACCGTGGGCCATAGAAACAGATGTAAAGTGTGTTTCACCAGGAAGTAGTCCCAGTAGCTCGGAATATTTGCGATCATATTGCTTTTTATCATTTGTTTGTTTTACAATCCGTCAAGTATTTTATTACTTTTAGAGCTTATTTAGCTTCTAGCGTTCTCCAAACACTTCACAACTAGGAGGCGTCGTGGCTGAGTGGTATACCGTTCGCCCTCCGAACCGAGGTTCCGGGTTCAAATCTTGGTCAAGACTTGGATTTTCATTTTTTTTTTTAAATTTTAGAGCGTCTCTTAGTCCAGCCAGCTCTAATGGGCAGACATTGGTTGGGGAAAAGTAAAAGCGGTTGGTCGTTGTGCTGGCCGCATCACATTCTCGTTAATCGTGAGCCAAGGCATTGTTCATAATTATTTATATAAGATGACAATACACAAATCAAAACAAAAATTAAACAATTAGGTGATCAATTAGTATTCATAAATTAATTTTGTTTTATATGTAAGATAGAAAGTCTAACACTGCGATTTTTTCAGAGAAATGACAGTAAGTAGCGGTGCTTGGCTTTTTTTTAAAAAAGTTTGTTTTTTGCTTTTGCTCGTTAATAGATCTAGATGAACAATAAATGTATACGATGGGAAATATTTTTATTTTCTTTAATGCAACGTTTGTGTTCATAATATGTTCATTATATGGCCCAAATGATTTTGTGGACCAGTGGGGGGGGGGGGGGCTGGCTTTGGATGAGGGAAGTTTCTGGGAGACTGTCTCCAAAAAAAAGATGCTAGGCTCTAAATATACATTTGAGCTTCTAAGATGGAAGGCCGACATGTTAACCACTGATATGTTCAAGTAGTTATAAAAGTAGAAGTTTTTTTTTAGTCTATTGTAAATAACAAATTGCAGAAAAATCACCTACTTATTTACACACGGCTTAGATTAGTTGGCCATACTGTCTCTATATAAAACAAAATTTATAATATCGTCGTGTTTTACAAGGCAAAAATTAATGTCGTGGTATTTTCACGAGTTTTAATCGACAATGATTAAGTGTGCAAAGATTTAACTTGATCCGTACATTGGAACTGGGCGGAAAAACACCTGAACATGATTGCATCCAGCCAGAACGACCCAGTGATTTGATACAAGCTTTATTCAAACTATACTCACCTTTTCTAGAACTGGAAAAGTATTTTGAGACCCAAAAAAGCCTTCAGATACTATGAGCATGCGTAACACCCTGATCGCACTTCCTAAAAGTGCGCAATTTCCAATAAACTAAACTCGCTATCTAACAGTAAACTTTGCTTATATTTTTACTTAAATCTTAAATGATTCTAGACCAAGACTAAATCTTAAAAGAGTTCCATGGGTAAAGAAGGCGCTAATAAAAAATATATTTTATAAACACTGCACGCTGTCCTAATGTTGGATTTATTCGATCAAAAAAGTTGACGGCACCCAATGTGAGATATTTTTTTTTTAATTTTATTATAAGTTGTATAAAGGAAGAATTTCCTTTTTTTGAGACTATATGACTATTGTGACAAATTAAATAAAACAACTAAAAATTAATTAAAATAATAATTTTCAGAATTGTGATCCGGAATGATTTTCTTAAAAAAAATCTCTTCAAAAAACTCAACCAGAAACACTAAATCTCCACAGGATTTTTTTTTTTGAAATCGACAGACCTGTAATATTCCGACAATAAACATCCCAGTGATAAAATTTAATGTTTGCATTGTCATGTTGGATATCTTTATTGACTGTGATAAAGCAATATGGCTGTAAAAGTTAAAATGTGGCTTCACTATAAAAAGATACACGATAGTCTGTTTTTGATGTGTTGTGAGATTCATTACAATAAAAGAATCACATGAAAGTGTATCTCTTCTAAGCTAAATGTCAACGTCAAGCTGTTTATATGTCGGTACATAACTTGTCATAATAAATACCAGGGGTTATGTGTCCTTGTCAAGAACAACGGATTTAAAATACATACAACACACAAACCCTAATATAGGAATAGAAATCCATAGAACTTTTATCCATTCAATTCTAAATCCAAATTTACAAATATTAATATAATTCTTGTGCAAAATGAAATATACGGAATAAACTAATCAAATCTCCTCCAATAAGGTTTTAGTACGAATTATGTATGCATTTGTGGTAAACCTAGTCTGTGATTTCTTAAGCTTTTTATTTTGTTACCAAGTACAGATATTCCTTCGAGATACATACATACAACAATTAACTATAGCCGCTTGGTCATCTAAAACTTGGTGGAACTAAATCTTAGTTGCATATCAATATATACATTTTTGTACAGAGCTTGTATTTAAATACTGTGAGTCAGTGCTATTGGTTTCTTTCATATTTATTTATTTATTTATGTATTCAAATATTTAATACACAGAGAGCTGACAAAATATACCACATACAAAGTCTTTTCATTTGGATATGGACAACATGCCTTTTTTAGTTCTTAATATTCCTTACATCATGGTCTACAGAACTAGATAATGTAAAGCAAGGTGCAATAACCGCTGGATAGTCTTAAGTGCTGAGCCGTAGCTCTTCGAGCACTAATTTTATTTTTTTAAACCTGTCTGACTCTCATCCGAGAACAAAAGATCAAACAGTAAAAAAAAAAAAACTTGCGGATCACAGGCCTGTCTGGGAGGGACCCGAGTCAAAGTCAATAGGGCATTGCTATTTCCAATACTAATGACACTCCGACGCATGGACTAGAAATCATGGCCGAAGGCCAAGTAGTAACTGGGGCCACCACCTTGTTCCTTCACTATACCAAGCTGACTGACATTGATGAGACGGTCCCTTGAGGAACAGCGCATGGATTAGGTGACGGTTTGTGGGAGCTTTCTTACAACCCCGCTACAGTGCAATGGGCCGATTCTCGTCTTTCCCGTAGGCACCCCCACGGGGGTCCTGTTTGTTACTTTTTCGCCTTGCTCACCTCCCCTAGTGAGCCGTTTCCACGCCGGCGCCACGGTGAGGCAAAGTAACTTGCCGGCGGATACACTAACCAACTGTTCAAAAAGGAAGCCAATGTTATTGTTCTTAAGCAAGGTTAATTCTCTTATTTTGTTCCCTTTGCATCCAAAGCATAGACATAGATAAATATAGACTGGAAAAAGGAAATAAATTCATGTCACTTGAAAACATGTATATCTATTGTATTCGGATTTTTTGAAATCTGAAACGTTGCATGATGCTCAGTCTCCGAGATTAAACAAAACTACACTGCCCCTTATTCACAATATATATAACATATATATGTTATGGTAGAAATACATATTAGTACTTTACTTTTTAGTTTTATACTGCTCATAAATGCTGTATAATAAAGTACACAAAATTGCAAGTCACACATTATCGTTTCATGAAAATCTTTTATCGGCCAGTCTATATTTATTTATGTGGGAAGCGTGGTCGAGAGGCTAAGTGCGGCTTGAGCTTGGCTTGCTTGGCTACCTAGAAGGGGGCTCGAGGTTCGACACCCAACTCGGGCAGAGTTGTGTTTACTGAGCGCCCAAAGGCAGCACGGGAAACCAACTCCTAGATACCCTCCCCCCCCCCATTGGTCCACAAATGAGATTGGATCAAAGCGCTCTGAGCATGCTATAAGCATGGAAGTAGCGCTATATAAAAGCTATAATAATAATATAATAATAATAATGTCTATGATCCAAAGTCAATTATCTTTCACAAAAATATACATATTAAAAACGTCTCTAGATAGAAGATATGTTGGCATTGATCCTTTTTTTTTTTTTTTACAAAATGTGATTGTTATTATTGAAGGTTGGTTTAATGTATAGTTTTTCTCTACCATGCAGGAGATGGTAAAATCGTGATCAACAAGTCCACGTAAATATGTGTAGGGGTAGATTATATGTGTGAAGTTAGTAGTGACGGGACTCTTGGAGAGTGTTTGGACTGAGAGAGTGAAAGTGCTGATATTTTCCTAATCGTAGTCTATAGTTTGAGTTAGTCGAGAGTTGTGGATGTAGGAACCTTCTTCCTGATCGTAGATAGCCCATGTCGGACTTGGTATTTCCTTTTAATTGATCTTACGATCCTCCCTCATTCGTACTACTCGCAAATAAGCTGAACAGTTAATATAGCGTTTATTTAACTAAAGAGTTTTGAGTATTGTCTCTTTGGAGAGTATGTTCATGTTCCACTAAGTTAAAATGTTCCTCTCCTCAAAAGACTGAAGGGCTTAGATTCAATTCCTACCGATCCAGCCCCCTAGACAGCGACCTTTACAAACAGCCAGGGCATCCATTGGGACACCTTCCATCTACCAACCCACAATAAATGTAAATAAAGCAGTGGTTCTCACAGTTCAATTGTATAGCTCCTGAGTCCTAAGTGCACTTAATAAAGCACTAATGCTGGATGAAAAATTCTACCAAAATTAACTTTACTTATTAATTATCATATACTGGCAAGACTACGTTTAAATAATAAGCTAGCGTTGACAGTGTACACTTGTATACAAAAATAACTTACGAAGTTTCAGAAATTAAGATTTGTCCGAACGTCAAGCAGGAATGAATGCAATGATCAGGGATGAAACTTGGCGACATTGTAACCACAAATATACTACAATACTTGGCTGGGTGTCCTAGGAAGACATTGACTACAACATTTGACCGGATATGCTAAGCAGACAATGACAACAATACTTGGCTGGGTGTCCTAGGAAGTCATTGACTACAACATTTGGCCGGGTATGCTAAACAGACAATACTTGGCTGGGTGTCCTTGGAAGACATTGGCTACATCATTTGACCGAGCTCCTAGTCAAAACAATGACTACAGCCCTTGGCGGTATAAAATGTGTTAAACTAAATTTGATATAATTTATTTTTCAAAGTTGTACCAACAGGTAACACAAAAATGTTATTTTAAGTTCAAGATACCATTAATCTGATTCACTGACTGATAAATTAGCAATGAGTGTATTGATACCAAAAAATCACATTTCTATCGCTTGAAAAGACAGTCTTGTTTGCACATGTCAAGATTGTGTTTTAAGAGAAAGTTGTGCTACATTTCCTTCTCAATAAGGATAATACCATGACAGCTTTATTGATCCTAATAAAAATTCGTTGTGGTTACAAGAACTCTTTTCTCACATAATACAACACAAAAGAGACATACACATAAATAAACAAGATTACAAAGAGAGTTTGTGTGAAACACAAACTCAGAGGCGGCCCCCGTCGGAGTCGGATCCCTGTCAGATCCGCCTATTCGCAAGATGTTTCGGATGTTCCATCTAAGTCCCTGGCTCAATTCCTGTATGCTCCCATCCTTAAACTATCGCAATATTTCTGAAAGAACAGTAAAGGTTAAATCATATCCGCCTATTCGCAAGATGTTTCGGATGTTCCTTCTAAGTCCCTGGCTCAATTTCTTTGTGCTCCTATCCTTAAACTATCGCAATATTTCTGAAAGAACAGTAAAGGTTAAATCATATTTTCAAAAGCCTTTAGTGTTTTTTTCTAACCGTGACGGACAGACCAACAACAGACACAACGCACAAAGATATGTTAGTTTCATTTTAATGGGGGCATTATACAATTTTATTTTTAAAAATCTGATATTTTTAAAAATTTAAGAAATTAGTTTATAATCATGTCATTTCCGGTCTTTACGCTAGTACACGAAAGCCGCTGCTAAAAGTTCATTTTAAAAAATGTGCGTGATATCTACATGTCTTGAGCAGTTCTTATAGTAACATTTCCTCCCTTACATTTACGTAATTGTTTTAGAATTGGTGTTTTGTTATTAAAAAATCGCTTGCATAATTAATTTTATAAATTAAACGGTTTGCGTTAGAAAACTAAAAGTAGCCTTGCACCTAAACTTTTCAAGCCGCATTTAATGGTGAAAAAATATTTTTCGTATCTCTTCTAGTTTTGGCGCTCTGAGTCTGACAGACGGACAGACGGACAGACAGACAGAAATTCATTTTAAAAAATGTGCGTGATATCTACATGCCAAGAGCATTTCACATAGTAACATTTCCTCCCTTAGATTTACGTAATTGCTTCACAATTGGTGTTTTATTATTAAAAAATCACTTGGATAATAATTTTTATAAATTAAACGGTTTGCTTTTAGAAAACTAAAAGTAGCCGTTGCACCTAAACTTTTCAAGCCGCATTTAATGGTGAAAAAATATTTTTCGTATCTCTTCTAGTTTTGGCGCCCTGAGTGTGACAGACGGACAGACGGACAGACGGACATTTTGCACAAACCTAATAGCGGCTTTTTCACCTTACGGGGGCCGCTAAAAAGATACAATGTAAAGAGTTCATTCAGAGATTACACACATGCATCTTGGTCCTTTTCATGTTTTCTCAACAAAGTGTAGCGTTGATAAAGTCTGACCGAGTAAGGTACAAACGAGTTTGTGTACCGCTTTGTTCTTGCATTGATTGACAGGAGTGGCTGACTTCGTGAAAACTTGACGCAGTTATGATTGAGCGGCTGACCATTGTCTTCCATGGTTTTTCCGATTTTTCCTAGACATTGTTCTTAAAAAAAAAAAAAAAAAAAAAACTACTTTAAATATGGTAATGATGTGCGTGTGATTTATGATGCCATTCTTGTCAAGTTTTCTTGACGGTGCAACAGTTTAGATCAAGCGCTGCCTTGCCAACAAGTTATTATGGTAGCAGAGTTGCATAGTCGCGCCGTAAAAATTATCTAAAATCGTATTTAGTTTAAAGTTCATAAAGGAAAAATAGTCGGTGGGCTGTTTTCTTTGTCAGATTTCCAAAGTGGTCTTCCCAAGATAGCTTGTTATCAATGATGACGCTAGATATGTATATGAGTTTGCTTGTTCTTACTAACATTTGCGGATTTGGGAGGTGCCGTTTAATCAGTTCTAGTTCACAAAGAAGTAACACAATGTTAGATATAATTGTCTTGGGTTTAATACCTATAAACTCAAACATGTAATAAACATAAAATATAGATACAAAAATAATAATAATATTGATCGAAGACTAAAAAACCGTGTGCAATAAGTAGCCATCATCTTTCCTTCTGATTAACATCTCCACGCTCTTTAAAATACCACCTTCCTATAGTTCCTTAGAAGTATCTGGACCCTCCTTCCTTCTATCGTACTCTCTGTCTTAACCCTTTAATGAGTTTAAGAAATTAATTGCTTTTCTGGAGGGATCTGTTTATTTTTCTCTACGTTTTCTTATAATCAGACAAGCTATTACGGTCAGTTAACATTTCCCTGGTGGCTGTAGTGTCCAGCGTGAAGCTATGCACACCTGTAACCAGCTCCCTATCTGCCCTGTAGTATACACACTGGTGTATGACAGATAATCTAAACATTTTTAACTAAGCAATGCTTTCAGCCAGGTCTATTCAAATTGCTAAACTGTAATAAACAGACACTGAAAGTTCTTTAGCAGAAAATTTGCCTTGAATAATGACTCAATATTTAATAAAAAATACTATCCCTAAGTGCTACTGAAAGAGATCAATGGAAAAACCTGCAAAGTGAAATAAAGCAAATATAAACAAAGTTCCCTTAAGAAGGCAGGGCTACCTGCCCAAACAGTGACATTGATTTATTTTTGCCACTGCATCGATACCAATACTTACACTCTCTTGCAGACAATTATTGTAAATTAATAATTATAATAAGGCTTGTCTTTGAGTCTGAAAATTAATAATGAATCCAATATTTCCTGTGGCCACGCAGGCTGACACAGCCCTTGCTGTGACCTACATATTTTAAAACATCCATGGAAAGCATAACCATATAATTGCTTTGTGTTCTCCTCATTTACTGCCTTCTACCAATGTAGGTAAGTTCTATGTCTTTCTCTGGTCTTTTCTTCATTACTGAAGGGGGAACAAAACGTGTATTAGTATACTGAAATAAAACTTGCTTTTCTTACTATATAACGAATCTAAACTAGTCGAACCGGAAAAATGTATATAATACTTAAAAACAACAACAGAGCTTATATAAATTGTAATTTTATCAATAAGTTTGGATCATTCATGTTATGATAGGTTTGATTGACCTAGACATAACAAATCTGTGCGATTTGAAGTATTTACCAATTTTTTGTTTAGCTGTTAGCTTTAGCAAAGCGCTATAATCCTATTGCTTGACTGGACCAGTTGTAAATGTCGAGTGAAGAAGGGGGTATATTTGACATGCTATATATGTATATATATACACATGAGAGGGCGCGGTGGCTGAGAGGTAAAGTGCTTGGCTTCCGTACTGGAGGTCCCGGGTTCAAATCCTGGTGAAGACTGGGATTTTTATTTCGGGATTTTCGGGCGCCCTTGAGTCCACCCAGCTCTAATGGGTACCTGACATTAGTTGGGGAAAAGTAAAGGCGGTTGGTCGTTATGCTGGCCACATGACACCCTCGTTAACCGTGGGCCACAGAATCAGATGACCTTTGCATCATCTGCCCTATAGACCACTAGGTCTGAAAGGGAATATACACATGATCGGTTTTTTTATGCATACAAAAAATGTTCAAACAGGGCGCCAGAGTCCTCAAGGGGATTAATTCAACGTATACCAACACAATTGTCATGTTAGATTTGTTTCCCTTGTACAAAACACCAAACATAATAATTTATTACCAACATTTTGGTTAATTTTTTGTTTATAGTTGTCAGGTAAAAGAAGTAAGTCTGCAGCTTAATCCGAAATTGGATGTGGGTTATATAGGTCTTGTTATGTACCGTTGTGACAAACAGAGCGAGTTAATATAAGCTTTGTTATAAAACTACGATCGCTCTACATAAAATGCATATAAATTTAACAAAGAAAGCATGACCTGGACAGCATGTCGCTCTTGCGCTTACTCCTGGTTGTGAAACGAACTATTGTGAATTATTCACACAAAATATATTAAAGTTGCCTTCTCTTTCATTAAATTTTAACATTGTAGATCCGTTCTCCTTTTTTTTAGTAGTTAAATACAGGAAGAAACAAAAGAGACCTAAATATACGTATATACTGTTATTGCTTTAGATCTATAAGAGACAGATACTTTTATGTCATTACTGCAGCCTATAAGTAGAATTGTAGATTCAGAATGAACAATGCAGAAAAAAAAATTGGCTTTGTGCTATGAAATATTATGGATAAATAAAACTATACTTACAATATTTAATGATAAATGGAAGACATACTGATCCAACCAATGATTGAATGCATATTAAAATAATCAAATAGACCCAGGGTTCATCTATACAATAGCGATCGATTTCTGAAACACAATGTTAATAACACATTTCTTACATAAGTTTTTAAAATATTCTAATATTAGGTTATAGAGAGCATCATGATTTGAATCTACATTATATGCACAAGGACCCTGATTCATCCATGTACTGACACGATTGGTGACTGTTCATCACATGCCAATACATTCCTGGTCATTTCATATATAATTCTCTTAATAGCCGTGGACGAAAGCATACAAACTGACTATTATTGCTTTACACTGACCGGCCATTGTGCGAAACGGTAGTGCTAACGCATTTTAGGTATAGCCCTGTCTGCTGGTCAAAGAGTGTAGAGTCGCGACTGGCCAAAGCATAAAAAAAAATATTAATTTCTTAAACACCGGATATTGACCAAACGCTTTGGTTATTTGTGGAAGGTCGGACAAGACAGTGCAGATTTTTTAACTAAAGCCGCGGGCTAGACAGCAGTTGAGCAAGATGAGCAGCGCAATGTCCAATTGGTGTTTACTTATTATTATTGCTTTTATATAGCGCTACTTTCATGCTTAGAGCATGCTCAGAGCGCTTTGATCCAATCTTATTTGTGGACCAGTGGGGAGGAGGGGGTATCTAGGAGTTGGTTTTCCGTGCTGCCTTTAGGCTCTCAGTAAACACAACTCTGCCCAAGTCGGGTGTCGAACCTCCAGCCCCTTTCTAGGTAGCCAAGCAAAGTTCATGTTCAAGCGCACTTAGCCTCTCGACCACACTAACGACGGTTTCGAGAAAACTACGACATACGTTGCTGCCACTGCAACTAGAAAGTAGAAACAGTAAATCTCATTCTTTTTAAATGTCACGTTCTTTGACGCTCCCTTTCACTCTATATGAGCTCAAAACTGCCCAAAAGAACCTTAGGTTAAGAAAATCCCCTGGACCAGATAAAATAACAAATGAAATGATCCGGGGACTAGGATGGCAAGTCCAAAACTGCATACTCAATCTTATCAACTATACATGGAGAACAGGAGACATACCACAGGAATGGAGAACTGCAAACATAATACCCATCCTAAAGAAAAATAAGCCACCAGGAGACCCTAAAAGCTATAGACCAATATCTCTAACATCAAACATTGGCAAAATGGCAGAAAAAATGATTAATAACAGACTTTATTGGTGGCTAGAAAATACTTGCTCACTCCACAACGCACAAGCTGGCTTCAGGAAAGCAAGTAGAACAGAAGACCACCTCTTTCGTTTTATCCAGGACACAATAGAAGGGTTCCACGAAAACAAACACACTACAGCAGTATTTATAGATTTGCAACAAGCCTATGATAGAGTGTGGAGAAAAGGTCTATTTTTGAAGATGAAAAAAATGGGCATCCATGGAAAAATGTACAGCTGGATCAGGGCTTTCCTAAGAAACAGAACCATCCAAACCCGATTTGAAGGCGCCATCTCTAGTAAAAAAAGTTTGGAAGAAGGCCTACCGCAAGGTTCAGCCCTTAGCTGTACACTCTTTCTAATCTTCATGAATGACCTCCCAGACCTCATTTCAGTCAATAAGGCACTTTACGCAGATGATCTCCTAATTTGGACAACAGAGAAATATCCAGTGCTGACTAGATCCAAATTAAACAGAGCCCTCACAACTATCTCCACGTTTTCAAAATTATGGAAAATGGAAATAAACAAAGAAAAGTCAGTTTATTCAATCTTTAGCCACAGCAACAAAATAGCAAAAAGAAACTACATCCTAAAAATAGACTCACAGCCAATAAATAAAGAAGAAAATCCAACTTATCTTGGTGTTAAAATTAGACCAAAGACTGTCTCTAAAACACTTTATGGCTGATTTAAAAGAAAAGGCATCTCAGAGATTAAAAATAATGAAACACCTAGCAGGAACATCCTGGGGAGCTGAAAAGAAAACCTTAAGACAGTTATACACTGGATACGTCAGATCTGTCATGGATAACTGTCTCTCCATACAAGTAGCCGCCAACAAAACCCACCAGTCAGCTTTGGACGCAGTCCAAAACCAAGCCTTGCGTCTGATCAGTGGAGGTATGAGAACCACTCCCACAGCTGCCTGTGAAATAGACTCAAATATTGAACCTCTTAAGTTAAGGCGCAACAGAGCAGCTTTAGAAGCTATTGAGAGATACAGAAGGTTGGAGGACGACCATCCAAATAAACTATTAACACAGAGAAATAGGAAAAACAATAAAAAAAAAGCAAAGAACACTGATTCAACTTACTGACGAACTAGCCTTAAAACACCATCTACCCAATAACAGAGAAAAAATTACCAGATTCCCAAACATAACTCCTGGACTTAACTATAAACAACCAACAATTAAAACACATTTAATAAATAACACCCTGACAAAAGAATCCAATCCACTGGAGCTCAAAGTAGGCACGCTTGAAACAATTGAAAGCTATCCAAAAACAACCATCCATATATACACCGACGGATCAGCCTTCAAAGCCACCATCAATGCCGGTCTTGGTGCCTTCCTGGTCTTCCCCAAAAATATACACTTTGAAATAAGTGCACCCTGTGGCGACTACTGCTCAAACTT
>JADKLZ010071522.1:11018405-11036483 GCA_021533235.1 Biomphalaria straminea
AGTTAGACTTTAATAATTGATTAAATATAATATCTAGTTTATGTCCACTGTTTAACAGTAAATAGATTTAACATTTATTTACTAAAACTGCATTTAACACTTCATCTATTTATAGTTAGTTTATCGCTCAAAAAAAAAAATAAAAAAAGAAGACTTATTTCTTTTTAATGAATCGGAATTTTTAGATTGACATTTTAAAATTAATTTTTACATTACTGCAATGACTTTTTTTTATACTTTGGTGGTGTCATCCCCGTAGGCTTTTATTATTCATGAGTCATTAGCCTGAGCCAGCGTTGCCTAGAAGTACTCATCTTTCGTATTGTGGACGCAAATGGACAATAAAATACGTGAGTACGTCTTACCAAATTAAATGACGCATTTTCCCTCTAAAGCAAAAAAAAATAAATAAATAATTAAATATTATTAACAATTATATACATCATTTGGTCAATGCGGAATAGGCTATTCTTATTAGATATACCACAGAATTGTATCTTTTTTTCATTTCATTGTTGAATAGATTTTATTGATCAAAATGAAATTATATTCCTTTCAGTTTTTCCATTTATATGAAGTCTTCAAACTGATTGGGAATAGATAATTTCTAATTTTTTCTTCAATTCATCTAGAAATAGATTTAGAATCAATATCTAAATCTTGAAATTCACATTTTGTAAATCTTTGTAACCAAACGTAATGAAATGAATAAACACCTTTTAAATAACTAGTTTCTTCTCATTATGCATATGAACTTTACAAAAACAAAAGGTCGCTACCGGCATGGCGTTGATGACTATGTTTAACATTAAATTTTAGATTTATTCACTTAACTTGCCTTTTTTGGTTTTCTAAGTAGCTAATTAAAAAATCAATGCAGTTAGTTTTTTTTTACAAATTTTGCTCGTTTAATAGGATTATCAGCAAATGACCCTTTCTAAACTGTGTTACAGAACTTAAAAACTAATTTTTGATCAATTCAATATTCGAAATTGACCTTTAAAAATCATTTTTGCTAAATTGCAATGAGCTCGCATAAACTTTTTGGTGTCTCTTAGGTTCTCTTATTGGGTCCCAACACATCATGGGTCATGGGCCCAAATTCAATGAGCTACTTTACACCGTAGTTGCTATGCAACAGGCAGTCAAACCCAAAAATGTTCGTGGTCTGGGTTTATTGAACCCTTTCACGCTATGGTTGCTACGCGACTGGATAGAAAGCACAATTAAGATCGACCTCTAAAATCATTTTCAAAAAAAAAAAAATATTTCCACAAAAAATGACGAGTTATTTTTTGAATATATTAGTAATCGATGTTCTTTGATTACAAACTTACTTAAAGAACAATTTCGTTGGTCTGTGCTTCCAACATTTAATGTTGTTTTGTTTCCTGGACAAGGTGTACATGGCTGATTTCCAGGATAAGGTTTATAAGTTCCTTTTGCACATTCAACGCAGTTAATGTTGTCAGATGTAGATAACCCGGGACCACAGAATGCTATTTTTATTATTGAAAGAATAAAAGATTAAACCTATTTTTGTAAAGTAATGTTTCAAAAAATAAATAACGATCTAGGCAAGACGTCTAATTGAAATATTGAAATACTTTATTTAAAGCTGAATACAGATATTACCTAAAGAAGGAGAATAAGAGATAGAGAGAAAGAAAATACAGAGAGAACGGGAGAGAAAGAGATAACACATATTTTAAGAGTCTCGCCTAGTAAAAGTAATATGTTGTTGGGCATTAGAAAATAAAATATTTGTCAGAATTTCTTGATAAAACATTTTTTATGACCACAAATGGACACTTATGCAAAGCCTCAGGAAGATCTATTTATTATGGAACTAAAGAACAAAAAAAATAAAATAAATTTGCCGATAGATGATTAGTTATTGTGTTTTAAGTGCTTTATATTTTTTACACTTAAATTGCGTACAGGATCGTAGGTACCATTAACGTTTTTGTTTGTTTGATTATTGTTTGTTTGTTTTTTGTTGGTCTGACATAGAAGAGAGAACCTGGTGCATGCTGCCTCAGACCAAACAGCTGGAGGTGACTCACAAAGGCGAGGTATACACATTTGAGACCAGAAGACAATTAGCTGCCGAGTCCAGACGCAGACGGTAAACAAAAAAAAATTTTCCACCTGCGGACAATAATTATGCTTGCCATAGGTTGGGCGGAATATGTAGGTCACAGTTGGGGCTGTGCAGCCACGGGAAATCATTCCTAAATATTCTTCGAAAAAAACCTTAGTACAATATGTTCAAAATTCTAAGTCTACTATCCCTTAGCAAAGCAAAGGAGCCTTAAATGCTCACACTGAACATAATATTATACTCGCGTCAACGAATTTGCGTACTCCGCCGTCTTTTTACCCATCAACTTCAGCAAAAGCCCAGCATGAGCTTCTAAGAGTCCGTCACGCTGTAGCAGGACACGTATCGTTGAATAGAGGACAACCGTAATTCAAATGCAACCTATTTACTGAGCTGATAGTTAGTCGACGTTACAGATACAATATGACAACGCTTCTTTTGAATACGCAGTGTTTTATAAGTCATTTTACTTTGTTACAAAGGGTATGTTGTACCCTATAACTAAAGGATATTGCGTCACAAGATTTTTCGTACTAAAGACTTATTGATTTGCAATGTTAATGTCTCAACGTTGAATGAAAAGACTTTCATCCAAGCTAATAATAGCACAATACTTTTAGGCAATGTAAACGACTCGAAGTGAGCTGCTGTTTTCTAGATTTATCGTATGAAACACAGACGTTACTTCAAGAAGGAGGATTACGTCCTATGCGTGTGATATATGGGTACTTAACTCTTTCTCTCCTTAATTATTTACCACATTCTGGTGAAATCAACGTTGGTATCGTCAGTTCGGAGCGAAAGAGTTAAGAGACTGGCTTTTCTACTCGCCATGTACATTGACAATATAAGTAAAAGAACACAAAAGCAACGTCTCGAATAGGCAGTCTTTCACGATTCAAAATAAGTAAATATATTTTCTCAACAAAGTCTTTAAACGAGCGACGATCGGTTTCCGGAAACGAAACTTCCAGAAGTCAGAAACTTGAACAGCACACGTGACTTAATATGTCCATCGCAACTCTATTAGAGCTGCCATGTATATACAAATACTGCATTCACCTTTCGTCTTCGTATTTTAGTCAATCTTTATAATTAATATTTTAATAATATTAATAAAATATGAACTAAATACAAATATTATTTATTAGTGAGAAAACACTTTCATTTAAAGCATGTCATTAATTACATCAACTTACCAAGAGAGCAATTACTGATGTCTATACTTCTAACATTCTTTGTTGTTTTACTCACAGGACACTTTAAACATGGCTGATTTCCAGTAAAGTTTTTATAGGTTGCATTTGGGCAAACAGAACACAACTCGTTATCACTTGAAAAAAATCCTTTTTCACAATGTGCTGTTTTATATGGAAAGTGCGATTTAGTTTTTAATACATATTATGCAATAAAGAATCAAGTCATTTTGTAACTGTTTTTAGTATCTAACTTTTATTTTTGACTATTATTTTTGTTACCAAATTCTAATAACAAGAACAAGCAAGTGATAAATTGAATTTCTCGAAAAAGTCTAAAAATACATAAAAGGAATCTAACTGGTGTCTGCACAGAATGTGTTCTAAATATTCTAGGATGCTATTTACGTTTTAAAATTTAGAAGGAGTCATTTGAAAAGAGCAAACACAGATTATTGGAATTCCCATTAGCGAATATTATCAACTAGGATTGCACTACAAGAATGAAAGAACTATTTTTTTTATCTTATAAATTAAAATCGTCATTTAAACAATCGACATTTTCTAAAACTTAGTAAGAGGAAAAAATCAACGTTTTTTCTAAAGCAAAAAATATTAACCTTTTAAAAATAATAATAATAATAATATGCTTATAGCATGCTCATAACGCTATGGTCCAAAAATAATTGTAGCTTTTATATAGCTATAGCTCAAATCTCAGTTGTAAACCAGTTGGAAACGTGGGGGGTTGTATCTGTGAGAAGGGTTTCCGCCCTGCCAATAGGTGCTCAGTAAAGATAACTACTCGAGTCGAGTGACGAACCTCGAGCCCCTTAAATAGTTAGCCAAGCCAAGCCAAGTTGAAGCGTACTTAGCCTCTCGACCACGCTTCCTAATCTCATTTGTGGATTAATAGGTGGGAGAAAGTCTCTGGGCTAAGGTTTTCCGTGCTACTGATCAGTTAACAGAACTTTGCTGTAGTCGAATGTCGAACTTCGAGCCCCCTTTATAAAAAGCCTAGACAAAACGTAACTTCTTGATCACGCTTCAAATTAAGAAACTAAAAGAAGAAATATTTATTCAATAATCCTACGACAAACCAGTGGAACACATTGAAACAGTGGACCCGTGTTACAAAATATCTTAATGTATACCCTGCATCCAGAGTTGACTGATTTAGTGGGTAAGCCAAAAAATAAAAATAAGTAATATCAATGTTTCGGTACATTTACCACAAGACAATGAAAGGATCGCACATTTTTGAACAAAATAAAGTAATTATTTAAAATTAAAGTTTTCACGTGATTTGAACCAAAGACCTTAGCTTCGAAAGCCAACCGCTTAACCCCTTAACCACCAGAAATCTTGAACAAAAAAAAAAGGAGAAAGGTTATGATAGTCGCCAATGACTGTTCTTTTTACATTGAGGTCGCAGCACTATACAGCAAGCAACGCGGGAGGAACTAACTCTAGGTCAAATAGTAAGAATAAACAAAGCCTATGTATATGTAATTTAGTAAATGTAAATTTTTGAACAAATATTATCATTTTAGTTTATTGTTAATGATATTTTTTAGTTTGTGAGCCACATCTGTAAATATATTTTATGCCAATACCAGATGTAAGAGACATTGTTAACATTATTTGACAATATATTGGTTTGGTTAAGTTACTACTCCAAAAAAGACTTAAAATTAATTTGTGTACAACTTCTGAACAGTATTGATGATTCACATATTTTATTAAAAATAGTATTAATTATTTTTTACCATTATACGCTTTTCAAAAAAAAATTGGTACTTCACATTGATGACTATGTTTAACAGTAAATTTTACATTTATTCACTTAACTTGCCTTTTCTGGTCTTTTAAGTAGCTAATTCATAAAGCAATGCATTTAGTTTTTTTTTTTTTTTAAGCGTTACTCTTTCAATAGGATTATCAGCAAGTGACCCTTTCTAAACTGTGTCATTGAACTTTTAAACTATTTTTTTATCAATTCAATATTCGAAATTGACCTTTAAAAATCAGTTTTTGCTAAATTGCAATTAGTTGCATAACTTTGGTGACCCATAAGTTCTCTTGTTGGGTACCAAAAGATCATGGGTCCAAATGCAATGAGCTACTTCGCACCATAGTTGCTAAGCAACGGGCAGTTATCCCCAAATATGGACGTGGTCCCGGTTTTATTTAACCATTTCACGCTATGGATGCTACGAGACTGGATTTAAAGCAGCACAAAAGATCGACCTCTAAATGCATTATCTTTAAAGAAAAAAAAAAGGTAATTTTCCATAAGAATGACGAGTTATTTTTTTTTGAATTTATTAGTAATCAATGTTCTTTGACAACAAACTTACTTAAAGAACAATTTCGTTGGTCTGTGCTACCAACATTAATTGTTGTTTTGTTTCCTGGACAAGGTGTACATGGCTGATTTCCAAGATTTGGTTTATAAGTTCCTTTTGCACATTCAACGCAGTTAATCTTGTCAGTTGTAGAAAACCCGGGGCCACAGAGAGCTATTTTTATTATTGAAAGAATAAAAGATTAAACCTTTTTACAGAAATTCTTTTTGTGATATAATGTGTCAAATTTTTTTTTTAAAAAGATCTAGGCAAGACGTCTAATTGAAATATTGAAATACTACAACTAGAGCTGAATAAAAATATTCCCTAAAGAAGGAGAGTAAGAGAGAGAAAGAGACAGAGAGAGAACTAAAAAACAGAGAGAAAGAGATAGCACATATTTTCGGAGTCTCGGCTAGTAAAAGTAGTATGTGGTTGGGCATCAAGAAATAATATTTTTGTCAAAATTTCTTGAGGAAACATTTTTTGATGACCACAAAAGGAAAATGTATCTTTACTACCAATCTCATGATTTGCAATAGGGTTTCAGATTCAATATTGTGATTGTTACAGGAATATTTTCACTTAGTTTTTAAACATCACATATTTATTTTTGACTGAAAGAGAAAACCTCTTAGATAGCTAATGAGGTTGGCAATGGAATTTCAAAACCAGCTAGCTTTTGGTGGTAGAGTACAATGAGGCAGCCAGACCCCCTTTACCCACAACTCTATATAATTGATTGTATGGTATCACGCTATGCATTATCTAGCTAGACAGATATATAAAAAAATCGAGATTTTAATTTGGTATGAGTAATTAGTTTTATGGATTAAAATATTAGTATCTATTTCTTTTTCTAATTATTCTAATTATTTATGTTTCTAATTATTTTATAAAAAAATAAAAAAAAACATCTAAATTGCATTTTTCCATGCTTATACTTCCAATACTTAACGTCGTTTTGTGTTTTGGACAATTTAAACACATGTTATTTCCGGCCATTTCTTTATAAGTTTTTTTGAAACAGGCACCGCAAATAATGTTGTCATCGGTAAAGAATCCTGGATAATAGGATGCTGTTTTATGATGTAATAAAGCGAATTATTCTTTAAAAGAAAAATCTATATATCCATATATATAAAGCAATTTTTGTGCTATATTGCATTGTTAAGAATTAAACCAAATAACCAAATAAAAACTGTTTTTCTATATTTTTAAAACTTACTAATTGTACAATTGGAGTCTGATGTAGAACCTTTTTCTAATGTTATTTTATGAATAGGACACTTTGTACAGTTAGTATTTGAATTTGTGTCTTTGTAGAAGCCAACATCACAGTCAGAGCAAGTATTATCCTTGTATCCTTGTCCAACTTTGCATACATCTGAAATTTTTTTAGTGTGACATAAAACACTAGTTATTAACTCTAAACTTCATAATATTTATTTTAAATGTTAGCGAAGATAAGAAATCATCTTCATTACCTAAGACTATGGATTTGCATTTCACAAGGCAAAACAAACCAAGTTGTGACCTTTATATATCGAGACAACATGTTAAGCAATAACTAAACCTGGGACGCCTTTGTGGGTCGAATTACCTTTTTGATGTGGTCTTCTAAAACCTAGGGAGCAATGCTTTCTTTTTAACGGATACATTTTTATATTGGTAGTTACTTTTGGTTTGTGTTTAGGGCTAAAATGTTGCAGAAACAGAATCTTCTTCTTTAATTATATCCGATCTCATTATTATGTTGGAGCATTCAGATGAATAGACGAATATAGAAATGAACTGTTGGAGCCTTCAGATGACTAGACCCATGCGAAGTGGTTTCCGAATCTATTCAGTTTCATCTCATAGTGGTATTATTAAGGGGCTTATGTCTTTATCAGATCTATTGGTAAAAAATACAGCTTTAATGGACATTGTCAACATTCTCTGGTGACTCTCCACATGGGCAATTTTCATTATTTTCAATTTTGAGCTTCCGAAACATCTGTTGTCTTATAATGTGTCCGGTTTTTATTCGAAAGATTAGACGTTGATATTTGACGGGATAACTTAAAGCAGGCGTTGACTTTTGTGTAAATTGGGATGAGAGCTTGTCCATTTGTCATTTATTCTTTTCATTATTAAATTAATTTCTTTTGGAGAAGAATTAGAATGATTTCTAATATTTTTACTTTCGTAGAATTAATATTTAGAAGAGAATAAATCATATATTTTTTTCTAGTTTGAAATTAAAGCTCGTTGACACTTATATGAAAAACATTTTCGCTTTTACTAATAGTTATTAGTTAAATTGTTTCGCCAGTGTTTAATAGTCTATTATACTTAAAGTTTTTTAAAAGGTGATATTTTCATCAAAGAACAAACAAAATAATATTTTATTCAATGTTACGTAAAGCTAAAATTGTACGCACACATACAAAGTTTTAAAAGTGTTTTTAAAAAAGGAAGGTAGCCTCATGATCATCAAAACTTGATGGACAACTCATCTAACGGCTGTAAATGTTATATTCGTTAGCTATTTTCCATCCTATTACTTTTGAAAAATATGGTCATCTTTAAATTACATGAATTAAATGATTTCAAATTGTGTACATTATTAGACATTACAAAAAATTTATGGACGAAGCCTTTTGTAGGTAGGCCTAGTATATGTGTGTGTGTGCCGTTAAATCAAGATCACTCCAAATAAGGTTGTTTAAGATTAAGTGTTATGTAATAGGTAGTGATTGATTGACTAAATCGTGTATACTCCAAGTTGAGTATAGGGCCGCAACCACACCTCTCCACAAGATTCGGTTCTGAGCAGCTTTCTTCTTTTGCTCCCATGTCTTTCCAATATCCTTAGCTTCATTGACCTTTTGAGGTTTGCTTGGGTCTGCCAACTTACCTCTTTCAGTTCGGACTTCTACCAAGGGCATTTCTTTCAACGTTGGCAGCTGGTTTTTGCAAAAGGAGTCATATCCAGTTCAGAATTCGCTTTTTTTTCAATATTTTGTCGGTCGTGATTAGAAAGAAGAAATGGTTTAATCACGAATATGTGGACTTAAAAGGCACAAATTAATTTAGTACAATTTAGTTAAAATGTTAAAACATTCATTTAGGATGAAAAAAAATTTCATATTCAGAATGTGATTTAAAATCCATAGACGTTAATTATTTAGATCTTTATTTTTTTAACATGCCTCAATGGAAACAAACAGGAAATGACTTTATTCCATACATTTGCGTGAATATTTATTTCTGTAATTAATGCACAATTCTATTTTGTATAAAATCAAAAAAAAAAAATTTTCATAGATTTATATATTATATCTACTAGACTAAAAACATGAAATAAATTCTTATCCAGGACTGATCGATTCAAAGACGAATATATTTAAATATTTTTATGTATATCTAAGTCACAAATTGGTTTGTGCACATATCTTCTATAACAATAAAGTTTCCATTTGAGATTTTGCTGTAAAAGTGGTTCTAAAAATATTCGGGAATGGTTCCTTTATGTTGTAAAAAAATCTACATTCAAGTTGTCTGCAATCAAGGACGCCTCTGAACGGAACTATGCTTAGCTACCTTAGAGTTGGCAGTCCATTTATATATAGTCTATGGAAACACTATGAATGAAGCTTGGGCTATTATAAAGAAATCTGTGACTTTTTAAAAAGACTTACTTCCCCTGAAAATTATATTTTAAAAAGTGGGTTATTTATTTATTTTTAAAATCTCCTTCCATATGTAATTTTATGAATTAATATGTTCCCTTTCGGGAAAAAAAGGTAGCCTTCGCATCATATTTTTTGAATATTCTCCGACTTTCATTTTCTCTGCTAGTTTCTGAGATCTAAACGGTACGGACAGAACTAATAATGTCTATTCCCCTTTCGAGACCGCTAAAAAGGCTTACTTTAATTTAGAGAGCGGGAGTGATAACATGTCACGTTAATATTAAGACTTTTATGGTAGAAACGCAAAAAAATCGCATTTTATCTTTTTGTTTTCGATTTATGCAATTTAGCATGTAGGACTGAATACAATGTGAAATAGTGATGTGACTGTAATCACACTTTAAAAAAAAATCTCCTTTATATCTAAATAAATCATGGCTACTAATAAGAAAAGATGTCCTTCATAAATGTCATCTAGTTTTGTACAGTCTTCTGTTATATCTCGCAATAATGTTCAGTAAAGTGATTACTTAACAACAAGTGATAAGCTTCTACAAATACTAAGTTAGTCAACAATTTCCATACACTGAACTAGACAGACAATGATGTCACTAACCTTCGCACCTTTTTACATGTACTGGTCGTGGCGCTCTGTAAGAAGTTAAATCAACGGTCTTCATTAGCATACAATTCGGGTCAAAATAATGAAAGCCTTGACACCATGAGAAACTTATACATTTGTCTTGACACTCTTTTAGTGTTCCTGGTTTATTTGATCCCTCTCCGTCTGCATAATAGTTCTCCACAAAGGAGCATTGATACACTGAAATAAAAGGAACACAATTACAAAGAGAGTTTGTCTTATCACACAAACTCAGAGGCGGCCCCCGTAGGAGTCGGATCCCTGTCGGATTCATCTATTCGCAAGAAATGGACCAGACGTGATTTAATTTGATGGACAAAGGTAATAATGTTTCAAAGCCTTTTTTGCCGTTGTTTTACATGTTTCGGATGTTCTTTCTAAGTTGAAAATAATTTAATTTCTCGCTGGATGACGGAGGATAACAGCGAGCAGGGTATAAACCTGCCTGGTCGTGATGTTTGCGCATTAGGTTGTAGTTCGGATTTATCGTTGGTCCCTGGTTCAAACCTTGCATGCTCCCATCCCCCTCCTGTGGAAGGTTTGGACAAGAAAGTAATTTATCTTCAACTCTGAAGGAACATTCGAAACATGTAAAACAAACAGACACATAACCCGGGAGAGTCGGGATAATCAGATCAGCACGTAAACTGCACGACAAGGCTTTGCTCTTAACCTAATTACAAACTGATTACAAACTAATAGCCTATTATTGATAAAGAGATATATTACACCTCACGGAATGAAATCTATCTGATATGTACAATATGTCACACGAGTGATTTTAAATAATTTTTTAGCATTGATCTGTAGGGATTTAGATCTACATAAATTAAACTTCTGATTTAGCACTCTTAATATATATCTAATGTCTAAATTATTAATAATTTGGATGTAATTAAGATAAGCTTTAATTAAAATTAAAAAAAAAGCCCAGAAAATCAATAGAATGAATGCAACATTACATTTAAAAATAGAAGATTAGTTTTAGTTTATTATAACATTTTAATGTAGATATAGACAAGGAAATAAAAATATACACTTTAAGTCTCAATTTAGATCTAGAAATTGAATTGCTAGATCTTGATCTTTTATATATAATTCTAAAATATAAATCTACAAATATTTCAAATGAAACATGAAACTAGATTTATTGTTAAAAAAAAAATCTAGATCTAGTGTTAAAAATCTAATTAGTGTAAAAAAAAGCTAGATCTAGTGAAAAAAAAAAAAACTAGATAAAAAAAAATACTTTAGCCTTCGTCACACGTCCTAGTTAAACTAAAATATGTTTTCATCTATACGAGAAAGTTTGCGAGGTTTAAAAACATTAGTGCACCGAGTTCTTATGAACATTTCATTTAAAGTATTAGACGTCAAAGGTAAAAAAAAAATCCTTTAGCCTACGTCACACGGTCTATTTAGACTAAAAATATCTTTAACAACACGAGAACTTTGGCGAGCTTTAATAAATATAAGTGCACTCAGTTATTATGGACATTTTATGTAAATCCAAAGACGTCAAATGAAAAAAACAACAATACGTTACACTGCCTAGTTAGACTAAAAATGTCTTTAACAACACGAGAACGTTGGCGAGCTTTAATAAACTTTAGTGCACCGAGTTTAATAATTTCATAAGAAAAGTTATATACCCGATGTCATTTTGGGATTTTTTTTATAATTACGAAAATGAACGATCGGATAAAGACTACTAATCTGAAGAGTTTCTTAAGTGTTCTGTTTGTTCTAAATGTAAATTGGTACGTTCAGACATTTAATTTTGGAATTAGTATATTCAAGTATGGCTTTAGTACGAAACATCGAGTGACGCAAATTTCTACGTTATTGGGTAAAACTGCAAAGACTTTCTTCCAAGCCAATAATAGTAGGCCTACGATAGTTTTACGCTGTCTAGACTTTAGGAGGACTTAAGAGATTTGATATATAATCGCCATGTACAATTACATATAGAACAAACAGAACACTAAAGAAACTCTTCAGATTATTTTACGGGGTATGTGCCCTGCTCAGCCAGACTGTCAGACTATAAGAAGTTCATACCGGCGTTTGCCATCCATCTATCCCAGTGGTGCTACTGGTGCTACAGCCCATGGAAGGATATGGCCTGCTTTTACACATCCTCCATTCAGATATCTCCTAGGCCTTTCGTCACCACGCCCTAACCCTAAGTTTTTTACTGAGGTTTATAGTTAAATCAAAAGTGGCTGCAGCGTACGCAAACTCGTTGACCGCTAGCTAGATATCTTGTTCAGTGTGAGAAAGTAAGGCATAGAGCAACTGTGTAATCACCATTTCCTTTGTTTTGGTACGGGACATTAGACACTGAAGCATGAACACATGGTCATAATTTTACTAGCAAAATAATAATTACAATAAGGCTTGACATCAAATCCGAAGATTAATGAGGAATCTACACCGCTCTACGCAATTAAAGTGCAAACAATTTATTAATCACTTAAAACGCAATAACTAATCATACATCGGTACATTTAACTTCATGACTTTCCTTCTATAGTTCTATAATAAATCAATCTTCAATAAGATGGTGCGCAAATGTTTAATTAGGTCTATTGATATTTTAAAACTCGTTCTTGTTTGCATTGTACTAAGGTAAGCCTAGTGACGTAAACAGCGTTTTTCCCGTTTACGTCATGGAAAACTTTCATTCATAAATTCTCCATGTCATTCATAAAACCTTCAAACCAAAATAAATGTTTCGATAATGAGACCTTTTTCAAACCGATATAACGGTCAAACTCGAGTTTTTACCGATGTGGCCAATGAGTTGAGAATTTTTTTCTCACTAACATTTAGATACGTTGAAATTTTAAAGAAAATCGTTAGAGCCGTTTTCGAAATAGAAGATATATATATTGTTATAACTGAGCTGTGGGGGGGTCATGGTGGCCTTGCGGCTGGTCAGTCAACCGACACAGACGACTCGGGCCTGTGTGCTGAGAAGGAGGACTGGCAGATGAAAAGATCCGATGTGTAGAAAACCGGTTTTGTTGTGTGCTCTGACCAAGACAGTTGGAAAAAGAGACTAGATCGATTTCTTTTAATGTGATTCTATTCAAACTTGTAAAGTATTTGACTATTTTTATTTCATCATTTATTACTTCAATAATACATCTCGTTTATTAAAACCCAAGTTATCTGTTTCTGGAATTGGCAAGATTGTTTGTTAAAGGGTTCATAGGGAAACGTAACACTGGTTTCAGAGGTGGGATCTTTTGATGGCTTCTACGAAAACCCTTGAACAACTTCTTGTTAAGGAACTGAAGCGGGAGCTCCGCGAGCGTGGGCTGACGTTAGGCGGAAACAAAGATGCCTTAGCTGCACGTCTCCGGCAAGCCCTGCTGGACGAAGATGACGACCCAGAGACATATTTGTTTGAAATAGAACCGGATGTGGTGGAGCTCTTGGGTGCAAAGATAGACAAAATGGATTCTGGAATCAAAACCGAGTTGGTGACCATGAATCAGCGCATACACGCTATGGAGGAGACTATAAACCAAAGAATAAACACCATAGATGAGCAGATGAAGCAACGGGTTGACGCTGTGGAAAAGGCCATTGAAGAAATAAGGACCCAAGTACAAGGTAAAGTGACCATCTCACCGGAGCCTAAAGTTATGTCATGTTTACCAGAAGTGTCTATGAAAATAAAGCCTCCAGTCTTTGATGGTTCCGTTTCCTGGTCTGTCTACAAGCGACAATTCGACGCAGCGGCCAAAGTGAACAAATGGGATAGCAACGAGGAGAAGGCGACAGCCCTTGTTCTAGCCTTGAGAGGGAAAGCTTCCGAACTTCTCCAGTCCATTCCGAACCAACAGGATTATGCTGCTCTTGTCCAGGTCATGGAACTTAGATACGGGGATGAGCACCTACAAGAGGTTTATCGTGTCCAACTGAAGACCCGTCAACAACGTTCCGATGAAACACTACAAGAGTTAGGGACGGACATAGAACGCCTAGCCCATCTTGCTTACCCAACAGCCGCGCAAGACTTTCTGGAAGTAATTATTACAGATGCCTTCATCGATGCACTTCGAGACTCAGAATTGAAGAAAGCAGTCAGAATTAGCGGCAAGCGCAAAGCCAGCGAAGCACTGGTGTACGCCCTCTCATACGAAGCCGCTAAAGAGTCATCTGAAAACATTTATCAAGTTCGGAGGCTAGGAGTCAAAGAGGAAGATCTTACGCAACTTCTTAGAAGGGTGACAGAGGCCCTTGATGAACGTAGAACATCTCAAATACCAGAAGGTCAAAGGAGGGCCCGTGCACGTTGTTGGAACTGTGGTGAACTCGGCCATCTTCAAAGAAATTGCGGCAGAAGGTCTCCTAGACAAGCAGCAGTCCAGCACCGAGCGGAAACGGATGCAAGACCATGTTCCCACGACTATCAGGGAAACTAGCTCTCGCCGGCTTCGAGGGGCGGAAACCGGCGACCCAGAAAATGAGAGCCCCTGCAACCATCATCCCAGTCGCTCGCCGTGCTAGGGCAAAGTAAAAGTCTTAGAGTCATAGGGAAAATTGGGCCCCAGAATTTTCGTTTTCTCCTAGATACTGGTGCCTCCCGATCAATCATTCGGCCTGATAAAGTGAACAAGAACAAGACGACGAATGTAGGGGCTTACAAGTTGAAAACAGCTAGCGGGGAACTGATGCCTATACAAGGACTAACAGATATTAAACTCGAGCTAGGGAATCAGTCGTTCGAACATGAATTTTTGATCGCCGATATCACTGACGACTTAATCATAGGGCTCGATTTTATGCTGAAATTTGGATTCTCCCTGAATATTGGCGGAGGCACATTGAAATGTGGAGACATTGAAATCCCTTTACTCGGGGATGAGGATGAAGAGGATGGACTAGTCAGGAGAATAATGTTGATAGAGGATACAACTTTGCCGGCCCAGTCGGAATCGATTATTTGGGGAAAAGTAGAATATGGCCTTACAACGAATAGAACTGCGCTAATTGAAGGCATAGACATTTTCGACAACGGAGTGGCCGTAGGAAGGACACTGGTCATGCTAGGAGAAGATCAAAAGGTACCGGTGAGAGTCATGAACCTTGGCTCACAGGACAAACACCTTCAGAAAGATAGCACGATCGCTGTAAGCTATACTCTTGATCTGATCAGAAACTGTAACAGTGATCAATCAGAAAAATCAATCGAACAATCAAAGCCACACATTACCGAACTCTTGGCAGAGATTGAAACCATTTTATCACGAGAACAGTATGTACAAGCAGAACAATTGATTAGTGAGTTTGCAGACATCTTGCCATCCAATGAGACGGACTGTGGGCGAACAAATATGGTCCAACATCGCATAGATACAGGAAGCACTAGACCTATTCGACAACCCCCACGTCGATTGCCGCTAGCGAAACAACAAGAAGCTGTAGACCTTATAGAAAGAATGAGACAGCAGGGAGTTATTGAGCCCTCCAATAGTCCTTGGTGTTCCCCAGTCGTCTTGGTAAAGAAGAAAGATGGTTCTTTACGTTTTTGTGTGGACTACAGGCTATTAAACGAAGCCACACATAAAGACAGTTATCCACTACCTAGGATCGATGACACATTGGACACGTTGGCTGGGGCACAGATTTTTTCTACTCTTGACTTGAAAAGTGGATACTGGCAAGTTGGGATGCATCCCGACGATAGAGAGAAAACGGCTTTCTCAACTGGTAACGGTCTGTGGCAATTTACCGTGATGCCCTTCGGCCTCTGCAATGCGCCAGCCACGTTTGAACGGTTAATGGAACATGTTCTGAGAGGACTTAGTTGGAAAACATGTCTTGTCTACCTCGATGACATTATTGTCATTGGTAGAACATTCGAAGAGCATCTTACTAATCTTGAAGAAGTATTTCGACGAATAAGAAGCGCTGGGATGAAGCTCAGCCCAAAGAAGTGCTCCTTGTTCAGGAGGAGCGTAAAGTACCTAGGTCACATTGTTTCGGCTGAGGGAATCAGCACGGATCCAGAGAAAGTTGAAGCTGTGAAGCGGTGGCCTACCCCTACGAATAAACACGAGTTAAAAAGTTTTCTGGGACTTTGTACTTATTACAGACGTTTCGTGCAGAATTTCTCCAGCGTTTGTAAAGCACTTCATCAGCTGACAGAATATAAGAGACCATTTATTTGGACACCTGAATGTCAAGAAGCTTTTGACAGGTTGAAGAACACACTAGCCTCTGCCTCCGTTTTGGCCTACCCTATACCAGGCTTGACTTTCATACTTGACACCGATGCGAGCAGTACTGGAATAGGTGCCGTCCTGTCCCAAAAGGTAGATGAAACAGAAAGAGTGCTTGCCTACTTCAGTCGAAGCTTGTCGAAACCGGAAAGAAATTACTGCGTCACGAGGCGTGATCTTCTAGCCGTTGTGGATGCAATAAAACATTTCCACAAATACCTATATGGGCAGACCTTCACCCTTAGAAGTGATCACGCCGCTCTACAATGGCTGCTTTCATTTAAGAGTCCAGAAGGTCAAGTAGCCAGGTGGATTGAGCGTCTGCAAACCTATGACTTCGAGATTCAGCACCGAAAAGGACAGATTCACCATAATGCTGATGCGCTGTCCCGAAGGCCTTGCAAAAGTGAATGCAAGCACTGTAGGAAGGTCGAAGAAAAGGAGGCGGTCGTTGATTGCCGTCGTCTTGGGGTAGAAGCTTCCGGACCGTGGTCGGACGAAAACATCCGAGAGGATCAGCTAAGAGACGAAGATCTGGCCCCCATTCTCCTAATGAAGGAAGATGGACAACGAGCAGATTGGCAACACATCTCTGATAAGGGGCCCGCTATTAAGGCATATTGGGCCCAATGGGATTCCCTGGAAATTGTCAACGGTGTACTCAAGAGAGTCTGGGAAACGCCTGACGGCACAAGCAATCGCTTTCAGCTGATGTTACCTAAAGTTAGAGTGTCTGAGGTACTGCAAGAGATGCACAATGGCTTCAGTGGCTCCCATCTTGGTGTCAACAAAACTTTGGAGAAGGTCCGGCAGCGGTTTTACTGGTTCCGTTACCGGGAAGATGTGGAAGAATGGTGCCGAAGGTGCGATGTCTGTGCAGCCGCCAAGGGCCCGCAACGTAGAACAAGAGGACATATGCAGCAATACAATGTCGGAAATCCCTTTGAAAGGATCGCAATCGACGTAGCCGGGCCATTCCCCGAAACCAGGAAAGGAAACAAGTTCATCTTGGTTGTTATCGACTATTTTACTAAATGGCCTGAGGCATACGCAATTCCGAACCAAGAAGCTACCACCGTAGCTGAAACCCTTGTAGAAAACTGGATAAGTCGGTACGGTGCTCCCATGGAGTTACACTCAGACCAGGGACGTAACTTCGAGTCCAGAGTCTTTCAAGAGATGTGCCAGACCCTCTGCATTGAAAAGACTCGCACCACGCCCCTGCACCCTCAGTCCGACGGAATGGTAGAGCGGTTCAACAGAACTCTAGAACAGCATCTATCGAAGGTCGCCAGTGAACGACAAGATGACTGGGACACTTATATCCCAATGTTTCTCATGGCATACAGGGGATCCATTCATGGCACCACAAGTTATACACCAGCCAAGATGTTGTTTGGCCGCGAACTGCGATTGCCATGTGACTTGCTATTTGGGGTTCCAGCAGATAAACCAGCTACTTCGACAGAGTACGTCACTAATCTTCAAAAACGAATGGAGGAAGCCCATGCTCTGGCCCGCAGAAATATCAAACTGACTAGTGACCAGATGAAGACGAGGTACGAAAGTCGGGCCAATGCCTCTGGGTTCCATAAGGACGATCTGGTCTGGCTCTACAATCCACAGAGACGAAAAGGCAGGTCTCCAAAGCTCCAGAGAGACTGGGAAGGTCCATACCGCATCGTTAAAAGAATAAACGATGTGGTATATCGCATCCAGAAAAGTCCACGGTCCAAACTGAAGGTAGTCCACATCGATCGCCTCCATCAGTACCGCGGGGAAGCAGAAACTGTCCGGGACGGCCAGTTCTAAGAGGGAGACATTGTTATAACTGAGCTGTGGGGGGGTCATGGTGGCCTTGCGGCTGG
>JADKLZ010071522.1:11036583-11056806 GCA_021533235.1 Biomphalaria straminea
TCAAGTGTCTCTAAATGTTCTTTTTCTGACTTTTTAAAGACACAAATATCATCAACATATGAAATTACATTATCTATACCTGATAATAGTTAACTCATGCATTTTTTAAAAGTTGCTGTGCTATTAACTAATCCAAATGGGCATTACGCTCCATATATATATATCCCTTCCAGACCTGGTAGGGTACATTTAAAAGCAGTATATTGTTTAGACACTTCTTCCATATTTATTTGCTAGAATCATCTATTGAGATCAATAGTGGTAAACAATATTAATTATTGTCTCTGTATCTGGTAAAGGCTCAGGATCTATAATAGTGCATTTATTAAGTTCCCTGTAATCGAAACAAATTCTAACACTATTGTCTTTTTTCTTGACTATCACCATTGGTAATGCATGAGAACATATGTCTTCTCAATTTTGTTTTCAGTAAGTAGTTTGTTCATTTCTTCCGTTTCTAACTCTTCATAGGCCTTTGGGATGTTATACACCTTTGTTTTTAATGGAAATGTTTTGTTTAACATTATGTAATGCTTAATCATATCAGTGCACCCTAGTCTCAATGTAATAACACCATTTTACTTTGTAAACAAATTATTTATAATGGTCCTATCACTATTTGAGTCTGAGGTAGTAGTATGTACAAATATAGTATTTACAACATATTATTGTTGTACAAATTCTTTTAAATATGTGTCCTTAACAATTATTTCTATTTCGTTAGTTTTTCTTTTATGGAATTTTACTAGTTTATCTATACTCAATTTACATTCTTTGTCATTTTTGTCTAATTTATACACTTTGCTATTTACTTTGTCTTCCATCTTAAATGGACCTTAATTTTTGTGTTTACTGTATTTATTTTCTATCTTTATGTACACTTGGTCTCCTTTGTTTTAAGTTCTTATTTTGTATTATTGTTGTTTTTTAATATCCCTATGTCTCTTTTAGTCTCTGTCCACATTTATGTCTGCTAGTTTTATTTCCTGAGTTACGTATGTTTTTGTTTGTGTTATCCATGAGTGATACTCATAGTTTTCTAGGTGTAACATGTTATTAGCCCAAAGTGCTAGTGGACCTTTAGTTTTTCTATTGAAGACTAATTCATAGCGACTGAATTTTATAGTTTCATGTATAGTGGTGTTGTAGGCGAAGATGACATAGTTCATTGTCTGATCGCAAGTGTTCATTGATTGTTTCTCTAACTTATAAATTACCTGCTTAATCGTCTTATTCCATCTTTGAATATCACAATAGGCTTGGGACGAATAAACGGTACTGTGGACTAATTTTATGTTTGTCATTTCTGCAAAGGCTTGATTTAAATGAGCTTTACAATTGGAAGCATTGTCTGAGAGAATTTTATTTGGAAAATGAAACCTTAAAAATATTGTTCACAAAGATGATATCTTTGAGAGGAAAAGCGTCTGCCCACCTGATGAGAAGCGTGGTCGAGAGGCTAAGAGGCGCTTGAACTTGGCTTGGCTCGGCTACCTAGAAGGGGGCTCGAGGTTCGACACCCGACACGGGCAGAGTTGTGTTTACCGAGCGCCTAAAGGCAGCACGGAAAACAAACTCCTAGATACCCCCTCCCCCCACTGGTCCACAAATGAGATTGGACCAAAGCGCTCTGAGCATGCTATAAGCATGAAAGTAGCGCTATATAAAAGCAATAATAATAATAATCTATTATACTCAGTATATATTTATTTCCTCTAGTGCTAGTACTTAGTGGACCCATAATATCGATGGCTATTTTATCCCAGAAGCATTCTGATTTATCTGAATTTTGTAAAAATGATCTGTTTATACTCTTTTGTCTAGTACATTCTGGACAACTGTAAATGTAATTTTGTATTTTGGGATTTCATCTTGGGCCAAAATACTTTTTCTGATATTTTGGCATATGTTTTCTTCATGCCAAAGTGACCTGTTGTAGTGTCATCATGTGCATTTTTGAGTATCTTGGGTTGCAGTTTCTCTGGAATTATTATTTGTAGCCTGGTGTTATTCTTATTTCTATTGCATCTAATAGCTAGTTCATTGACTATTAAGTGATGGTTGTTTAGATTAATTTTAGTGTAGCTTTTATTTAGTAAATATTGTATCATGGGGTCACTATTTTGCATGTTGATTAATTCTTGCCTGGTAAATCCTACTTCATTAAATAAGATAGTTGGAAATTCAATATCTGGTATTATCATTTTATGGGTTCTTGTCTGTACAGTAAATACTTCATGTTGTTCGAAGTACCAATTTTGTTGTCTGTTCTTTACCCAGGACTCTAATTCAGTTATGGTTAAATCTTTATCTGCAGCCTCGTGCTATTCAGCATCGCCTACCAGCATTTGGCCTAATTCGCCAACTTGCCTATTTGGTACTAATCATTATCGCCTGCTCACTTGGATCTACTACAAGTTTCAAGTAACTATCTATTTAGTGCTGTTCGGTGCTATGGGTCGCTACTTGTCAACTCATTTGGCGCTATCGTCTCAACTTGCCTGCCTATTTGACAGCCCACCTGTTAGCCAATTAGGTACGACGTCCCTATAGACCCCGTTCTATGCGAGACGTCATAGCTTCGCCAAAACTCCGCAACTCAATGAACTTATCCTGCCCACGACGCTGCCCATGGCAGATCAGCTCTGTCCGCAGAACGCTTATGACCACCGTAGTCGGCCACCCGACGTACTGTGCCAACTACAGATATCGGATCTTTGGATTTAAACCACACAAGGACTATATCATCGGCCTCCCTCTAACCAATATAGCGCCACCTCTAGTCAGGATACAGACAGCTGCGACCCAAGCCGGACGACATATTCTCTCATTAAGTGCAAGAGGGATGATCAAATATAGTATTAATTAGAGTTAGGGTTAGAACAGTTGGGGTGACAGACAGTCTAAGTCGAGAGTTGCAGCCATAGTCTGAGTCGGTTGTGACAAATGGGTTAAAGATGTGGCCGTGTCTAGGGGGTTTTAAGAATGTGAGAACCCATATTTGCACATAAGACTTACAGGCACAGCATTTAGAACGCAGGCAACAAATACTGTTACGTAAAATATATGTACAGTTTATTAATAAAAAGAATAATAAGTAAAAGGTAAAATGCTGTACAGTGTTAGGATGGGATCTAACTATTTACATCAACAAATCTATTATCATGAGATATGAGAATCAAGTGGTCTGAGAGTCATTAGGCTGGTTGCTTAGCTATAGGTCCTTTGCTTCTCTGGTGAGACTGGCGTGGCTGATGCTGACGCTGTCTGCGAGTGGGCTGGCGTTATTAATCTAGGCGCTGGGGCAGTCCAACGGTTCATAGTTGGTGAGTTTGACGGCTACTGCCAGCTGGATAGCGTGACGGGTCTGTGGCTAGCGGTTGTTGGTCGGTCTCTCGTTATTATAAGGTAAGACTGGTATCTTTAGATCTGATGTCAGCACACTGGTATCAGCTTACGAAATTAGGGCTTCAAGTAGAAGTTGCCTTTAGATAAAAGATAATCTAAGATAAGAAATACACAAACATGTACACAAATATAATGCAGTAAATAAATGCACACATATATAAACAGTAAGTAAAAGATAAATAAGCACTTTATAAAGCCTACCACCAAATCCAAGGTAAGGAAATAGAAATGAATAGAGTCCAGAGCTCAAAAAGCGTGTTCGTTTCTACCAGCTCTCAGAAAGAATTGAGATGGTTTAAGAAATCTTGTCGATATATAGATGAATAAGTGGCGGGGCGAGAGGGCATTGATATAATGTCAAATATGACAGCCTTTCTGGCGAGTTAAGACAACGAGATTCTCGCTTGAACTTGCCGCGTGTTTCCGGTACAAAGACACATCACCTGGACGCCATTGTAAGACCAAGAGATTATGGCTTGTGTCTATTGTTTCCCCCAAGGTGGCCAGAAGACGGAGGATGATTGTCTAGACAATCGAGATTATCCGAGCGAGACGATCTGAGTATTGATAGGATTCTTTTGAAGTGACAATCCTCCTGAAAGGGTAGGGTCCTGCAGGATGTTCGATCACGATATGTTCAGACGTGTCAGATATACAAAGATACGATGTGATATCGATGCCTAGATAAAAGAGGGGAGGGTAAGATCGGGGGAGTTGTACTAGTGCTTCAGAGCCATATGGGCTAAGTTAAGAAAATAAAGATAAATATTAGAACAGATTATATAAATGTTCGATTGACACCTTCAGTGGGCGGAAAATATTTTTATCACTTCGGTGATAGTCTGAAGTGGCTACAGTCTTAGAGTCAGTGACAGTCTTAAAGTCAGTGACAGTTTTAGAGTCAGTGACAGTCTTTAGAGGGACAGTCCTGAGAGTCCGTGAAGTCAGTAGTAGCCTGAGTACTTTATGATGGGAATCAGTGACAACACTAGAAAGAAGCTAGAAAATCAGCGACAGACGATAGTCTACTATTTAAATCTTGTAGCCTTATGATGTTGGATCCAGGAGCGTGCATTAAGTAGGGGACTGGTTGGTTTGGCTGAGCATGGCTGAAAAACTATTTCTCTTTCCTGTTGTATGCTAGTCTACGTATATTGTATTATTATATCATTACTTATGAATGATGTCATAGCGTAGTTAATTAATCAATAGCTTGCCACATTTAGTACTTGATGTTAAAAAGGTCAGTGATGCCTTAAATATAATATTAAATATTAGTTTTAATTAGGAGTTGACTTCACGAGTTTTATATATCTGTTGTTATTTTCGTGTGAAAACGTTAAGATACTGTAAGGTAATATTAGTTTAAAGTAGTGACTTGTTATTCAAAGTAACATATTTAATATTGAGAAACAAAAGTAATTACTCGCACCAAACGTAAGAATCATTGCTAGATGATAAGAGCCATGGTAATAACTCTTGTCTTTCAAGAACGAAATAGACCACTGCATGCGGCTTCAGAACGAGACAGCTAAGAGGTCACTCACAAGGTCCATACCTTTAATATTCTACATACATACATAGAAACACATACATACTAGCATTGTAACATAAAAACTTACATATATACATATACAGAAGCCATCATACATACATAAAATCTTAAAAGTATACATAGAAACATACATGCATACATATGTCAGGGCCCATTTTTAGCGGCCCCCGTAAGGGGAAAAAGCCGCTATTAGGTTTGTGCAAAATGACCGTCTGTCCGTCTGTCCGTCTGTCCGTCTGTCACACCCAGGGCGCCAAAACTAGAAGAGATACGAAAAATATTTTTTCACCATTAAATGCGGCTTGAAAAGTTTAGGTGCAATGGCTACTTTTAGTTTTCTAAACGCAAACCGTTTATTTTATAAAATTAATTATGCAAGTGATTTTTTAATAACAAAACACCAATTCTAAAACAATTACGTAAATGTAAGGGAGGAAATGTTACTATAAGAAATGCTCTAGACATGTAGATATCACGCACATTTTTTAAAATGAACTTTTAGCAGCGGCTTTCGTGTACTAGCGTAAAGACCGGAAATGACATGATTCTAAACTAATTTCTTAAATTTTTTAAAATATCAGATTTTTAAAAATAAAATTGTATAATGCCCCCATTAAAATGAAACTAACATATCTTTGTGCGTTTTGTCTGTTGGTTGGTCTGTCCGTCACGGTTAGAAAAAAAACACTAAAGGCTTTTGAAAATATGATTTAACCTTTACTGTTCTTTCAGAAATATTGCGATAGTTTAAGGATGGGAGCATACAGGAATTGAGCCAGGGACTTAGAAGGAACATCCGAAACATCTTGCGAATAGGCTGATCTGACAGGGATCCGACTCAGACGGGGGCCGCCTCTGAGTTTGTGTTTCACACAAACTGTCTTTGTAATCTTGTTATATATGTTTGTTTGACTCTTGTCTTGTTCTTGGCTCTTGTCTTACTAGGGGTATGATGATTACTCCTTTGTAATTACTTTATACTTACTACTCAAATATTTGTTATACAAAACACTTAATAAATATATTCCAACTCGAGTTCGAATAAATCCAAATACAAATACTTTATTAAACTATTAGGCACATAATATAATATGAATACACAAGACCAGTCCAGGAAGCACACGTCCAACCTTCCTGGACCGGGAGCAAAACCTTACTAACTAAAACATTCTCTCGCACATTCAACTAAGACTAATCATTCAGTCATAACCCGTGCAAACGACTATTCACATTCACAACAAGGGGACATAAAACTACCATACCAAAATAGCAACTGAACAATCATTCTAGCCATACCTCACCCTGACAATATAGAAACATACATGCATACATAAAAACATGCATTCATACCTCATATTATACTTTTTATCTTACATATACAATTTTGAATTTTAATTGTTGTCCATAGATTGCAGCTCCTCACGTTACGGGTCCTCGTGTCTTAAGGTGTGCTATCTAACGTGTCTAAATCAAGTCTGTACCTATGAAGGAGAATGCTACCTTTGCATTCCAGGACGCCGTGGTATTTTCTGTGAAGAAAGTACAGACAACTCTTCTGACGATGCATTGGGAACTACATCTTTATATCTTTCGGCAAAGGCCAATCAGACTCAGGAAAGCCAGTCAATGATAATTATTATGTCGTTTTTAATGTTTTGTTGTTTGGTCATTTTAGCTTATTTCATTGCTTTTAGAAAGTATTCCTTAAAGCAAGAATCAATGCATGAATAATGACTTTGTAAACATGCAGATGTACACTATTTGAACAGACACGCATATGTTAATTTGTTAAGCTGTAACGTATTATGCTATTTTCATATTAAAACCTATGAAATCACACAACGTATTTATTTCTATACACTGAAAATCACGTTTTAAAATAGTCACGAAAATTAAATCATTAATTGAAACTTCTTAAATTTTAAATGCATTTATGAGTGAATGAGTGTGTGTGTGTGTGTCTTTGCAGATGTCGCTGCAACCTGCGAGTCCTTTGTGGGCCCAGCACTTTTAAAGGCCCCACGCTAGTTCTAGGTGTAAATTATTAAATCAAACCATTATAACATTTTTAGGAGCTCCTGTTTGCTGTATAGACTTAAACAACTGTAGTCCACTTTTTTCTACTGTCTCGCACAGTAGACCACAGTAACGACGACTGTACTGAACATTATCTCTCTGGCTTATATAGAGCCCCTAATCGCTCTTCCAAAGTTGCACAAACACTGCTAGTATTTACTGGAACAACCCCGGAGAAAACGTCTCACCGTGTCTTTGTTTTTACATGTAGATTCCAGAGAATACTTGCTTTAGTTTCATCTCACACAGTCACACATAGTGATCTCTGTCTATCACTGTTCATTCGTTCGTCCCGAACAGATTCTTTTTTTTACCACGGTACTGATGTAGTCCATCAACGTGGACGACCTTCAGTGTGGACTGTGGACTTTTCTGTATCCGGTAGACTACGGCGTTTCTTATTTTTTATGATATGGTAAGGACCTTCCCAGTCTCTTTGGAGCTCTCTGTGGGTTATAGAACCACACTAGATCATTCTCATGGAAACCCAACGTATTGGTCCGTTTGTAACACATCGTTTGCATCAGTACACTGTCGGTGTTGATGTTTGTGCGGGCTAATACATGAACATTCTTCAATCGTCCTCGCAGATTGGTGACATATTCAGTTGAAGACACTGGCGTATATCTCGGAATCCCAAAATAACAGGTCACATGGTAGACGAAGCTCACGACCAAATATCCGGTGTGGTATGAATGGATCCTCGGTATGACATGAGGAACATGGGAATATAGTTGTCCCAGTCGTCTTGTCGGTCATCAGTAACCTTAGACAGATGTTGTTCTAGGGTTCTGTTGAATCGTTCCACCACCCAATCAGATTGCGGATAAAGAGCTGTTCTGTAAGTCTCTTCGATGCCAAGTGTCTTGCACATCTGGAAAACTTTGGACTCGAAATTTCTGCCCTGGTCAGAGTGCAACACATTAGGGACAACAAACTGACTGATCCAGTTATAAACTAGTGTTTTGGAAAATGCAATAGCTTCTTAATTTGGTATGGCATAAGCTTCTAGCAATTTGATGAAATAGTCATTTAGTTCCAAGATGTATTTTTTTCCTTTCTTGGTTTCTGGAAATGGGCCTGCTTTATCTATTGCGATCCTCTCGAATGAAACGTTAACATTATACTGTTGCAAAAGACCCCTAGTTTTGCGTCGAGGGCGTTTTGCTGCTGCACATATGTCGCATCTTCGACACCGCTTCCTCTACTTCCTCTCTGTATCTGAACCAGTAGTACCGCTAGAATGGTACCACAGCCCTGAAAGTTTCCATATAATTTAATTAACACATAAAATGAGCTATAGAAAAGTCAAAAGTTAATTTAGACATTTGGAATGACGTCACCGTTGCGCACTGCTATAGTATCAAACATTTTTGAACATATTTCTTGAAAAGATATACGATTTTGAGCTGTTACTTTGTATATACGTTAATGTATATATTATCAATATAAAGTTCCACTTTTAGACCTTGTGTTCTTTAGTGCAGATGATAAAAATGTCATATATATCTGTGGCCTACAGTTAACGAGGTTGCTATGTGGCCAGCACAACGATCTTAACTTTTTCCCAAATAATTTCAGTTATCCAATAGAGCTGGGTGGTCTTAGAGGCGCCCGAAGATAAAGAAATTAAAAATCCCAGTCTTCACCAGGATTTGAACCCCGGTTTGGAAGTCTAGTGCTTTACCACTTAGCCATCGCGCCTCCGTATTATCAATATGCCCTCGTCAAATTTTTGTATTCTTTATTGTATTAAAATATTTTTTTTTAAATTTCTTGGGGGATGTAAGTAAAAACATGAAAATAAAATTTTGAAATGCCATTACCTTCAAACCTTTTATTTAATTAATGTTAAAGTAAAAGTAAGTAAAGTATAAGGTTGCGTTCAAATCATTCTGGATAAGTGCTAAATTTCATGAAAATATTTGTACAATTTTTTAATAATATAAATCAATGTCAGGATAATATTTAAAAAAAAACTTGGAGGAAAAATAAATATAACGAAAAAAACAGCAACAATTGTTTTCAATGAATATAATTAAATAGACCCCCTAGAGATGTGAATCATCAGCCATGGCCTACTGCGGGGGTGGGCAAATTACTGCCCGCGGGCCTCATGCGGCCCGCTAAAGTGTTTTATGTGGCCCGCGAAAACCTAAATAAATCAAGTCTGCCCAAACAATACACATATACAAATGCAAATGTATTTAAAATAAATAATTGTAAATATCAATAGAAATTATTGAAACTTTTGATTCTTATCACTTATAATAACAACTGATGGAGCTTTGACCGAGAAAAATCTTTTTAATAAAAAAAAAAGAAAATATCCCAACCATAAACCAGTAAAAGGTAAGTTCACTCAGAGCTACATTGAATTCGAAACTATAATGGGCTAACAGTACAGACAACCATTATTTAGTCCCTAGGCATAGTCAAAATATGCAGCTACTAAGGTCTATAATTATTGTTGGGAATCGCACAGGAAAGACCATCTGATATTATAGAGAAGAAACATTGAAACTGTACTCAATGTCATTATTCGAAGTACACTAGGTCTTTAATAAATTGCATAATTTTAGTTTTTCCCTTTATTTCGTAATTTTCTTTTTTATTCTTGGCCACTAAATTCACTTCGCCTATGACATCCAATTATCCAAGTCCGGTCCCTACAGGCAGTTCCAAAAAGTACTTCAAGATTTGGAATTAAAGCATTTTGATGTTTGGTAACACAATATTATTCGCTGGCCAATAGCTAGATCAATATGAAATCTTAAGGAAGAACTAGTTAGGTTCCTTGAAGGACATTGACTGTGACAATCTCCTAATATTTATAATGAAGAGTTGAAGACAGACTTCATGTTTATCATCGGTAGCATTGCGATTTGTTGTTTGCACATGAAATTTTCGTGCATCTTAAATCTTTTCAAACAAAGCTATTCCATTTTTTGAGGCCATCTAGTTAAATTAAGGCTTTGTCATTTAACCTTAGCTTAAAGGTAAAACTATTTCTAATGAAATGGTTGAAAAGTATAAGACTTATTTGGATTCCTTAATTGTGAAATTTAAAAGCAAATTTTTATACGTCATTAGCTTGAAACCAGTATTTCATAGCCTCAGCTCACCATTTAATGCAGAAGCTGAATCAGCTACAGATGACTTACCTCCAAGCAAAATATGACCTGAAAGAAGTGTTCCAGTCTTTTCTTTCGCGGGAGTTTCTTGGGTGCCAGAAGCTGTATATCCACCATTTAAGAAACTTAAACTTTCAAATTTTATGAAACCACATTCCTCTTCGAACAAGCTCTTTTTCTATTTGAAAATTATCAAGTGTTAGAATAGGTCGATGCTTATTGAAGGTTATTTGATAGTTGTCACAAGGAAAACAAAAACTAGTAAGCTAGTTCCATGGTTCCGGAACATTATGCATGAGAGTAAACAGTTCTAGACTTCATGTTAAGTACTACTATACATTCGTGGTGAAATGTTGCATGTAAATGGACGATTACAAAATAAAACAAGATTACAAAGAGAGTTTGTGTGAGACACAAACTCAGAGGCGGCCCCGTCGGAGTCGGATCCCTGTCAGATACGCATATTCGCAAGATGTTTCGGATGTTCCTTCTAAGTTGAAAATAATTAACTTCTCGCTGGACGACGGAGGATGGCGAGCAGGGTATACACGTGCCTTATCTTGATGTTTGCGCACTAGACTTTAGTTTGGATTTATCTTTAATCCCTGACTCAATTCATGTATGCTCCCATCCTTAAAATATCGTAAACAGTAAAGGTTAAATCATATTTTCAAAAGCCTTTAGTGTTTTATTTATCTAACCGTGACGGACAGACCAACCAACAGACAAAACGCAAAAAAAAAAATATGCTTCTTTCATTCTAATGAGGGCACTAAGCAATTTTTTTTTTTTAAATCTGATTTTTTTTTTAAATTAAGAAATTAGTTTCGAATCATGTCATTGCCGGGCTTTAAGCTAGTACACGAAAGTCGCTGATAAAAGTTCATTTTAAAAAATGTGCGTGATATCTACAATATAAGAGCATTTCTTATAGTAAAATTTCCTCCCTTACATTTACATAATTGTTTTAGAATTGGTGTTTTGTTATTAAAAAATCGCTTGCATAATTAATTTTATAAATTAAACGGTTTGCTTTTAGAAAACTAAAAGTAGCCGTTGCACCTAAACTTTTCAAGCCGCATTTAATGGATAAAAAAATGGTTCGTACCTCTCTTAGTTTTGGTGTGACATTTTGCATAAACCTAATAGCGACTTTTTCCCCTTACGGGGGCCGCTAAAAAGAGCATTCGTAAAATTAGTTAAAGAAATTGGTAACTCTGCTAACAGAAGGATCCCCAGCACGGTCAGCTACAGCACAGTTCAGGGTGTGGTTCTGTACGGAGCATTACGACGGTTCAGTGCGGAGTACTGCCAAGTACAGTTGAGACGGCTGGCGTCTTGATCTTGATTTAGGATCGAGTCCGGCACATAGAGCCCAATTGTGTGAAGTCAGTCCTAAACTGTTGAACCCAGTGCAAGCCCGGAACGAGACGGAGAGGCTAGTGCAAGAGTTGATACGGTGCTATCTGTGATACGTGTTGCCAATTGTACAATATTGGCTGTTCTTTATTGACATTAAACTTTTACGTTATTTTGGAGCCCGGAGTTGTCAAGTTCTTTCAGTTGCTGGTGTATGGTGCAGTTTGCAGAGAGCCTGGATAGTGAGATTCGTGACAATATATATGTGTGTGTGGGTCCCGCCTAGTTCCCAAATTGTATTAATGCGGTTCTCGGTTAGAAAAGGTTGCCCACCCCTGGCCTTATGTATTGTAGAGAAATGGATAAAATCATTTTAAAAATGTAATAAATATATAAGAAAATTGATAATCATAGCAGTGAAACCTTCCCCCTCTTAAACACTAGTTTTTTATTTGTATAGACACAAATATTCTATAAGTTGTCTGAGTAAATATTTAAAGCTGTCCAGACAAATCTTTTCATTAATATAATAATGGCTTCTTTTTATTTTGAACAATCTTGGAATGCAAAAAAATACCTATATCAAGAGTTTTAAAGATTTCAATCGCAGATTTTCTAGACATTGAAGGGACCATTAGCTGGTGCAGATAGTCTAAGAGCTGAGCCTAAGGGTCTTCGAGCTCTAAGTTTAAAAAAAAAAAACATGTCTCACTCCGTCCGAACGAACAAATATTAAACAGTAACAAAAAAACAACAATAACCTTTCTAACCACAGGTCGGTCGAGAAGTGACCGGAGTCAATGCCCATAGGACATTGCTGTTTCCAATACCACTGGCAGTCCGGAAACATGGGCTAGAAATCATGGCTAAAGACCAGGTAATACCGGGGCCGCCGCCATTTTCCTTCGTTGTACCACGCTACTTCGCAATTATTATAACGCTCCCAAAAATCCGGATGGCTGGGAATGTGGATAGTTCAACAGGGCCGTGATGCATACAAAACTCTAAATATTAGTGCTACTGAAGAAGGAGATCAGCAATAGATATTAAAGAAAAAAAAGACTACATAAGGCCACGACGAAATAAAAGAGGGTAATGATTTAGAGCACATCAGAGAAAGCAAGAAGGAGACAAAGTGTTGATAGCTTAATTAAAGATTTAAAGTTCTCATTAGGATCTGTGAGTATAAAAAAATCAAAATAATATAATTGTTGATTTGATTACTAACGACTCCTTCACGAAAAAGGTATAATTAAGACTACATAATCGGGAAAAAGGTTGACCCTTAGCAAGGCTACATAAATTGGACAACAATATGAGAAGTTGCAAAGCCAACTAAAAATGTTATATCAATAAAGAGGCAGTCACATAATGTATTTAAGTAGAAGTCTAAAGCTAAAGACAACTGCAGATAAATTATGTAAAAAATTCGGCAAGAACCACGATTAGAGAAAATGTCCAGCAATAGGAGAAACAATGCCATTTCTACCTAAAGAAAAACCACTTGTGTTAAATGTGTAGAAAAAGAAGCAACGTCAATCTGGTAGAAGATGACAGCCACTGCGATAAATATATTAAATCAATTATTACTGCAATTAGCCTGTATAAAAATGTGTAAAATTGAGAACTTGAATGTCATTGATGAGGCTTTAATTGTCCATATTGACTTGGGTGCAAGGTGTAACATTCTTGTCAGATCAAAGTTGGAGAATCTCAAAGACAAAATATAACATGTTTATTCAGCAAAGCCAATCAAGCCTTACAGCTATAATGCTATAAAGGCTTAGGATCTACCTTTGAACAAGAGGTGAAAGCGAAGTTTGAGGTTGTTGACCTTACGTCAAAAACGTTTTGAGTGGTGACACATCAGAATAATTAGGACAATTACAACTAACAGCATAGAATCCAAAGCAGAAGACGATTAACAATGAGAATTTCCAGGAGAATACAAGATTCAGATAGTGGAAAATGCTAAAGAAGTTATCCATCCACCATGTCGCTTAGTTGCATCGCTAAGCAAGAAAGTTAAAGAAAAACTTAAACACATGCAAGCTGATGAATTTATTACTCTAGTACATGATCGTACTGAATCAGTAAGCTCTCTAGTCACATTGTAATATGTATTGATCCAAAAAATCTCAATATAGCAATCAGACGAGAACATTACCCAATAGAAACTATTGAATATGTGATGACTAACATTCCAGGCTCGACGATATTCAAAGTACTCGATGAAAAGTCAGGGTTTATCCAAATAGAATATTCTTTTCTCAAAACATTTAACACATCTCTTGAAGATATAAATGGTTCCTGTTACCTTTTGAAATAAAATCAGTACCAGAGATTTATCAGAGAGTTATTGATAAAATGCTTCAAGGTATTGCAAGAGCATATCTCATCATAACTAACATTCTAGTAGCTGGTAGAGATGTTAAGCATAATGATCATATATTGAAACAAGTTAAGCAACGAGCATCTGAGTACAACCAATAGCTGAATTAAGACAGGTGTTAGAGAAGACAAAACAGTGTACCTTACAACCTCGAAGATCATGTAATATGGCCATAGATTTAAAGCTTGCTTTTTTACAGTAGTTAGCAAGTCATCAACGGGTTCGATTACTGCAGCAACCCTGTCTCTAATCTCTTGGTTTATGATGCGGTCTTTGACTGTAATGCCTAGGATCCTTCTGTAGCATCTCAAATTCTTTGCTAGGATCCCCCTTTCTAGCTGTGTAGTCAGCGTCCAAGACTCACAAGAATATTACAAATGTGGCCATGACCAGGGAGCCCATCAGTCTGATTTTGATGCCTTAGGACTAAGCCTTTCTTTCCATATTATTTTAAGTTTTCAAAGGGCTCCTTTGCCAGACAATAATTGTGTAAATAGAAATCCACTTAGAAGTAGTAAGAGAGAAACAAATAGAACTCCACAGCCAAAGGATTATGAGACAGAGCACATGTTGTGACAATGTATGTGTCAGTTGTACTTTTTATTATTTTTGTTTTTTACAGGTATCCAACTCTCATTTTATTTCAGTTGCTATATTACAAAACAAAATAAATGTCAAGTGTAAGTATGGAGAGATTAAATACCTCTATCACTATCTTAACTTATATATTAAAGACTTGAGTTCACAAAAGAGGATAATTTAAGTACAATGCATTTCGTGTGCCTGTTTAGTCATGCATGTCAATCAATGACTTAAACTCTGCTAAGTCTTTGGTTTTCCTGACTGATTCAGGCAATCCAGTTTTTTGTCCTTAGGGAATATTTGTACCAATTAGTTCTAGAGAATATAGAGAAAGAAATGTGACTCTATATTTTATTCTTTCTGAGCATTTAGGCAGAGGCGTAGCGTAAGGGGGGGAGGGGGAGCTTTTCAAAATCCCCCGGGGTCCCCACTTAGGGGGTCCCCCAAACGGGTGTCCGAAATTTGTTTGTAAATACATAAATTAATATATTTGATTGACAAATAGTGTCAAGTACCAGTACGTTTTAAAATATTTTTCCGAAAGAGAAAAGTTAAAGTAAGTTTTACATTTTAAAATGCAAATCTTCAATATATTTGTTGCCGATTTATTTTACTTTCAAAAGAGATCAAACGTACTTGCAACAAAAACTAAGAATATTACTCTCTTTGTTGCCACAAACAGGGGCGTCCTTATCAGTGTAAGGGGCCCTGTGCGTGTGTCATGTGCGGGGACCCATAAGGATAATATATATATACCGTATTACATCACGCTAACCGGCTTATCCGTCTCTAACGCTGTAACAATAACAAGACAGTATGTCCGCCTTAACGTTGTGGGCCTTCCTTATTTTTGTTACAAAACATAGAACATTGCGTAGCCATTGTTGCCTTCTATTTGCCGCGCTAAGTCTAAATATACTGTATTGTAATTGTTCTGCATAAAGAAAATTCTTTCAACTTAAAAAAAAAATAAAATTTAAAATTACTCCCATGACCATAGCCTATTGGGACAAAAGCACAAAAAGCAACCAATCCAAATAATTTAATTTCGTATATTAACATCTACATCCAAACTGATTTTATTAGAAAAATATGTTTGGTGATCAAGTTTGTGACAATAAAATCTCCGATCGCGGCCCCCCCTCAAGCGCGGGGCCTGGGGCGGATGCCCCACTTGCCACCCTCTAAGGCCGCTACTAGCCAGGACTAGGTCTGGCCTGCGGATACGTCTGTGATGCATAAATTCAAAAGCAATATTTCTTAACTGTGATAATCACTTTCTCAACCTGGCAGCTTTTCATTCGGCTGAGAAAGATCAAACAATCACCTTTTTTGGAACTGTACATTAATTTTTTTTTTCCAAATTAAACCCCAGATATCCTTCCTTTTGAAGTTATTATCCCATCCTTACTTTTAAAGTTCTTTAGACTTATATCTACTAGAAACTGTATAATTCGACCACTTCTGGTTGTCTTGATTGGCACTAGGGTTCTCTAGACGTTGGTCTATAACTGTCTGTTTCGTTTTTTCTAACAGTTTACTGTTCGTTGCCTCGTCGGTATTATGGTACCCAGGGATATCTCCATTAAAACTCTTGTTCATAAAGTGTTGGTTTCTTCTGTATGTTTTTCCTTCGTTTGTTTATGATGTAAGATCTTGGTGAGTAATGTTTTTTTTGACAACTGCTTTCTGCCATGTTTGTCCTAGACGAACTATCACTTTCTCTCCGACAGCGTAATCTTTGGGTAGTCTTGCTTTTGCATCGCATTTCACTTTGCTTTTCATCTGTCGTTCGTTGAGTAATGTCTCTGCATTTTCGGTTACCGATGGTTTCAATAGTTTGGGATCAGTTGGAATGATGTCTCTGAGTTTTCTACTCATCTGCAGTCGTCATTCTAATCGTAGTATTTCTATACTTTAGCATATCAATATATAGATCCTTTCTATCTTTGTAATTGTCGAATCCTTTTGCTTTTGCACAAAACATAAACAATAAATATATTGAAACCCATTCAAGCTTTCTTAAAAATGATGAGAAACGGATGAAGCTGATTACCCAATCCAACGAAGAAGCAAAAGAAGGTAGGGAATACTATGGATTCCCTGTAACCAAACCAACCAGAAGAAAGAAAAGACTTTATAGGAATTTGAGTTCTAATGTAGGACTGTCAATAGAACTGCAATTCAAAAGTTTTGCGACAGAAGTGCTGGACAGATTTCATATGGCGATGAAGGAAAGATTACAAAGGCTGGAAAACCATGGATACCTTTGAGTTTCTTCTTGAAGCAAGACACCTGTTGGTTGATGACACCCTTATGAAAACTGTGTTACTTTTTCCTGTTTGTATGATGAAATAAATGGCAAATCACTTGTTCAATGATGTAATTGATGTAAGAGCAGTTTTCATCAACAAACCAGTAATACAATCCACAATAGACATATTGCGGAAAAAGGCTTCATATGGTAATTACGTGTGCTCAAACCTTGCAACCTCCTCAGAATACCGCTAACACAGGCCACTTCCAATGCGTCATTCTCAAAGCTCAAGTTCGTCAAAAACTATCGCAGGAACATAATGACGCAAGAAAGGCTTATAATGGCTTTAATGTCAGTGAAGTCATAAATACTATAAAGTATAGATGTAGATGATGTTATAGATGTCTTTGCTGCATAGAATGCACGAAGTGAAGTGATATGAATTGAAATTTGTCACTAGTGAATTATTTAGCTAATAAACAACAGCATTAATTATTAAAAGAGTCTTAATAATTTTTTTTTTGTTAAGTTTACTGATATACTGAACCAATAAGATCTTGGGCTTATATATATTTTTAGCGTACAATATGTCATTATGTCATATTCGAATGTGAAAATGCAAGGGGCCCCCAAAGAGGTCGATCCCCAGGGCCCCCGAACCCCTAGCTACGCCCCTGCATTTAGGTATTCAAATTGTTTAAAATGTGTTTACATTTCGTTATACCATTAAATATAATAAATAACTGACGTTAAACCCTGACAGGATTTACCTGGATTGTTAGTTTTTGTCAAAGATTCAGGGATTTAAGAGAATATTTCACATATATAACAAACATTGTATTTGAAAATTGCCGGGTTACTGCTAATAATATGTAGTATATTTAACATTCGTACTTTTAATACATTAAAAAAAACAAAAAAACTTGGATTTCCGCTTCGTGTGAACTATAACAAGACACTTCGATTTACATCTATCTTTATGGACGGAATTTTTGTTTTTGTAGTAATTATTATGATAATATATCTGAATGAAGGTAAATCTAGACTAGGATAACTGATATCGATTTATTTAGCGTTAATTAATATATAGCTTGGAAAAAAAAAAGATCTAGATCTAGTCATGATACTGTTACTGGTGGTGATAGATCCATCGTAAGACCTACTTTTGCTTTTAGAGTCCTACATTTTATGCTTCCGCTTCTTTCATTAATCTCTCTATACATAACATATATCACACATTTTCTTACAATAGAATAGAGAGATAAATGATATATAGTCTATCTATATAATTATATAGATTGTAATATCCATATATATATATATATATATATATATATGTGATATATATGGCTCCTTCTGTCTCAGAAGACAATGAATGCGCCCAGATGAGTCACTGGCTTTGGTTACGTCTTGAGACCGGGCAAAATCTGGAGTGGCTGATCAAACCAATTCTGGATCGGCATAGTTTGACACAGTTCGAGCATTTATGTTCCTCAGTTTTAGGGCTAGCTGACAGCAGGGCAGCTTTCTTTTTATTTCTCTTGACCGATGCAGCTTCGTTTCGTTTGCATTCAGCAAAGTTCGTACCAGCATGTACAGTCTGTCTCCGTGCTGTTCTGTCTTGGGCTTCTGTCTGTCCTCCCACATAATTTGGTCGATCTCCGTGGCTTTTATAACTCGCTTGCAGATATCTCTGAAGTTAATCTTGGGCGGCCCTTGGGTCTGGCTCCCTCTGCTAGCTCAGCGTATAGTCTTTAGGGATTCTTCCATATGGCATGCGAGTGACATGACCGAGCCAGCGTAGTCATCTCTGTTGCAGGAGAGCATAGATGTTGTGCATGTTGGCCCATGTCAAAACGTCCTGGTTGGTGACACGATCCCTCCAGGAGATGCACATTATGCGTCGCAGGCAGCGTAGGTGGAAGCTATTTAATATGTGTTCCTGACGCATTTAAGTAGACCAGCTCTCACTGCCATAGAGGACTGTGTTTAGGACGCAGGCATTGCAAACAAGGATTTTTATTTTATTGCGTGGTCCATTTTGGTGTTTTTACACACACGCTTAGAGAGTTTTGCCATTGCTGCAGATGCCTTCACTATTCTTTTTGTAAGCTCAGTATCTAAGTCAAGGTTGCTGGCTATTGTTCTTCCCAAGTAAGTGAACTCCTGCACCACCATAAGTGTATGATTTCCGATGTAAATCACTGGTGTTTCTGAAACATCTTGTGCCAGGATTTCAGTCTTGGAGAGACTAATTGTAAGTCCAAACTCTTGACAATCAGCTGCCAATGCATTCACAAGTCTCTGCAATCCTTCTTGTGAATGAGATATGAGTGCGGCATCGTCGGCAAACAGCAGTTCTCTAATCAAGATACGCCGTCTCTTCGTTTTTCGCTTTAAGGCGTGTCAGATTAAATAGCTTTCCATCGGATTTACTTTGGATATATACTCCATCTTCCAGGGATTTGAAAGCGGTGGTGAGTACAACCGAAAAGAAGATGCCGAATAGTGTGGGAGCCAGAACACATCCTTGTTATACTCCGCTCTTGATGGAGAATGGACTCGAGGCGGAACTGTCAAACTATAATGTGTATATTTTTATGAAAAGCTGACACTTGATTCCGTAGCTTATTCTAATGACCGATTCTCTCATATACGGCTAACAAGCCTGTTCCGCTGACAAGATCAAACGCCTTGGTCAAGTCAGTAATAGCTATAAAGAGAGCTGTCTTTGTTCTCTGCTTTTCTACTGTAGCTGCCGCAGGGAGAAGATCATATCTGCTGTGGATCTACTAGCTCTGAAGCCACACTGTGATCTTGGGTAAACTCGTTGTGCCAAGATCTGTAGCCGCTTTAGTATTACTCTGGCATAAGCCTTCCCAACTATGCTAAGGAGTGAGATGCCTCTATAACTGTTACAGTCGGTGCGGTCGCCCTTATTTTTGTAAATTGTTACAATGTTGGCATCCTTGAATTCTTGGGGGACCATTCCTTGCTCCCAGCACAAACTTAGCAGATCATGGAGTGGCTTGATTAGGGCATGATTCCCAGCCTGAATGACTTCAGCAGGAATACCATCTCCTCCGGGTGCTTTCCCATGTGCAAGCATGTCAATGGCTACGTTCAGTTCTTTTACAGAGGGTGTTTCATCTAATTCGCACAAAACTGGAAGATGTGGGAAGTTAGATAAAGCAGTTGGCGAGATGACATTTTTAATCTGGTAAAGTTCTGCATAGTGCTCTACCCAACGCTCCATTTGCAGTGCGCGATCACTAATGATTGAGCCATCTTTTGACTTAAGTAGGGCACACTTGCTGGTGTGAGGTCACAGATATCTTTTTACCTATAATATATCAAATGATAAGATCTATAATATTCTATATCTATAGTGTATTAAAGAAAAACGTTCTTTACGGTGACTACGCAGACGCCTTCACAAATATTTTTGGTCATAACCTGA
>JADKLZ010071522.1:11076066-11091116 GCA_021533235.1 Biomphalaria straminea
ATTTAAAGTGTAAAAATTATTAAATTAAGCCATTTTATTACTTACAACAGATTCCCCGCGCCATCCTGTCGAGTTAACATCCCTATTTGTCTGTTAAGCTATTGCTTAAAAAGAAATCAAACACATTTTTAACAAAATGTAGTCATTTATAACGGTGTTAACCATCAAGCTGTAAGGGAAATAAGTCTTTGGCATATGGTTGAACACAATCTTCAATTACAAACACAATAGCACACTACAGACTGAAAAGATAAAATATAATTTTTAAAAAGTCGAAGAACCAAACTCCACTTGTCTCTCTAACCTTGCTAATGTTTTTTTTTTCCACCACAATTGTCCACAAATACTCGTATTTAAGGTCTTTTGCAAGTCAATGGATTTTTTTTTTAAAAAGTATAAACTATTTACGCTCAAGAAAACTTTTCTATTTAACTATGAAATACATAAATAATTCGAGTTTTAAATATGGTTCTAATTTTTCGCATTATAAAATAAGTAAAGCGAATGCGTTAAAAAAAGTATTAATGGAGCTAAAAATAGAAATGACCTCTTTACTTGTTGTTGCATGTTGTTGCACGTTTGACCTCTTACTTTGAGAAATAATATATAGATGTGTTGCCACTATTGGCTAAAACAGTACAAGGTAGAATAGCTCAAATGCCTTGAAATGTAACACATTTGCAGTTGAAAGATACTCAACTTTTTTCTGTCTTATCACTTGCTATAGATGAGTATTGCGACATGAAGACACAGCACAAGTTGCCCATTTTGTTGGGTATATGTCTTCCCAAGGTCCAAAGAAAAAACTTCTTGAATTGCTATCGCTCTCGGGACAAGCTAAAAATAAGATGCAGCCAATGTCGTGCAAAATACCTTGAAGACATAAAGAAAAAATAAAGGGCCAACAACGATTATTTGTAGCAAAATGAACCAAGAATTTTTTACGTTTTACTGATTAATACACCAAGAAGGGCTTTGGGCACAAAACGATTCGAACCGAAAAAGATAAGGCTATAAATTTGAAAATCAAGATTGTTAACAGCATGTTGTCAAAAGCACTCTAACATAGTCAGTTTAAAGAATTCTTAAACGAAATGGAGACTCAGAATCCCGTTGTGTTGAAACGTGTTTCTTTGTTCTTGAATGAAATGAATAAATTCCTAAATCAAAAAGGCATCACCCTAAATTAAAGAACGACAAAATGTTGCAAAAGTTGTACGTTATAGTTGATATAACAGAGAAATTTAATGAGTTGAATCTAAAACTGCAAGGAAAAGAAAACCACTCCTATGTTTTGGTAGAATAATTAGTTTGTTAATTATTTTTGCAGGAGCTATTCAGAGCGGTAAGTTACTTCATTTCCAATGTCCAAAGTATTGCGATAAAATAAACTTTTGACTCGAATTACGTCAGCATAGTTATACAAATAAAATGAGACTCTAGACAGATTTGAGCAGTTCAAAACAAACCAAATCTTTCTAGCATTCCTAGTGAATCCTCTCAACACAAATGCAGTGAGTTGATTCGGCGCATGAAATAATCTTCCAAAAAGCTACAGTAAGGTAAAGAAGTTGTCATTAGGATTGCTGACTATCTTGGATCTACATGCATGCGATATAGCGTTCTCTGGCATGAATCTAATTAAAAGTAAAGTAAGAAGCCACATAAATCAAAATTAGAGTCGTGCTTGAGACTTAAAACAGCAAGTTATGAGCCACATGTATCCAAACTTTCTAAAATCATAAAACCATTCAAAATTAACGCTCTAATTGAATTTGTTTGCTCAATTATTTGTTCTTCAGTATTATCTAATTTGTTGTGAAAAAACACTACATAGATTCATTCTTTTTTCATTAAAAAAATAAAAGAAAAAATGTGTGGATCTTTAAAAACTTGAAAATTTTGTAAATTGTAATTTTTGGCTCTTCCGATTTAAAAGGTAGCCGACCTCTGTGATAAGGCCATGTTAATTGATTCTTTGTATCTCTTATTCCTCTGTATATGTACATGTAGAGTAATACTATAATCTATTTTTTACAATCACATCACATTCCTTCCCGTCATACCCTTACCTAAGAGATAGACTAGTGGCACTTTCGTTCTCACTTTCAGAATACTATATGCAAAAACGCGTACTCACTTTTAAAAACAAGGTGAAATTGATAGCTATTTACGTTAGGATTTAGTAACCTATAAGCTGCAGATACATAGAAGGTCGAATGGCCATTCGCCTTGATTCTCCAAAGAACATGGGGGTCTTGTGTATATTTATTATGATTTTGTTTCAGGCTTTTATAACAAAGCATTTGTACTATTGTTCTATACACTTATATTACAGAAGAAATTGAAATGTACATTACTTATTATAATGACAAATAAACAATATAGTAATGCCAAGAAACAGTGTCGCTGTCGCTCTTCATGGTGATATATGGGTGTCTTAGTTTTATTTCCATAAAAAAGTGAGGCGTGCTTAAATATGTTTTTACAGTCTTCTAAAAACACATATTTAAACGTTTCCTTATTTTATTCTTTAATACTTGAATTGAATCAATAAATATTAATCAATTAGTCCTTTAATAACTGGTAATTCATTATTTTGTATGATATAACTGCTAGTAACATTCAATATTTAGCAACATTTAGTGACGTCACAGATATGTGGGTTTGTTTATTTCATTTCTTATTTAGTGGGCTTTACACTTCAGTGAGATAACGTAGATCATTGACATAGAATCGCACTGTTGACCTTACGGATGGAGCCTAGACTTGTGTTCTTCACTTAATACGCTGGTACTCAAACATCTAAGTCATTGTCAACGTCACAAATACAACTGTAACGAAATTAACATAAACTAGGCCTACATTTTATTATCATAAAAGAGAACATATTTAAAAGTTGAAGAAATAGTAATCTCATTAAATTCTTTACATTTTTTTAGTCGTCAAAATAGTACAATAAAACTGTACTTCAAATATTAAAAGGGAGAGAATAATGTACACTATCAATACAAAGGAATTGAAAAATTAAAACATAATTTACTACAATATAAGCTTACATATATACAATATATACAATATTTTATTCAATATATCTATAAATTTAAAATTTTTACTAGAAAACCTATGTTATATAATTGAGTTGCAATTAAAATAATATTTTACAAAATTAAACTTTATATTGCTATCATTATTTCCATGTAAATATGTAGAACTTTTTCGCATCTTGTTAATGCACATACAAATAATCGACATGTAAGATACATATTTGACTCGCCCACGTAATGTTGGTCGTATACTAATCATTAATTAATCTTCGCTAGTTTTTTGCAATGATAGGTTACCGACTAAGTGTGAAATTGAAATTCATTATTCTAAAGTACTCCTGTTGTGCAGTTATTGTATAACTGCGTCTGACTAACTGAAGATTTTAAGTGATTCACTAATAGTGTATATTTCTTGGAATAATATTTGTATCCACCAGTAATCCAAAAAAATGTTATTACTATTGTATGCCTAATCAAACATCAGTATAATTGTGTTAGTCCTAGCAGACATCAGTCTGCTTGTGTTAGTACCAGAAAACTTCTATAATCTTTTTTTTTAGAAGACATCTTTTATTTTTCAGTGGCGAGTTTGTGTAATTAACTCTTTTTGTTTGTAATTATTTTTCTACACTTTTCCCATTAATATTTCATTCCCCTGTTAGGATTAGACATCAACAACTTTGCTGCGTTTGTTATCGGTAAATGTTTTATTTGGTATTGAATTAAAGGGGAATTCATGCGCTTTTTATATAACACAAAATAAAGTTTATAAATTTGAACATTAATTTAATGCAGTAAGGTCAAATTGAAGATGATGTCCTATAGGAAAGTTAATTCTGTATGAACGCGTTGTTCTTCACCTGATAGGATCTTAGAAATCCTGACTCTCAAACTGTATTCCCAAATACACGTGAGAAACTAGTAAAGTTTCATTAGAGCTTAGTACATACATAGTTTGTTACAACTCTGATTGGCGGATGCAACATTTCACCTGAACCTATTAATGAGATGCAGAATAATGCTTTGAAGAAAAACCAGAAATCGCAATTTTAAAATTATTTATACAGTGTGTGCTTGTGTTTGCAAAGCAGAAATTGGCATTTACACCAGGCACTAATTGTTTATATACTAAATTGTATTGGGACCAACACATGTGAGTATAGACTTTTGAATTCAGATTGAGAATTGTAGATCGATTAGCTTCATTTCACACACATATTCAAAGCCAAAAGAGAGGTCCAGCGAAACCTGAGACACATGAAGGAGTCGTTGTACAACAAAAAAGCAGAAGAAATCCAGTCCTATGCTGACAGTAAAAATACAAAAAATGTTCTTCTATTCTATCAAAGCTCTTTATGGCCCTCGGCAAACTGGCTCATCCCCCATATTCAGTGCTGATGGAAATAAACTCCTAACAGACAAGGAGGACATACTTGTTCGATGGGCTGAACACTTCAACACAGTCCTTAACTGTCCATCAAGCATTAGTACCAAAGCAATGGCACGCCTGGAACAAATCCCAATAAACCACTCACTCGCTGACCCTCCCCGGCTAAATGAAGTAATGGCAGCAATATCTAATCTCTCAACGGGTAAGGCACCAAGGCCAGACTCCATCCCTGCTGAAATTTACTCACTTGGCAGCTCAGAGCTTACTACTAAATTAACAGAAATCTACCAGATAATGTGGGAACAAAAGACTCTACCACAAGAGTTCAAAGACGCCTCCATTATTCACCTCTATAAGAGAAAGGGTAATAGGCAGTCATGTGATAATCATCGTGGCATATCCCTCCTATGCACTGCTGGCAAGATTCTGGCTAGGGTGCTTCTGAACAGATTACAACATCATCTAGAAACTGGCCTACTTCCGAAAAGTCAATGCGGCTTCAGGCAGGGTAGAGGCACGGTTGACATGATCTTTACAGTCCGCCAACTCCAAGAGAAATGTAGAGAACAAAACTCACATCTCTATACTGCTTTCATAGACCTGACTAAAGCTTTTGACAATGTCAGTCGTGAAGGCCTTTGGCAAATCATGTCCAAATTCGGCAGCCCTGACCAATTCATAACTATGGAGCGCCAATTCCATGATAACATGCAGGCAAGAGTTCAAGACAACGGAGACTATTCCAAGCCTTTTCCGGTCTCAAATGCGTGAAGCAGGGCTGTGTGCTGGCTCCAACACTTTTCAGCTTAATGTTCACCGCCATGCTGAAAGATGCCTTTTGCAGAGAAAGCTTTGGAGTTGACATACGGTTTCGCACCGATGCACGTTTATTTAATGCCCAGAGACTCAAGGCAAGGACCAAGATAAACTTCGACTGCATCAGAGACCTGCTATTTGCAGATGACTGTGCCCTAAACGCTGCAAACGAAGAAGACCTTCAAAAGAGTCTGTCCCTCTTCGCTAATGCATGCACAAATTTTGGACTCACCATAAATGTTAAAAAGACAGAAGTACTGCATCAACCTCCTCCAAATAAAGATGTCACAGAACCAGACATTCTCATAGATGGCCAGAAACTAGCAAATGTCAAAAAATGTGTCTATCTGGGAAGCACCATGTTAGCAAGCGCCAACCTAGATGATGAGGTTGACTTTCGTATTGCTCGTGCCAGTGCTGCTTTTGGCAGACTTCAAGAACAAGTGTGGCAACTGAGAGGACTCAGTTTAACCACAAAACTGATAGTCTACAGTGCTGTAGTTCTCCCGTCACTCCTATGTGCATCAGAGTCATGGACCCTATAATCCCGCCACACCAAAAAGCTAAACTCCTTCCATCTACGGTGTCTAAGGAGTATCCACAAGGTGCGTTGGTCTGACCACATACCAGACACAGAAATTCTAAAGCTGTCCAACTTGCATAGTATTAATGCGACAGTAAAAAGGTCCCAACTACGATGGGCGGGACATGTAGTCCGCATGCAAGAAAATCGCCTTCCCAAGCGACTTATGTATGGAGAGCTATGTACAGGAAAGCGCTCTCAAGGCGGCCAATACAAGCGCTACAAAAACACCCTCAAGAGCTCCATCAAGGAATGCGGTATCGACATTCACGGCTGGGAAACACTAGCTCTAGATCGCTCCGCATGGCGAGAAGCTGTGAGTCTCGGAGTCTCAAGTTTTGAAGCAAGTAGAGTGGCCAGTGCGATAGAGCGCCGAACCAACAGAAAGTAGAGGGAAAAAGCAGGCCTATCTGCAACTGACAAAACGCACCCATGCCACATTTGCGGCCGGCTTTTCAAAGCGAAGATCGGACTTTACAGCCATCGTCGAGTCCATAGGAAATGAGAGATGTGCTCATCTTCGAAAACGAAGGAGGAGCTATATATTCAAACGATTTAAATTTAGCTTAATTAAAGAGAGACAATCATTGAAAGATTGTAAATTCTTTTTTCTCACAAGACAATCATTCATATATTTATCTAAGATTTAAGTTATTTTTTTTTAGTTTTTGTTAAGTTTATTTTCTACAGCATTTGTCGAATTCGACAATAAGTATATAAACGTATTTTAAAAAGAATCTTTACTAAACATATTTTATTTCCGTCTTTAAATGTATAAATAATGTTAAAAAATAAATTCCTTCATTTTGAAGAATAATTAATAATCCGATTATTAAATTTTGAAAGCTCTATCACCAGGGCACTCATGATGCTGCAACATAGATAATGGTTGAATAGCAGCTAGCTGTCTATCACATTTCTTAAGTTAGAAACGAGGCGCTTTGTTTAAGATTCTCGGAAGTATTTATGGCATTGTTTATTGTTCGCTTTGTTGATTATAACAATGTTAATGCAATCAATTTTTCTGGGACTGACAGTTGGACTTGACAGTATTTGCTCTACAATCTAAATCAAAAATTTTTGGCTCCGATTAAAAACTTATTGTGGAACATTTAATTATGACAACTGCGCCCTCACAAGTCTTTGTCGCTTTCTTTCGTTGTCCCTTGTGTTGAGTGACTGTGACTCCTTTCATTGAAGACAATTAACCTTAACGGAGGATTGATATCTGACCCACTTATACACACTTTCTTTGATGTTCACTCAATCATGTACAATGAAGGTCAACTAATCATTTAATACACAGGCACACACACTGTACTAACAGCCACTCAAAATCCATACACTTACTATCACATCTCTCTCTTTGAAAGCATTAATCGACTATACAAATGATTTCTCTGTCTCACTTTAAACAGAAATTAGTAAACTGAATAGATGTTAAACACACACAAAAAATATTATCAATAGTAACAATATAAAATACTAGTAGACCCACGGCGTAGCATTCGCCACTATTTTGCAAGGCCGGCCTTAGGCCACTGCAACCTACGCGACCGCAGTAAGTCCCGCGCTAACTCTAGGTGTAATTTTTAAAAAATAAACCATTTATAACTGATAACAGGTTTCCCGCGGCCTCCCTGATTTACCAGGAGCTCATAGAAATCTAAAATTGCAAAATTTACGAAAAAAAATCCTAAAAAGCTCTTAAAATTATTAAAAATTTTTTAAAAAAAAAAAAAAAAAAGAAACAAAATCTCCTGAAATATTCCGAAAAAAAAAAGATCAGTTTGGGTTGTTATTCACAATGGAAAACGCCAATGCTAAGCGCAATTAAAAAAACAACTACATATTTTGCAATAGCCGTAATTGTGGAATCTGGTGAAAAAAGATTCTCGGGCATCAAACTAAAAGTGACCAAAGGCGCATGTGAACTTGACATTTAATTTATGTATTCTATTTAATTAAAAATTTATGAAAGTTACTTTAAAAGTGTAAAAAAAAAATTATAAATGTAACTAGATATTTTATGGAGAACAATAAGTCTTTATGCTCAGCAAACTTTATACGTTTATATTAATAGGCCGTTCATCAGTATGAAACACTCTGACTCTCTCACTTATAGATATATTAAAAGTACAAATATGATTAACAACCAAGTGGAGAAAACAACATTAAAAGGAAGAACCACATTCATATTTTATACACTCCTCAAACCAGACCCACGCGATCATTGCCAATATTTTTTTTTAAGGAGAGGGCCAACAAAGAAAAATTTAGTGGGAAAATAAGGAAAACTTTGGCAGAACAATGAATAAAAGAAACTAAATCTAAAACCTTACTTTACAAATATATTTTTCGTAATAAGCCCAAATCAATGTCTGACATCTTGACATGTATGCATGCATGCAACTGTTCTTATAAAGAAAAAAAACATATCCGTAGAACCCAGATAGTTGGTCAGCTTGGTTAGTGAGTGTTGGACTTATAATGAAATCAGCTCTTTGTCTGTCCGTCTAATTCTTTGACTGTTAAAAAAAAATAAAGTGTTTTTTTTCACTTTCTTTTTATAACCAATTAGCTAATGATTTAGTACAGTGTTCTTCAACGGGGGCGATATCGCCCCCTTGGGGGCGTTTTCGAGATTTTGGGGGGCGCTGGGAGCCAAAGGGGCGGTAGGGGGGCGCTGGGCACAAAATGGGGCGGTAAGGGGGCGCTTAGTATAAAGGGGGAAAGAAGAAACTAAAGGTGCACTGAAACAAAACAAATAAAACATTTCTTGAAAATTAAAGCTAGCAAACTAAATATACACAAAGTATAGGCCTAATTAGCTTGCTTCTGATTTAATTTTAGAATCTAAGTTTGGGAATCCCATTTTCTATTTTAAAATTCTAACTCTTCTGCTGAAATCGAAGGGTATCTAGTTTACTTAGATCTTGAGCGCATAAACGTTCATGATTTGTTAAACAAAGTGGATAATACGTCTTTTAGATTAAAGTCTCTTATAACAACATATGTTAATATTTGATATGTAAATGTTAATTAAGAAAAACGTTAAAGCTAACATTCAAATAGAATAATTTTTTTTTCAACAAAAACATTGACAGAGTGTTATGAAATGGAATATTGCAAAGAGTTTTAGTGAATTGCCACTAGATAAAAAAATAAACAAATAATGAAAAAGATGTTAGATGTTAGGCTCTTAGATTGTTGTCAGAGGTGGCCTTACCAGTGCGTGGGGCCATAGGCGAATGTCAAATGCGGGGCCTTGCGCTGGAAGGGTAGACTAGATATTGTGGATATATCGTAACATGTCAAGCTAACAGGATCGTCCGCCACTCACACTGAAGTCCTTTTTAAATACTAAACATACCACCTTACGTAAGTACTGTACTATTGACCTTTAAACTACATAAACTGGAAATTTTCTCCAGCTTAACTTCTGAATCTAATAACTCCACAAAATGCTATGTAAAAGGCATCTTTGTGGCTAACATCAATCGTGCAATCAAGGATGATGAGAAAATAAACCATCAGGTCCATAATCTCGTTTTGAATCCTATATCTGAGGTACTGGACATGAGCCTCGGCGTTTTAATTCGTCGAAGTTCTTATATGGTTAGGTCAATTTTGTCAAGCATCTCAACCAAACCTCGAAACTGGTTGTTGTTTGGTACATAAAGATTCTCTGTTTTTTTTTTGTTTTTGTTTTTTTGTCATTTTCTTATGCCTAGGTGAACCGTTTAATAGTGATAGCCGCTTAGAATGTACAGGTCATAAGATGATGTCTTAATCAAAACTGAACAGTATTTCCAAAACAAAAATGTCATGTTAAGACCTTAAAAAGTAATTGGCATAATAACAATGCCCAGTAATATTGAGCAACATGTTGTAGTTTATGAGAACCTTTCTGGTTATCGACCACCTGCGGACAATGGTTATGCTTGCCCTGAGTGTGGCACAATATGTAGGTCACAGTTAGGGCTGTGCAGCCGTGGGAAATACTGCATTTATCACTGATCTTCAGACTCGAAGATAAGTCTTATATAAATCTATTTAAAGAGTTTTACAATCTCATGTAACTTGTTTGTTTGAATTGCTGCCTAAAGACACCGACATCTGCAATTCACATAACAATTATCTATGAAGAAATTACGATTCGCTTCTAGGATGTAAATAAATAAATTAAAAAAAAATTAAATATAAATAACAATTATTAAACATCTGTTACCGATGTTCAAATTGAGTTGCAGGTGTGCCTCAAAACTCAAACTCAAAAATAGGTTTACAAAATTATGTCTTCAGTAAAAAGAATGCTAACATAGGAGGCACAACAGAGATGTGGCTGCATTTGAATGTTTCAGTAAAATCCCAAAACTTTGGTCGAAAATGGAATTATGTTTTAGCTTTTCCATCAACATACATGGTTAACCTAGATTTAGTGCATAACAAACTTAATGAATAAGCAAAGAAATAGGCCGGATATAGCCACTAGATGAGACCTTTGCCTTGCTTTGACTAATTTAAAGCTTGAAATTTCTAATATTGTCATACTGCAGGAGGCACGGGGTTCCCATTAGCTTAATTTCACTTTGTAGTAAGTTCAGCAATAATAATGTTTAATTAAAAATATAAACACAATTACAATTAAACCGAAAAATAGTAGGCCCTAATATTCAACAATTTAAAAGAAGACTATTCTTAGGATTTGAAAGAAAGTTATGACAATGACATTATTTTTTGTGTGTAATCACTGCAAATTATTTAACATAGTTTTGTTATAATGATAATATTGGCAATGATTTCGATTCCGAAGATTAAGACTAAGTGCAGTGTTTCACATAACTACGTAAACCTAGTTGCGACTTGCATAATATTTCGAATTTCGTCTGCTAGCGGTCAATTTTTCTTTCCATCTTTTGCACCTGTCTTCAATAATGACGTTGCTTTGAGTCTCAAATGTTTGTCCCGCAGCTTTTGTGACAACTCTCCAGCTGCCTCTTTCAGAGGACATCTGCTGCTAGGGAAGGCCGTTAGGTACTTTCCTCTATGCCAGTGAGGGTGAAATGGCGCCTGAGTGGATCTTTATAGCGCTAACGAGGTGGGCACCTCTGTAACTACTCCTACTCTAAGCTTGTCAAAGAAGATCGCCTTTGGCATGCGGTCGTCTCCCGTGCAGGATACGTGTTATTGATTGCATAAAAATTAATAAATTGATGATATTTTTGTTCATATTTGACTTCTCACGATTCACGTGTTTTTCTAAGAGGGGGGCGCTGGCGGAATTTTTTATTGAAAAAAATACGAAAAGGGGGCGGTAGGCCAAAAAAGGTTGAAGACCACTGATTTAGTAGTACAAACAAATTTATTTTGTTTTACATAACCGAAAGGGAGGTAAACCATGTAATATACAGATAAATGTCAGTAGTTGGTGGTTATATCCTTTAGACAATTTTTGTGAAAGCATCTATATAATATTTCTCAAAAGACAAGAAAAAAGTATCTAGGTCAAACGAGCAACAACACACAAGTCTATTTTTAGCTCCATTAATCATTTTTTAACACACTCGCTTTACTTATTTTATATAATGCGAAAAATTAGAACCATATTTAAAACTCGAATTATTTATGTATTTAATAGTCGAAGAGAAGAGTTTTCTGGAGCACAAATACTCGATAATGTTTTAGATAACAATCCATTGACTTGCAAAAGACCTTTAATACGAGTATTTGTGAAACAATTGTGGTGGAAAACAAAAAGCATTAGCAAGGTTTGAGAGACAAAATGACTAGATTTTAAAATGTTAAAAATGTGTTTGATTTCTTTTAAAGCAATAGCTTAACAGACAAATAATTATAGGGATATTAAATCGACAGGATGGCGCAGGGAATCTGTTGTAAGTAATAAAATGGCTTAATTTAATAATTTTTTACACTTTAAATTAGAGCGGGTCCTATAAAATTGCGGGTCCTATGAAATGCGGGCCCCACTGCGGTCGTTATAAATGACTATATTTTGTTAAAAATGTGTTTGATTTCTTTTAAAGCAATAGCTTAACAGACAAATAATTATAGGGATGTTAACTCGACTGGATGGCGCGGGGAATCTGTTGTAACTAATAAAATGGCTTAATTTAATAATTTTTACACTTTAAATTAGAGCGGGTCCTATAAAATTGCGTGTCCTATGAAATGCGGGCCCCACTGCGGTCGCCGGCCGTGGTAAATAGCGGCATATGCTATGCCGCCGGTCAACTAGTTTCTTTTAAATTGCTTGTTTCACCATTGTGTCGGATTTCTTCAATTTTAAAAAACGATGTTTGTGTTTTTGTGTAGCAGGGTTACCGTATGATAATACAGTTTCTCTATTCGTGTCGCACAATCATGGGCGAAAACAGATGGCTGGATACGGTGCTCTAAAACGATATCAACAATAGATGTATACATTTTGAAAGAAAATTATTTGCTTTTGATAAAAGAATTCAATGTGTTGATTACATGATACTTCTTTAGTAATTCTAATTGCGATTTCGAACAAATCCAATCAGACAAAACAATTAAATGAACTGATATACTTGATAGACTTTTGAAGAATTCGAACTTCGTTTATTTAAAAAAAAATGTATGCAAGTACACAAGATGTAACAGAGGTAAAAAGTTAATACACAAGATTTGTCATTTTTTGTTTTATGAAACATTAAGGAAAATAAATCTGACATGTAAGCAGGGGATAACCCCCCTTCCATTTAGCTATTTAAAAAAAATATTTCTAGGTAGGTAATGAACAAAAAAACAACTAAATAGATTTATTTCATATAATTACTTGTCTAAATATAAATAAAATGCTTGCATGTAGTAATGTCTTTGTTTCGGTTTTTAAATTTCTTCTAAATGAGTTTTTGTATGGGGATATATTTATTTTTCTTTTGAAAAAGTGTTCTATTAAATAAAAGTTTATTATAGTTACTTCGATTAGATAGTGAAATATTGCAAATTTTAAGAAAGTTTATGTTGCTAAAACACAGCATATTAATGTAAGTTTAATCTTTTTAGCCTACTTTGTGGGTTCATAACAGTTAAATTCCGAACTATTAGCCTTCAGCAGTGATAGCTATCCAAGTACTGTTTTTAACTCCGTCACGCGAGTCACGGGCGACATCGGGAAAAATATCGATAAGAAATTAAATGGATTGAAAATAGTATAATTAGGCATCCGTGGTTCTAGTACTTACATAGATTGATGAGGTATATAAACCTTATCCAAAACCAGCCTTTGAATATCTGGCGACATAGATGAGACACAAAGTCGAAGCACCGAATCTAGATGTTAGTTCATAAATCAATCATGTAACATCGATTTTGCCCGTTTTGGACAGTAAAAAAATTGTTTGTACATGTAAACATGGTTATCAAAGTCGTAGTCATGATGGGGGGCAATGGGTGCACGATGTCCCAGACTCTACCCTCAGGGAGGCAGCGTCGGCCCGGCCTAAAGATTATAGGCCGCTTAATGTAAACATCGGTATCGGTTAACTAGTTAATACATATAAGGGATGATACTGAACAGTAAATGTATTCAATAATTAGCAAATAAAAAAACTAGTCGACCTGCGGCAGGGCCGGTCTTAGGCCACTGCAACCTATGCGGTCGCAGTGGGCCCCGCGCTTTCATAGGCCCCGCGCTAATTCAATGTGTACTTTATAAATTGCAAAGTATATCTATATATTATTTCTCAAAGAATTAGGTCAGACAACAACAACGAGTAAATAGGGAAGATCCCATGGCGCACGCACCACGGTGTGAATGGACCCAATCCGCACTATTTCATTCACAAAATAGCATAGACATAAATAAATATAGACCGGAAAAAGGAAGTAACTTCCTGTAACTTGAAAACACATGTATATATATCTACTATTGAATTACGATTTCTAAATTATGAAAAAAAAAATAAAAATTGCATGATCCTCAGTCTTAGAAATTAAACACAATTTAAAGACATAGATTCTAGACATAAAATGAAGTACAATGCACAAATATTTGTGTAGTGAATGGAAGGGAGGTTAAAAAAGGGGAAGCCGGAAGAGGTTATAGGCCTATTGTGTCGTAAGACTCTTGAAACTAATCTAGATCGACATTTAATAATTTCCGGAGATTTCCAGGACTTTTTCGTAGGCCTATATTTAATAACATTTCATGAGATTTCCAGGGGCTTCTGGTAAATCAAGTCCAAGAGGCCACAGGAAATCTGTTATATGCTATAAAATGGTTTAATTTAATAATTTATACACCTAAAAATTAGCACGGGTCCATAGACATAAATAAATATAGACTGGAAAAAGGAATAGGTCCAATGAAAGTGCGGGACCCACTGCGGTCGCATATTTTGCAGTGCCTAAGGCCTGCCCTGGAAAATAGCGGCGTATGCTATGCCGCCGGTCGTCAAGAGGCCGCGGGAAATCTGATATATGTTATAAAATGGTTCAATTTTATAATTTACACACCTAAAATTTAGCGCGGGTCCAAAGAAAGTGCGGGATTCACTGTGGTCGCATATGTTGCAGTGCCTAAGGCCTTCCCTGGAAAATAGCGGCGTATGCTATGCCGCAGGTCGACTAGTACGAAAAATTCCTCAAAATCTCCTGAATTTATTAAAATCTCCTGAAAACTCTTTAAATTATCCAGAAAAAAAGACAAAATTGTCATTTGTGGGTGTCATTTATTGCGGAACACGCCAATCCTAAGCGCGAAAAAAGAAAAAAAAAGGCATTGTCAGCTTTCATGTAATAAAATATAATAATCTTGATAGCTTTTACTTTAATCGATAGTTTGAGTACTTTATTTACTTTTATAGTGATTGACATATAAATATATATGCCATTGGTTACAAGGTTCGTAAAGTACGGATCGCAAATTTTTAACCTAGTTCTTGTACATAATCTTAATTTTCAATTATTATCCTTATTCTCGTACAGACTAGGCCCCGCGCAATCAGTTTCGCATCGGGCCCCGCACTTGCTAGGACCGGCCCTGACCTGCGGCATTGCAGTGGGTCCCGCACTTTCTTTAAACCCGTGCTAATTTTTAGGTGTATAAATTAAACCATTTTATAACATATAACAGATTTCCCGCGGCCTCTTGATTTACCAGGAGCCCCTGGAAATCACATGAAATGTTATTAAATGCTATGCCGCCGGTCGAAAAAGTCCTGGA
>JADKLZ010071522.1:11091516-11118891 GCA_021533235.1 Biomphalaria straminea
TAGTTTTATGCTTTAGCATAAAACTATCTTTGCGAAGAGAAGTTCTAAAATTCTATAATCTTATAGTTGAATTAGAGTTCTAGATCTAGATCTAGGAATAGAGAGATGAGTTACCTTTCTTAATCATGTCTAATGAACGAATGTGCGTAATTTGTGATATTAGTAATTTAAGTACTTCTAAAGTCAAACCTGAGAGTAGACTCTATCTTTGTATTGTTGTTCTAGTTGACTCCACGAAATATATGTGAGGCGGTCGCCATTTTCTGGTGCATGCTATGCTATTTTGTGAATGAAAATAGTGCTGATTGGGATGCACCATTTTTCATTCAAACCATGGTACGCCATGGGATCTTATCATTTACATGTTGTTTGAACTTTACTTATTGTTTGACCTTTTACTTTGAGGATTATATATATAGAAGTCTTCAATATAATAATGAAAAAAATATTTAGTTTTGTTTTCCTCCAGGAAATGTATGAAATTGCTTAATAAACGTTTTCTTTATGACTTTGTATTTATTTAACTGTATTTCCTTTTAGTTAAAATATCCGCGTCTTTTAAACACAATCGTAGGCACTGTAGAAAATGTAATTACATCTTTCCTTTTATAACATTGTTTCATAACAATGTCCCTCAAAACATTGACATAGTTACCTTGCACCCTTGTGCTGTCTGTAACATTTACCTAAATATGTAATATTCCAATCTTCGATTTCCTTATCTTTAAACGTTTCTCAGTCAAAAGTTGAACTTCTCATAGACACGTGCGTTGAGGGAAGGGAGACAATCATATAAACAAAAAACAACAACAACAACAACACATTCTCAACTCATTGGCTACAAGGGATAACTGGAGGTTGATCGTTTTATTATAATTCATCATCGAAAAATTAATTTCCATTAAATAATTCACTGTTAGAAAAAAAAAAACATGGATTATTTAATAATAAAAATCATAATAATAATATCTTTTATGTAGCGCTACTTTCATGCTTATAGTATTCTCAGAGCGCCATGTCCAATCTCAATTATAGACCAGTGGGGTGGGGCCGCCGAAGGCCGTCTCTGGGAGAATTTTTTTTCCGTGCTGCTTTTATGCGCTCAGCAAAAACAACTCTGCTCGTGTTGGGTTATCAAACTCAAGCCGCCTTCATAGATCAAAACAAGCCAAGTTCAAGCGTACTTAGCCTCTCGACCAAAATTTATTTTTGATCTACAAATTTTATTTTTCTATAAAAGCACCTTATGTTTTATCCCTTTGTGTACTATTCATTAATATATCTGACTCAAAGTTTTGTTTTTTGTAAACTTTATGGGAGATACTTGAAAACATTGTATATATTTTGAATGTAATTAAATGTATACCTAACTAATCAAACAATACGATTGCATGTAATGTCAATAGCATTTTTGTATGCCTAATGATTATTTTGCACTCTCGAAAATACGCATTTCTAAAGCAGAAAACAAATTTAATTTTTTTTTTTTTAAATCTTCCTCGAATGTTCTCAACAATTGATTTATTACCAATACAAATGGAGCCTCAATGTCGATCTATATATATTTTACGACCGCAGAGTTTTTTATATCTACGTCTCAAAATCACCATACTTCCTTCTGTGTGGTGTGTGGTGTCATATATGAAAAATAATATACCTGAATATGTGAATAAAGTGTGCAAAAATATCATATATATACATTATATAGTTCAAGAGAAGGACAACAACAATCATATCAACTTAGTGTATCTAATATATAAAAGGGAAAGAAAGGCGTATGTATGTATGTATGTCCCTGTATAGAAATCAAAACCCTTTCACCGATCTTGACAATACTTGACAGTAATGTTTGTTTGTTTTTGTTTGTTTTACATGTTTCGGATGTTCCTTCAGAGTTGAAGATAGTTACTTCCTAGTCCAAACCTCCCGCAGGACGACGGGGGATGGGAGCGGGCAGGGTTTGAACCCGGGACCATCGATAAATCGAAGCGACAGTCCAGCGTGCAAACGCTCGACCAGGCAGCCATAATGTTCCTTGGGTGCTAACTTAGACCTGTGTGTATGTATTGCAGCCCTAAAACAAATTAAGACCCTAAAAAAATAAAGTTCACCAACTCTACTACAGCTATACTATTTTATGGATCTAGGCTTTGTTTACGATGTTGACATGAGAAAAGATCGAAAGGATTTAGATCTAGATCTAATTTTAAGAACTACTCTTTGCTCGTATAGTTTTTTTTTCCTTGACACTTAAAATTACAAAAGGTCCATTGATTTCATTATTTAATTAAATTAATCTTCTAATGTGTGTTTTAAAAGCATATTTAGACAAATTCGTTTATTATATCTATAAATGTCGATCTCCTGACGTATAATCTTTCATTAGACATTTCACAAAATGTTTCACATCTTTCTATTTCTAGATCTAAATCTATAATTCAATTCTGAGATGATAGAACTTCACTTCGCAAAGATATTTTTATAATTCAACACATTAACATATTAATTATAGTCCATTTATTTAATATTTAACATAAATTAACATTCAAATTTGTTTTTCTGAAGCATTTTTTTAAAACATTCGTTCGCTAATTCTACGAAACGTTTTCATTCATTCGCGTTCATCTAATTAAAAAGGTCACGCATGCGCAGACCGAAATGTTAAGAAACTTCATTTCGTAAAAATCGCTTTACTTAAACTTAAAACATTATTATTTTCTTCAGTTGATTCTAAAGCACTATATCAGTGACTATATTAGCAATACGTAAGTTAAGACCCGCGGGCAGCGGGTAATACCTGTCTAGTAAAATTATAAAATTAAAGATAATCTTAATAAACATAAGTTACTTTCCTTTAGCAGGGGGGCGCCGTGGCTATTTTGATCGTATTACACTACATTAGTGTTACTTACAAAACAAAAAAAATATTAACATTTCATCACATTTTGTATACATTGAAATTAGAAAACAGATCTAATGGAATCTTTGCATGCCTTTAACTTTAAAGGCGCCTCATTATATCCTAGTGCTAATGTAAGTAGCGTTTCTCAAACTGTGTGTCTGGGGCAGGGGTCGGCAACCTGCGACTCGGGAGCCACATGTGGCTCTTTGCATGTTAAGCTGCGGCTCCTTAGTTCCATGCGCAAATATTATTGATTTGATTTTTAAAAAAACTTTGTAAAATTGTTATGATTCGATTCTATCTCTCAGCAACTAGTACTCACTTTTCAGCGCACCCCTTTCCATGTCTTGAAAGGCAAAATATGTGCATGTGGAAGACATTCAATTTTCTTCTGTCTATAACTTGATATAGTTGAGTCTTACGACATAAACGACATTGCACAAGTTGACCATTTTGTCAGGTATATGTCTTTCCAAGCTCCAAAAGAAGAACTTTAAGGATTGCTACCACTCTTGTGACAAACCAGAGGAAAAAATAGAACCAATGTCGTGCGGAAATACATGTAGATTATAAAATCTTTATAAATAAATCTTTTTTAATAGCAACTGATGGAACCAAAAGTATGACAGGAAAAAAAAGGGGGGCAACTACGATTCTTTAGTGCAAAATTAAACCATGAATCACTGCACAATATACAAAGATGCGCTTTGTGTCCAAACATTTCTCGTCATGAATTTGTTAAGCACGATTTTTAATAGCATCTAGTTAAAAGCACTCTATCATCGCCAGTTTAAGGAATTCTTAACGAAATTTTCGGACGAAAAAAATCTTGTGGCTCTTTAGAATTGTTGGATATTTGTAAATTGTTATTTTTGTCTCTTCTGAATCAAAAGGTTGCCGACCCCTGGTCTGGGGGCAACATCTTGACAAAAGGAAGGGAACAAAGACAGACAATTTCTTATGTAGTCTTTCTGGTTTAGGCATGTCTAATTCCTTGGCCATCTCAAGTAAATTTTGTATTAACATTTCGGTCGCCTTGGCAATTTGGATGTGAGTAGTCTTTGACTTGTTAAATTAATAGTTGAATATAAATGATTGTCGTAACTTAATAGTAGACATGAAAAAGTTCAAGTAATATGTACTTGGCTTTTCTTTATTTAGAAGATACGCTACAATTCAATGATTTTATTTGCCACTTGTAAAGGTAAAATAATTGCTTGTTGCTAGTAAGTAAATAAACAAGACGATCCAAGTTGAAAGATCAAGCCTGTCAAATAATGTAATGTTGTACTGACCTTGTCATAAAGACATGCAGTAGACGAGAGCGAGAATTTTTCTTCGTAGTGAGAGGCTGAGTAGTGACGTGGAACACTCGTCTGTAGTTCTAGTTTGTTGCGACATAACTGTCAAAGAATTCTTTCGGTTCTTGCCAGTTGGTTAGTATCAAGGCAGGCGTCAAAGTTTACCAGAAGAATGTATTGATCCTGTAGTAGTTATCGCGTTGATGAATTTAAATTATATTCTTGTTGCAATTACTTGTTACTTAAAAGTTTAGCGTTGACAGTTCCAAATAAATTTGTTGTACATACAGCCGTCGGAGGTGTCAATTTATGTCACGTGTTTATTGTGTTTATTTGATTTGAAAATCTTGATGAGATAAACTTGTCACATATGCATGCTCCAACACTTTAATAAGTAATAAAGCAACAAAGTGCTGATATGCTTTTCTTGAGTTTTAATTATTTTAAATTTACACTTGAAACAATAAATGTATCTAAAGTATATATATAAAGCAGATACGGGCTACAGTAAAATTGGTCAATAACTTTAGGTTCCATGTTGCAGCCTTGAACTACCTTTTAATCTGAACTATTTAGTAGACAAGATTACAATTCAAATATCTACCCTAATTTGCAGTCGTGACCGTGATAAAACATTACCAAAACGTTTTTGCTAACATAAATGACGACCTTTTAGCGGCCCCCAAAAGGGAAATAGACGCTCTTAATTGGTGTAGTCTGTTCGTCCTCGGCCCGTCCTTTCGTCACGTTTAGATATCGTAAAGTAGAAATGATATTGAAAATCCGACATCAAAATATTTTAGACCATTCAAATTTTCAATGGCTACTTGTTTTTTCTTTTATAAAACTGAAATATTTAATTTTTAAAATAAACTATAGGCCTACATTTTGTTATTAAGAAAAATACACCATTTTTACAACTATTCACTATTAATAGAAAAAAAATAAGGGAGGCTACTTAGATAGAGATAATAGATAACCTTATTTTTTATTTTTTTATGTTTACGGTTTTAGTATCCGGGCCTTATTACTCAGGCACTCGCGACTTAAGACGAATTAGGGAGAAAACGTAGAGGTTGTTGCCTCACTTTCTTTTCAATTATCAACAAGAAAATGTACTCCACTAAAGTTTTATACAAATATTAAAATCGAGTTTATGATCATTATTTTATTGAATTTTTTTACTCTAAGAAAACATTAAATCAAGAAGTTTCTTCAAAATAAATGTGTTAAAATTCTACATTGATGAAATATTTTTTTAATTAGTTAAAAATATATATTTTGATTACATAGACTATGTTTTAGTAACTAACAAACTAAATATATTTCATCTGAAATTATAACAATTCTTAGCGCAACAACTAAACATCTAATCTTTTCATAACTTTTAAATGCCTTAATAAAATTATGGGCTATGTTTATTAATATTTGCATCTCTGATTCCTCTCCTTGAAAATTAAATAGTCCTTGAAAAACATACGCAGCAGTCTACTGTTTTTTCCATCATATGTAGTAGATTCTTATATTTGGCACACCGACTTTAGGAACTACGTTACATTTTTATTTTATTTTTTTATTAGGTGAAGGTTTAACGTACAAAAATTGAAGCAGGAGAGAAACATTATTATTGTTTCTTTTGCTCTACAGAAATTCCCCTGTACATTTGAAATAGAAATTGTTTAAAGGTAGGGAAAAAAACTCATGAAAATGTTGTCATTCACTAATGTTGACTTATAATAAAGAATTAGTATTAAGGTATTAAATTTAACATCACAACATATATTTTATTGGAACATATAACATTTGGTTTAAGTTAAACTATAATTTCTTTTTTTTTAAACATTTAATAGCGTTGCACTTGATTTGAGCTACAATTAAGGGATGAATAATTAATTTTAAATTTTGAGATATGTCATTGTCACTCACGTAATTAATAAAAATGCTTAACTCTTTTTAAGAAACTCGCTTTTATACAATTGACTGCACTAACGACGTCAATCTTGTTGCAGTTTCTTCATTGCTAATATTCGTCGATGATACAAAGTGTTACAAAGAATTTTAGTGACGTTTAAAATTCTGATCTGCAGGCTTTGAATGTTATCTGTACCGATACTACAAATACTTTTAAGAGACTTTATCCTTTCCCAGATCTGAAGTAGCTTTGTCTAATTCAGCATACTCTAGTTGTCGTTTCAAGAGGATAGCAAATAATAAAATCTTGTTTTAAAAGTCGCCATCTGTTGTATACCACATGTAAAGTTTGGACAATATCGATACTGAAACAGTTTGGAAAGTTTCTGATCATGTTCAATGGCAAATCGTCCTTCGCGGGGTCAGAGCCTACAGGTTAAGAACCGCTACAACTGCTAAGTAACATTCAATATTCAGCAACATTTAGTGACGTCACAGATATTGGGTTTATTTATTTTATTTTCAGACAGTTGGCTTTAAACTTCAATGAGATAACGTCGATCATCGACTTGGACTCGCACTCGGGCCTTTTACCGATGAAGTTTAAACTCTTGTGCTTTACTTAATACGCATGTACTCAAACATCTAAGTCATTGACGACGTCAGAAATCTAAATGTAACGAATTTAACATTAAGCATACATTTTTTTATTATAATTAGAGAATATATTGAAAACAAACTTATGGACTTTGGCTAAAGTTCAAGAGATAATGATCTCATTAATTTCTTTCTTTTTTTTTTAAGTCGTCAAAATAGTACAATAAAACTGTGCTTCAAATATTAGAAGGGAGAGAATAATGAGCTCTATCATTACTAAGGAATTAAAAAATTAAAACATAATTTACTACAATATTAGCTTAAATATTTACCTATTTATAATATTTTGTTAAATATATTTATACATTTAGGATTTTTAACAGCAACTTTCACTATACGTATAAATATTGCCAGACTTAGGGCCAAAACTAAAACCAGAACAACCCTCATAAGAGACATGCTCTTCGCGGACGACGCAGCGGTTGTGGCACACTCACAAGAGGAACTTCAGTTACTAATGTCCCGCTTCTCTCAGGCCTGTAAATAATATGGCTTAACTATCAGCACAAAGAAAACAAATGTTATGGGACCCCCTGCTACAGCACCACCCTCCATCCTCATAGACGATAACAAGCTTGATGCCGTAAATGAATTCTGCTATCTGGGATCCACAATTCAAGACGACCTTTCTCTAGATGAGGAGATAAAAAAAACGTATAGGGAAGGCTGCATCGACCTTTGGTAGACTTAGGTCAAGAGTTTGGGAAAACCAGAAGCTAACTACAGCGACCAAAATGGAAGTCTACAAGGCATGCGTTATGAGCACGATGCTGGATGGCAGTGAATCATGGACCACTTACGCAAAGCAAGAGCGAAGACTGAACTCATTCCATTTGCGATGTCTTCGTAGGATCTTGAAAATCACATGGAAAGAAAAAGTGTGCAATACAGAGATCCTTGCACGAACTGGTATTCTAGCATCTTTACATCCCTCAGACAACGCCGCCTGAGGTGGCTTGGACATGTTCGCCGGATGGACGACAATCGCATACCGAAAGTCATCCTCTACGGACAACTTGCGACTGGCTCAAGAAAAACTGGTCGCCCCAAACTCCGTTACATAGATGTAATAAAACGTGACCTCAAATCAGTGAACATCAATACTGACCAGTGGGAAGACATAGCTCTAGACCGCACCAGATGGAGAGAGACAGTGACCAAGAAAGCTATGGACAGCGAAAGAGCATGGGCCTCAGCTCTGGAAGAAAAGCGGACAACGCGGAAAATGGCCAGCTCCTCTACCACTGTAGCGAAGACCACCTTTACCTGCGATACTTGTGGACGGGAGTGTCTCTCCAAAATAGGGCTCCACAGCCACACGAGGAAGTGTGCGAGATGAACCATAGTCGTTCTACGACTGAAGGAGGCCAATGAATGATAAGTTGCAGTTATCAAGATATATAATAGGATTACAGTATATATTACTATCAATATTTCTGTGTAGATATGTAGAACTTATTCGAAGTTTTGTTGATGCACTAAAAGTTTATACTTATTGAAGATACATTTTTGTATGGCCTACTTAATGTGGCCGGTAGGTCCATCGAAATTGCCGAATGAATGCCAGTAAGTTGTTTCAAGATTTATTTTATTCCCTTTAAAAGAAACACTTTGAGCGTCATTACTACATAAACATACTTTTTACACTTTTCAAGTCTAATACTAAATCTAAAGCATTATCGTAAAATCCTTCATCCGTATATAGTGCTTTTAGTAGACGTCAATAAACGATAAAAGAAAAGAAAATTGAGGCCTTTATTTTTTATAGAGATCGACAGTGTTAAAATTGTCGGATGAATCCATAAAGGGACTAACAATAACGACCCAAGTCCTATAGATGTCATGTCCAGTCACATATCAGTCACATACAAACTCTTATTGGTTTGATGGAGTTGTCGCATGATCTCGAGTTGGCTTCGCTACGAAGTCCTTTACAAATCAAAATTATTGTCTTGAACAGTGTAGGAATGTGCGGATTGGAATTGCAAAAGAATAAATAAAAAAAGAAGAAGCAGAAAACACAGTAGGATATACACTTTTTAAGCAACAATTGCTGGAATACTGTGCAAAAAGTAGCCTAAAATAATGAATGTTTTCTTGCAAGCACTAGAGACGTTATCATGACAGCATTTATAGAATAAACAGGCTCAACACTAAAGACAAGATGACAAAGTTATTGACTTAAGTCGAAATATAAAGATGCTTTGCTTTAAATGTGAGAAAATCTTGACAGAATAGGTTTTTCTGAACGTAAAGATATTAAAAACAAGTGGACATGTTCTGTTGTGTGTGTTTGTAGCCAGCTCTAAGATGCAGTCCAACCTGGTTTACAAGTTATTGATAGAGCAGTATATGAGAGTAAAGTAAAGTTCTCTTTCAGACCTTGATATTTTTTGCCAATTGTTTACGAACAGGGTGTCATGTGGCCAGCACGACGTGCAACCGCCTTTACTTTCCTCTACTTAAGTCAGGTACCCGCTACAGTTGGGTGGACACAGGGGAGCCCTAACAATCACGAAATTAAAAATCGTAGTCTTCACCTAGATTCGAACCCAGGACCCCTGGTTTGGAAGCGCATAACCTCTCAGCCACCGCTCCCCAAGACCCTGTGAGATGGGCAGTTAAAAAATGGAGGATTAAAATGTATATTTCTAAATTGAAGTCAATATGCCTAAGTAAATGGAAAGGAATGAAAGTGACTCATAAACAATGTGTTGATGAAGGAGCTTCAGATGTCTTGAATATGAATGAGAATTGGTTGTAATTAGAGATTCCACATTTCTAGTGTTACACTTTATTCATTTTGTAATAGAGCTTATCAGATAGTTTCAAAAATCATCATGTAAGAAATTATTTATATACTAACTACTTTCGATACATTATTAAAATTTACACAATGCTTTTGAGGACAGGTATGGTTAAACGCCCATCTTGTGGCATACAGTTTGTGGGCCGGATTATTTAGAAATGCCCGGGCCGATTTTGACACCCAGTCCGCCACTGTTACCGACTAAGTTTCAAATTCATTATTCTAAAGAATTCATGTTTAGCAGTCGTTGTATAACTGCGTCCAGCTAATTATTAGATGATAATTATAAGTGATTAATTAATGATGTACATTTCTTTGAATAAAATTTTTATCCACCAGTAATCCAAATAATTGTTATTACTATTTTATGCCTAATCTAACATCAGTATAATTTTGTTAGCCCTAGCAGTCATCAATCTGCTTAAGTTAGTTCTTGAAAACATCTATATTCTTTTTTTTTAAGCAGACATCAGACTTTTTTTTTCTGTGGCGAGTTTGTTTAACTCTTTCTGTCCGTAATTATTTTTCTACACTTTTCCCATTAATATTTCATTCCCCTGTTAGGATTAGACATCAACAAATTTGCCGTTTGTTATAGGTAAATGTTTTATTTGGTATAGACTTAATGGGGAATGCATGCACTTTTTATATAACACAAAAAAAAAAGTTTATAAATGTGAACATTATTTCAAATTGAGGATACTATTCACAAATAATGTTAATCTTGTCTGAACATGTTTTTAATTGATATGATGTAGATATCACCTTATAAATCATGAATCTCAAACTGCTCTACCCAAACAGTGGAGAAACTTGTGTAGTTTTAATAGAACTTAGTGTCATGCGTATCTTGTTGTAGTTTCCCGTTGTGTACCTTAAGGATTTGTTAGTTTCGTTTCTAAGTTCGCACTTTGTTGTCATTCTTGGTTGCCTCTGTGTGAGTATGCCGATGGTGGATCCTTTGTTGGTGTTGATGTTTTGTTTGGTGTTTGATTTCCCCAGTATTTGGCAAGTTAGTTTATTTTACTGTCTTCTGAATGCAGTAGATCTAAAATCGTTCTATTATAATCGCGTGAATGGCTGTCTCATTGAATATATATTGAAACTTGCCTTTTTACCTGCCTGGGTGGACCACATCGGGGGCCGATTTTGAGTTTGTGTTTCCACACAAACTGTCTTTGTAGCCTTGTTATTGTAATATGCTAGATGAGTTGACCACAATTAAACTAAATTGGTTTTGGATTTATTAACTTTAATATATGTGTTGTGTAGAAAGACTATCTATTCGTGGCCGGGGGGATGTTTGACTAAGCCATTAAACATTTGTAATGTAAATACTTATTATGAAATAATGGTTTCAAATTCAAACCTCATACATATGTCATAATAAGAAATGAAAACATTTTTTTAATTAATGAAACTATATAAAGTATCTTGTAATGAAAATAATAAAATATGTTTTGCTTAGCATTTACAACTATATTCTTTAAAAATTGTAGATATTATTTTCATTATTCGATAATAAACACATATATTAATTACCAATAAATAATTAACTACTTGTTGTTTTTTAAACTGATTTAATTTTTGTCGATGTCAATAAAAATGTGTGCAAGGCTCCAAATTGATACGAGAATGGGTATAGGAAAAATAATTTGTACACGTTTTTACCAGACAGACAGAAAGACAGACGAGTTGATAAAAAGCCTTTGTATAATAATTGAATTACTTGATCAGGACAAGGGACATTACTAACACGAACTAACAAAGGAGCATATCTCCTGTAAGACAAATGTCAACTGTCACAAACAAAGAGAACAATGAAATGAACTAATCTGAACAGAAATATAGTTAATAGTTGGTTTTGAAAAAAATGGAAGTTAGATCGTTCGTTTATTTGTAATTTACCAGTATGAAGTTTTGGGTAAACGGTTAACGAGGATGTCATGTACCCAACACAACGACACATTTAAGTAGTTGGTAGTGGTATCTAAATTTTAAAATTTGTAAGTAATATGTTTTAGATTTACTTTATTTTTTCGGGTTGAAAACTTTAAAAAAAATTTGGACCGCTTGGAAACGAAGGTAAAAAAAAAATAACGCTTTATTATTACATTTAAATTTAGAAGATTGACGGGAGTTAATCAACATTAAAAATCCACTAACAGTAAATTTCATAATTCACAGTAAAAAAAGACTTAAACAAAAAAAAATTGCATCCGTCTTATACGACTATAACATCTTACTATTGATTTAAAAGTTGAAATATAATTTTATTTTTTAAATTAAAATCATCAATACTTCTAAAAGATTACTTTAATTTTATGTATAATTATTGGAAATGTTAATATTTAAAATATTATTCATATTATATATAAGATTTTGATTACCTACACATGTAGATTACCTTTCTCCGATATAATTATGTAGAGGTAATTATGTAGAGGAAGTCACATTATCAGAAAATTCCTAAAAAGACGCTGTACACAATATATGGTAGATATTCAATGAGACATTTAAAACGTTAGAAAAAGTAAAATATTCACACAATTCTCAACATAATCAATAAAGTGGAATCCACAAGGCAAGAAAAAGAACTGGTGTAACAGAAGCAACCATTGACTGAACTAGAGGTAGACACCTTAAAGTTAGGCTACACCTGGAACAAGATGGAAAGGTTGACACAGTATAGTAGAATATGGAGATGTTTTGGTGTCGGCCCATACTCTAGTAGGCGTGACGGGCTGTAAGCAAGCAAGTAATATTTTTTTAATGCCAACATAAAAATAACAGCTCATCAAAATTGGAACGTAATTATTCTTAAGATTGAACTGAGATGTTGTCGCCACAGCTTTTTCAAAGACTCCTTATTAAAAACGTCAGTAGGAAAAAAGTTGAAGTCGCAAACATTGAACACATTCTCTTGGCAAAAAATATTCCATTTAAAATACTTGATATTAAAAGAGAGTATATAGAACTCTAATTTTCATCTTTTAACAAGGACGTGTGATGTAGACTACAGCATTTTTTAAAATCTAGATTTTTTCCACTAGATATAGATTTTTTTTACACTAAATTAGATTTTTAACACTAGATCTAGAATGTTTTTTACAATAAATCTAGTTTCATGTTCCAATTGAAATCATTGTAGATTTTAGATCTAGAAATTGTAGGTCTAGTTTAGAATTATATATTAAAGATCAAGATCTAGAATTTCAATTTCTAGATCTAAATCGAGACTTAAAGTGTATATTTTGATTTCCGTGTCTAGATCTACATTGAAATGTTATAATAAACTAAAACTAATCTTCTATTTTTAAATTTAATGTTGCATTCATTCTATTGATTATCTTGGCTTTTTTTTAATTTTACGTAAATCTTCCGCAGAAGTGGGATGGGAGCATGAAAGGTTTGAACCAGGGACCAACGATAAATCCGAACTACAATCTAGTGCGCAAGCATCACGACCAGGCAGGATTATACCCTGCTCGCTGTTATCCGCCGTCATCCAGCGAGAAATTAAATTACTTTCAACTAAGAAAGAACATCCGAAACATGTAAAACTATGGCAAATGAGTCTTTGAAACATTATTACTTTGTCCATTAAAATTAAATCACGTCGTGACCATTTCTTTCGAATAGGCGAATCCGACAGGGATCCGCCTCAGAGTTTGTTGTTTTTAGGCTTGATTTTTTATAATTGTACAATTGTATTAAAATATCTGCTTATCTCATATGTAAATGAGTAGATTTAACATTGTGTTTAATAATTGAAAATCATTCTTCCTTTTAGCCTATCCCTCACCATTTTGTAAATTGTATTGATATTTTTGGAAGGCCTCGTGAACTATTAATGTATGATTTCATACATTCAATGGCTTTTTACCCATATTCTTATAGACCTCATCCAATCATGTATTCTGTTCATATAAACTTCAATATTTTTTTTTGTTCAGAGCACAAACATTGAAACATTAATTTAAATTAGAATGCATTTTTTTAAACACATAAATAATAAATGTTTATAATTCCAAAAACCAATTTGTTTTAATGGATTAAAATCAACGTTGCCATCGTCAATTAGTAGAGAAAGATATATGACTATGTTGCTTTGTTTGTTATAATGATATTTGCTAAGTATAACTAAGAGAGAGATATAATAGATTTGGTCGTTTTTATTTCCGCCTCTAGAAGCTAAAATATCATGTGTTCTGTAGGTCTTCAGGCCTTGGAGTTGTCATAGGGACATCGAGAGGCCACCTCTTAGTTCATGTGATAACATGAACTTTCTTTATAGTCTTGTTTCTTTTCATAAGTGGTATTATATCTTTTTATAAAATTATGATGCAGTTATAAGGAAAGTAATGGAAATAAATATAAGCCTAGTATAGTTTGTTTAATAGTAGCAACGTTGTGAGTGTATTTTTTATGCTTTTTTTATAACAGTTCAGAATAAGTTTAGATAAAATATTGTCTTGCAAATTCATATATAAAATAATTTTAATTTTAAATTTGAATTTCCAAAATGCATTAGATATGGAAGTCTTTTTAAAAAGTCTTTATATTAGGGAACTATATTTTTTAGTCAAAATATTTGCTTATCCTGAAACGTAGAGTAGTTACTTAAAAATAAACATATAGTTTAATATTCTTCATATCTTCTTTACTAGACTCTATAAGCACTTTAAATGAATTACAATTTTGAATGCCTTATTCTTCAAGGCCGCAGTAAGATCATTAGCTTATCATTATACCATACTTTAAGGAGTGTTAAAGTTTCATTTATTTTTAATTAGTAGTTTAACTGAAATTGTGAATGCCTTTGTATACTAAAGTCTGTTAAGTGTGTTATAGCATCAGACTGGATTCAAATTTGTGCATCGTTTCTGAAGCCTTGTATGTGTGTGTGTGGATTGTGGGCAGTAGTTAAAGTTCTGATATAAGGAGGGGACATAATTAGAACCTGTATTTGTTGTTCCGAATAATTGAATTCACAATTATGTAATTGTTAAACAGTGTCTATCCTTTATCTTCCTCCGGTAAAGTGAAATTCCCAATACTCGTATTACAGGGTGAATGAATGAAAAATCTTCTGGAGTCAATGAAGCCCAGTGTTTGCGGTTTGAGTACCCACCTTAAAAACATATTTTTCCTTTAAGGCCTGATTCTTCTTCTTCTTCGTTCTCATTGTTATGTTGGAGGGTTCAGATCTTTACACCAATATTTGAGATGAACTGCGCAGTGGTTTCCAAGTCAGATCGCTACATCAATATATGAATTGAACTTCGCAGTAGCTTCCAAATCAGAGAGCTCTCCATATAGTTCCCATTGTTATGTTTTAGGGTTCAGATCACTACACTAAAATATGAGATGAAGTTCGCAGTGGCTTCCAATTAGGGAGCTCTCCATAAAATTTTCTTTCTATTGGGGTGCTTTGGGGGTCAGTGTCCTTTACTGGCCTCTTGGTGTTCTTCTTCTTCTTCGTTCTCATTGTTATGTTGGAGGGTTCAGATCACTACACCAATATCTGAGATGAACTGCGCAGTGGTTTCCAAGTCAGGGAGCTCTCCATATAGTTTTCTTTCTATTGGGCTGTTTTGCGGCCAGTGTCTTAGACGGGCCTCTTGGTAAAGAGCGCAGTGTTCGAGGACATGGTCAGCATTCTCTGGTGACACTCCACATGGGCAGATGTCACTGGTTGCAATTTTGAGCTTCCGGTACATGTGTTGTCGCATTCTGTTGTGTCCGGTCCTAAGTCGAAAGATTACACGTTGATCTTGTCGGGATAGCTTATAGTAAGCATCATCTTTCTTGTGATTTGGATGTGAGCTTGTCCATTTCTTATTTATTTTAATTTAAGGCTGGATGATTAATTAGGATTAGACGCAGTGCCGATTTCAAATATGTTGAAACACGAAATGATTTTTATGGAGGCCACAATAGTTTTTTTGAAATACTTTTAAGATTAAGACTGCTTTATTGATGAAATGTCGATGTGATTATAAGGTCAAGGGCTCTTTAAAAAAAAAAAAACAAAAACGTAAACAACAGAACAATTTTCATAAATAGAACAAATATAGAACAGACATAACACATACTCAGTGACCTGTTTCCTAGTCAACAAATAGACACAGTCTGACCAAGTTAGGAACGAACAAGTTGTTTTGTACCTCTCTGTTCTAGTCTTGATTGACGGAAGTCGTCCACTTCACGACCACTTAACGTAGTTATGATGTAGCGCGTGGCTGTTGTCTGATATCGCTAAAACATTTTTGTTTAAAAAGTATATGGCAGTGTTGTGTGTGGGGTTAGTTTTTTTTTTGCGGGAAGCTCATTGTAGAGTCTTCTTGGCTGTACCTCGATTTCCTCCCCTTTAATTCGGCAATGGTTGGAGGGTATGCATGCATATTTCACCAAGCCAAAAGGAACAATTTAATGGAAGGTAATTAATACATGTAAATCTAACCTAATAACGTATGGCACTATGTTTGTATCGCATATTTCATTGAAGGCTAAATTTTTATCATTGTTTTAAATGTGGTAGATAGATTATTTTTAAAACTTCTTTAAAATTACCATACATGTAAGTTTAAATAATGTAAATTTCAACATTTGATGAGTCCTAGCAAATTTTATAAATCTTCATATTAAATTTTTTGAACGCCTTTTGGTTTAAGGCCTTTAAATTGTGAATGTAAGACGTGATAAAATAGGGCATTTCTAACACTATACATCTTTGAGGGAGAAATGCTTTATAAGAAGGACTAAAATCATTCTCATGGGTTATTTACCTTTAGCTTTCTCGTTCTCTGCACCTAAGCTCCATCGCATTGAATTTTTTTATCTCTAGTCCATTCATACGTGACTTCTGACAGACATAGAATAAACAGATTCATAACAAGATTTTGTGTTATGAAACAAGAGACATTGTGTAATTGTTGCAAACTCAGAGGCGGTCAACATCGAATTTACCAATCTAAACAGACATAGAATACACAATAAAAGAATGAGTTTTTGCGAGACATTTTCATTTTAATATAGATATATATTGTTACGAATCTCACTATCCAGGCTCTCTGCAAACTGCACCATACACCACCAACTGAAAGAACTTGACAAATCCGGGCTCCAAAATAACGTAAAAGTTTAATGTCAATAAAGAACAGCCAATATAGTACATTTGGCAACACGTATCACAGACTGTACAATTATCTCTCCTATAGCACCCTATCGCCGTATCAACACTTGCACTGGTCTCTCCGTCTCGTTCCGGGCTTGCACTGGGTTCAACAGTTCAGGACTGACTTCACACACTTGGGCTCGATGTGCCGGACTCGATCATAAATCAAGATCAAGACGCCAGCCGTCTCAACTGTACTTGAAAGTACTCAGCACTAAACCGTCGTGATGCTCCGTACAGAACCACACCGCTGAACTGTGCTGTAGTCGACCGTGCTATGAACCTTCTGTCGTGAACTCCTTTCTGAACCGCTTTTCTGAGCTGTCTTGACTGCGACACTTCCACTTTTTATATAGGGTCCCTGCTGGCCTTCTCGAACAGGACAGAATGCTCCTTGACATTTCTAGGTAGTCATATTTCTCGTGGCGCTCCTGAGCTGTGTTCACGCCGCGGAACTCTCCCGAAACTTCTTGTTGAGACGCGTCGCGGCTGATCGTAGTAACTCGTCCCGCTTGACCGCTCGTCTGGCCTGGGGCGATTTGTGTCGACTGAGTACACATGCCACTACCCCCAATTATGAAAATGTTGCTGAAATTGGTATTACAGTTTGTTTTGTTTTTTTTTCGTTTTTTCAAATCTATGTATTTCATCGAATACTATATAATTCAATAGTGCCGGTGGGATCTATCAATTTCCAATATGTCTGTCACGTGACATAGACGTCTTGTCCAATAGAACTTAATCTCTGAGGCTTCATTGTTCAGTAAACACATACTTCAAGTGTTGTGTAGAAACATATCACGCATCAGATATAGACTATGGCCGAGGTTTGGACCTCCTTACTATAATTTAATCGGAATCGAATCATAAGAGATAAGCTTGTTTGTTTTCAGTATTTTGCTTCAAGCCATCGAGAATGTAAACTCTTTCTCTCCTAACTGACGATACCAACGTAGATTCCACCAGAATAAGGTAAATAATTACGGAGAGAAAGAGTTAACTATACATTTTTTAAATGTGAATATATTTTGGGGAGAGATAATAGACTACAAACGAAATAAATGCTAATATATTCATCATTAATTGTAATATAATAAATTTAATATTAAATCGGAATTTGAAAAATATTGCAGATTTGTTTATAGACACTATGTCAGTCGAGTGTAGATTTTAGTTCAAATATCTCCTTATATTGAAATGTATTGTAGTAACTGTTATATAGAGATATATGTAGAAATTCCTCACATTCTTTTTGTATTACGCTTAAAGCATTTAATGTATATAAATTTTAAATGCCTTTCCCTACGCCGCATTAAGAAACCTAACGCTTTGCAAGTTTTTTATGGACAATTAACGTATTTGTCTTCTCAAATGCCTACCCCAGTCTACAGATGTGAGTATAAATGAACATCGCCAAGTCTTTTTTCGAACATTAAATGTGACAATTATTAAAATTAATTGTCAATTTTGTTGCCTTTTGTATAACATATTGTAGTAACTCCAGTGGCGGATTTAATGTGTGTGCGGCCTACTAACACACACGACTGAGACCAATCATACAGGTCAAGGATGTTGAACAAGGAAAAGTACTGCTAGTATGACCTGTGCTCTAGTCATGTATCCGAGAGCCCTTACGGACCAGACTGTAAAGAAAGTACAGTAGAGTGAGTAGAGTCCATGGATTTCCATTAAATATTGTTCATGAATTTTTATAAAAATATTTTTTTTTATTTAATGTGTAATTTGAAGTTGATGAATTGAAATATAATTTAAGCAGGGGGTCTACAGAAAGCCAGAAAACATGTCAAGGGGTCTATGGGACAAAAAGTTTGGGAACCACTGGATTAAACCTTCATATGAATTGTTCAACGCTGTTTGAACTTGTCTCTCCTCTTGTTAAAACTACATGATTCTATTTTCTTGTTAGTTAATAACATTGAAATACACCCGCATAAGAAACCCAGACATTTCCAGAGTAATCTGTGAAAATCCGACAGGCATCAATTAACTACAAGACAGATAGGCATTTTTAATGGAGGGTGACAAACATCAGCATGAGAACCCCCTTAAATCATAAAAAGCAAATATTTAAAAGGAGTTAATAAGCGAAAACAAGCAAAATTAAAAACTACATACACTAACTATTTTTAGATCAAAAAAATCTTGCGTGGAAGCGGGCAGGGTTTGAATCCGTGACCATCAAGTTATCCAAACGACAGTTCAGCGCGCAAACCGCACGTCCAGACAACTGATTGAGCTTATAATTTTGTAAAATAAAAAGAAGAATAATATCGAAAGTTTTTTTTACCTTTAGTGTTACTACCCCCATTGCGTTTTTTAGCGGCCCCCGAAAGGGGAAAAGACGCTATTAGTTTTGTGTGGCCTGTCTGTCCGTCTGTCTGTCTGTCTGTCTGTCCGTCTGTCTGTCTGTCTGTCTGTCCGTCCGTCAAAGTTTAGTACTCAGAAAGTAGAAGAGAAAATGAAAAGCTGACATCACGATAATATAGATCATTCAAAGTTCTGATGCAACGGCTACTTTTTTTTTTCTAAAAGTTCAAAATCTAATTTTTAAAAATATTTTATGCAAGCACTATTTAAAGAGAAAAAAACCTAATTAGTATGCAATATAAATGAAACCTAATTTAAGACAATTAATAATCTAATACATGCACCGATATTCACGTTTTAATTTGTTCCAACTAATGACTATTTACATTCTAAGTCATTAACTCTTAGAAGAGGTGTGGCAGAGGCGGCCCCCGTTGAGAGATCAAAGCACGGAAGATGTAGGCTATGTTTCTGTCGTTTATCTTTGATATACTTTTTTTTAAATGAACTTTTAGCAGCGACAAAGAGCGTTTGTGTGATACACAAACTCAGAGGCGGCCCCCGTTGAGAGATCAAAGCACGGAAGATGTATATTTCTGTCGTTTATCTTTGATATATTTTTTTAAATGAACTTTTAGCAGCGACAAAGAGAGTTTGTGTGATACACAAACTCAGAGGCGGCCCCCGTTGAGAGATCAAAGCACGGAAGATGTATATTTCTGTCGTTTATCTTTGATATACTTTTTTTTAATGAACTTTCAGCAACGACAAAGAGAGTTTGTGTGATACACAAACTCAGAGGCGGCCCCCGTTGAGAGATAAAAGCGGATCTGACAGGGATCCGACTCCGATGGGGGCCGCCTCTGAGTTTGTGTTTCACACACACTCTCCTTGTAATCTTGTTTTTTCTTTTTTTAAGTAGCGCACATTTTTTTGACTGCCTAGAAACTCCATATTAGCGCCCATCTTGCTATATTGTGAGCATACAACACCAAACTATTTGTTTTACCAAGTCATAGAAAGCTTCAAAATCTTGAACACTGCTGCTGGAATCATACAGGACCAAGTTTAAGTTGTTAACGTACATTGTGTTTGGAGTTAGCCATCATTTCAATAAACCTGGTTAATACTGTATTGAAGTTACTTAAAAGAAGCAATAAAAAATATCGAAATTTCTAACCTAAATACCACAAAACGCAAATGTTTCAATTATGTATATGCTTCTGACTAATAAAGGACGCTTTGCATATGACTGCTGTATCCATGTTAAAGCATCATTTTTAACTCCTAATTGTTTTCCTCGTTTCGATTGTATTATTCAATTTGGTAATTTTGTATTTCACAATAACTGTTTTGATTAAACTTTAATAACATTTTGGGTTATCAGAAAATGTTATATTTGGTATTTAGTAATAGGAGAATGCTTGCTTTTTCCTCAAAAAAAGTTAATAAATAAAAAAAAACTAATTAACTGTAACATTGACAAAATTGACATCAATTATGAGTAAAAGAGTTAATACTGTATGTGTGTGAGGAAGATGGGCAACAGGCAACACTCTGACTAAAGGAGAGGACATGATTACAGTCTTTAGGTCTAGATTTTTGTTTTTGATGAGCGAATTAACATATAATGCCTGGTCTCTCCTCATACTGAAACACATGCATTTAAAAGAGTCTAAAAAAATATCAATATAATGAATTAAAATCATGATCCAATTAATACAATTATTCAACACAATAGCCATCTGTCCTTTAACCTTGCTCTAAGACATCATTGGCTACATACCCCACCCCTCCCTTTGCTCTGTCTCCTTTATTTATTCATCCTACTACCGCAATAATAATTGTATCAATATGGCGCTGTAAGTCAACTGGATGTAAGTAAAAGTTTAGAAGCAAGGTAAGTCTTGATGTTTTTTCTAACGATTGCACCATATGTTTGTCTAATCTCAATTTGTTAAAGAAAACATTTAGTCCTAACTGTTCTATAGATTTTATTGCCTAACTTTTAATGACTAGTATAAACAGTATAATTTGTATGACAGAACATTGTTACCTAGGTATTAAATAACATTTATTGCTTTAGTAAGATTACTTTAAAAAACTAATTCTAATACTTTTACCGTAGAGGGTCCAAATAAGCAACGAAAAATGCGTCCTATTAATTAACTTGTGCCCTAGGAATTTTGGGAGCTCTAACTGTGGGGGTCAAAAATGTAATGAATAGAAGTGAAACATAATCGAAACATGATTTTAACATTATTACATATATATCTACAATTCATTTGATATTTAATTTTTTTTATTGAATGTTTATTAAAGCTAGTCTATTTTTTTATTTGGAAAAGTTTATAAAGTCTACAGTGTTTAGTAGATGGTAAGTTTTGACATCACTTTCAGAGTTTTCCCGGATCGAGGCATTGAAAGGTAGCTTGTCCATTGCTTTATGTTTAAGTCATCTAGAAATATGTTGGGTTTTCGCTACATTAGTTATTTCTCCCACAGCCATTCTTGGTTCAAGTTAAAAAAAAATATAGGCTGCTTAACAATACATTAATCAAAAATGAACCAATTAGTCAATTATTGTTTATTAATAATTTTGTTTGATAAGGAATTAAGGAAATAACTCCTACATGATTGTGAGATATAGTTGTAACTGTGGAGCTCTTTGCCTTAGTTAAGTTTTTTTCAAGCATTTTATTTCCTTGTTTGTCACTTAAATCTTAACACGGGAGTCATAAGTGAATCAACGAAAAAGTCTGAAAGAACAAAGTCTCCTTATCCACGTCATTACACTGGCATTGATTGGCTGAAAATGACTCACGGTCAGTAGTTCAAACTTCACTTAGGTATCAGGACAGAAACATTATTGAAGCTTAGCTCGATCAAAGTTGTATCTCTTTAGCGTTGTTACTGGTTATTAAATCTCGTTATTGATTGGTAATGAAGTTCAAAGGATAGTAATTGTAATAAACACTCTAGACACTATAGAGTAATTCACGATACAAAAATACTGATTACATAAAAGAGTTTTTATTATTTCATTTCACTTCATAAACTTTGTTAAATTTAAAACCAAATCAAAAGAAAAACCCCTTTATATTTTAATTGATATTCATTAAATTCCTTATTGTTTCCTAACTATGATATTGTAACTTGAAAAATAAATTAAATATTGAAATTTTAAATGTTATGTCTGTTCTTGAATTCTTTAGCAATGATTTGAAGCAAATTTCTGTATGCCTTTAACTAATAAAGGCCGATTAATTATGTTATAAAACTCATCTTTATTCAAATGTGTGCATCATTTTTCAGGCTATGTAAAGTGGGATGGGGGTTATGGCAACGGTCAACGTTCTGATAAAGAAAGAAACATTACTACATTTTGTCATGGGTGACCGATCACTTCATCCCGGTCACTTCATCCCTGTTCACTTCATCCCAAGGTCTTTCCAACCCCTAGTGCTGGTAGACTAATGTTATCATGGTCAGGCTTAATTCTTAGCAAATGTGTTACTATTTTTTTAAACGATTGGCCATTTCACCAAAGTCAATCGAACTATGTTTGTCTGTCTGATAAAGAGTTTCTGCATGTTATTTCTTTCATACGTAATTTGCCCATCCCTGCTCTAAATAGACACAATCACCACAATTCAACTTTAAAAACTGTATAATAATAAAACACATTTTTTTTAATGATTGATATTCATTAACTTTTTTTATGAAATGTTAGTGTTACGGAAAGAAAATAAAAAAAAAAAATAAATATTCTCTTGTCATAGCTATTTTCCAAGCCGAAAGTATTTAAAAATTCAAATATTAGAGAATTTTGTATGCCTTTGTTCTTAAAGGCTGCTGAATAATATCTTAGTTCTAAAGTCAGTGCTATTACTTAAACTATGTGTTTGTGAAGACAACATCCTGACAAAAGACAGGTTGCGTAGTCAATTTCTTTTTCAAGAGGCAATAAAAACATTTTTCTTAAAAATAAAAACTTATCAATTCATTTTTGGATAGAACCCAATGAAAATGGCTTTTAATCATTTTCCATGAAACATTCGATGTGAACAATTGGTATGTCTACCTGTTCTAGTAATCTTTATTGAATTTACTTATACACAATTGGCCCACAGTGTTTAACTTTTATCAGCCTCCGAGACAGATCATTTTCACGCTAAATTAAACAACCAACTTTATTTAACTGACAAGTTGAAATTCCTGTTTCGCAAAGGTCTTTACTTGTAAACACTTGATCCAAAAGTATGTAAATGATGTTGAAGAGAAATCAGTTCACCCTGCAACCTTTGATTTTAACATCTCTTCTTGTTCCTCAGGAACATCTTCAATAGCGAATTTGAAAATGACTTCTGACAATCACAAACAGTATGTCATTTAGTTTGTTAGTTTGTAAAAAAAAAGTATTTGCCAATGTAAAGCTTTGGATTATGTCAAATAGCATATCATTCTTTAACGTCAAGTGAGGTCAGGAACCGCAGGTTGAGAACCACTGTCATATTCTGTTTGAACATGATTTTTAAAATTCAATATTCAGCAAGAAGAAATCTATACTTTTTTACTTTTTACATTTAACGTTTAAAAGGAAATAGATATGTATGTATATTTTTAAACCAGAATAGAATGTTATAAAAATGTATCTTTGCGTTTTGTTTTTGAATTACATAATTAAAACTATTCTATACTCTATTGTATGTGTGTGTAAGGGGGTGGGGAATCTGTAGTTCTTCTTTCGGTAACCAGCTTGTTAAAAAAAGTTCCCCTTTCAGATCTTGTGGTCTAGATCTACCCCAATCTACAGATGTGAGCGTAATTAAAAATCACTAAGCCTTTTTTTTTACTAACATAAAATGAGGACACTATTATAATTAATGGTACCCCGATAAAATAACGCTGAAAAAAATATATTTCAGTCTTTTTGAAAGAACTACTTTAGGTATCGTAAATTAATTTAGGGGCCAATATTTTTTTTGGTTTAATGTTATCATAATTTTTCAGTTATTTTGCAGGAAACACTTAAGATAAACATAAAAAAATCATAATAAGGTAAAATAAATAATTTCAAAATATAGCATTTATTTATATTATAAAAGTGTACTTAGAAAACACGCAAAGATATTTTGGCAAATGTACACACACACGTACGCACTTTCACAAAGTTAAATTGTAGGAAATGTCACGTAGATATTCCATCACTGGCTTGTTTCCGTACATTGACAATATAGCTTCTAGTCGTTTGTTTAGGGGGAGGTACTTTGTCTTGCTTGCAGCTTTACTTCGTTCTCCAGCATTGTACCTCAGAATCTTGCTCTCAGTGTTCTCCATGGCGACCAATAGAGCTGTCTTCTTATAGTCATACGTATTCCATACAACATCTGGCCTAGCTTCATGTAATTCTTGAAATGCAGTATTTACATCGACAGGTGGAACACATGAAAGGACTAACAGCATCTTGACAAACATTTTTATCTTCCCGGTATGTAGATGCAAGATCTTGATCTTGTACTTTACGCCAGAAACTTTGTCCAAGATGGAATTGATAACCGACAAGTCTGGTCGTAGGGAATACTGCGCTAACTGCATTTTGACTTGCCTTCTCAAAATCTAACATCACACTCTGGGAAGCAAGAGTTGGTCTTAGCTTCAGCAGGACATAAAATTACTAATAATCACGTAATTTTATACACATCATATGTAACCCTGCGCTATTTTGTCGGGAAATTTCTCGCTATTTTGTCGGCGCTATTTTGTGGGCGCTATTTTGTCGGCGCTATTTTGTCCACTTGTGTAAATTTTGTTGGGCTTTGCAAAACATATTATAGTAACTCCAGTGGCGGACTGAAAGGGTTAATGTGTGTGCGGCCTACTGACACACACGACTCAGGCCAATCACACAGGTCAAGGGCTGTTGAACAAGTACCACTAGTACACGCAAGTATGTCCCGTGCTCCGGTCATCTGACAGAGAGCCTTGACGGACCAGACTCAGTATGTAAAGAAAGGACAGTAGAGTCCATGGGTTTAAAGTTGGTTCATAAATTGTTATAAAAAATAGCTTAAAATGTAGTTTTAAACTACTTTTCACTCTTCGAGGCACTTCACACAATTTTTTTTAAATGTTTAATTTCAGGTTGATGAATTGCAATATAATTAAGGCAGGGGGTCTACTGAAAGCCAGAAAACTTGTCAAGGGGTCTACGAGACCAAATAGTTTGGTAACCACTGGATAAAACCTTCATATATTGTTCAACGGTGTTTGGACTTGTCTCTCCTCTTGTTAAAACTAGATGATTCTATTTTTTTTTGTTGTTTAATCACACTGAAGTACACCCGCACAAGAAACCCAGACATCTCCAGAGTAATCTGTGGAAATCCGGCAGGCATCAATTAACTACAAGACAGATAGGCATCATCACAATTTTAATTAAAGTTTCCTTACTATATTATTATTCTTTTTAAATCTTTTTTTTTCTGTAACCATTTCTTTATTACACTTATTAAATGAATATACATCGTAGTAATAAAACTATGCGTTAGATTTGACATTCTGAAACATTTAATACGCTAATTTGTGTACACCTAAAATGTTAGGGCTGCGAAATGTACTACGTGTTCCCTTGTTCTACGCCGTCATTGTCCACCTGCCCCCCCCCCCCCAACGCTTCATTGTGTCAGTCTTTGTTTATTCCTCGTATCACCCCACCCCCCAATATACAATAGTAATAAAACACATTCACTTATACCGCGCTGTAAACAATCATGATTAACTCACCTTAAGAAAACAGACAACAATAAAGATAAAAAATACAAAGGAAAGTTCTGCACAGGGCAGGGTGCCAGGACAAAATACTGGATTTACTAATAGACAACATTAGCTATAGCTTACAGCCACTAAAATCTAGGGTGCCTTTAAAAGTTGACTCAATAATCAATTATACCTTATTACCAACACCTGTTTAAAAGAAAGTTAGGGTTATTTTAGTAATTTTAAACAGTAATAATAGTAATAGGTAAAATTAGCTATAGCTTACAGCAACTGACAGCTTATGGGCCTCCAAAAGTTGTCTCAATAATCAATAACATTTATACCTAATTATACTACAATATATTACCGACCTTTGTTTAAAAAGAAGTAACGGTTATTTCGGTAATTTTAAACAGTATCCCACTAAAATACTTGGATACACGAGAACGCACTGAATTATTGCAATTTTATTAGGACATAAGATGACAATATATTTGTACTTTTATTTAGCTTTTTCTACTTCAGACGATATCCTGGTGTAGTTGTCGCCAAACTTGTATTCCTAAAGAGCTAAACTAAATTGATGACACAGTCGAAGTTTGATTCAAAGATCTTTTTTTTTTGAAGGTTTGTAGTTACATTTTGTATGGAAAAAAATAGGATTAATTACACTGTTGAGTTTACTTTTTGTTGATGTAATGGAACTCTGAATGTATAAACTACCAGGAAAGGTGAACTGATCTTTACTTTTTTTTTGGAACATGATATTAAACCAACATTATATTTTAAAGCTATCTTCAATGCTACAGTTGAAGTAGAGAAATGAAGCCATTTTCAGCCTCGCAATCTAATTTAGGGAGGCGCGGTGGCTTAGCGATAAAGCGTTACGCCTCTGAACCTGGGGTCCAGGGTTCGAATCTCAGTGAAGACTGGGATTTTTATTTCGTGTTCTTTAGGCGACTCTAAGTCCACCCATCTCTAGTTGGGGAAAAGTAAAAGCGGTTGGTCGTTATGCTGGTCACATTACACCCTCGTTAACCGTAGTCCACATAATCAGATGACCTTTACATCATCTGCCTTATCGACCTCAAGGTCTGAGAGGAGAACTTTTATCTAATAATGGGATACTTTAAATATGTCATTAATTAATGTAATTAATAGATCCACTGGTTTCTTATAGGCCTAGTTTTATGGAAATTTCATTTCGTTTTTGTATATTTTTGGTCATGTACCCCGCGACTTGAGTGTCGGAAATTAAAACGGCCAGCAGGTCGAATTAGGTTGGGCATTACTGATTTAAGCCATCAAAAAAAAATTCAACATTAAATTAAGTCTATGTGCTACACTAAATTTTGTTAAAAAGGTCTAAAATTTCGATTTTAAGTCTTAACCTAATTTAAATAGACCAAACATTTCTAGACATAAAATATAATTTTCATGATTGGCAAATAATTACTTTTTTTTTTTTTGAATGAAAATACTGTAACGAACTTCTCTAATCAGGCCTTCTGCAAACACTGCTTAACAT
>JADKLZ010071522.1:11138988-11161554 GCA_021533235.1 Biomphalaria straminea
CCCCCCCCTTCCCCTTTCATCTCTCTATCCAAGCGGCTCGTAATGATATCACCGTGACAAGGTGCGTCTTACAATTTAACGCTACTTATAGTCTCCCTTGACGAAACACAATTTCTACTATTTCAATTAATACCATGTATTAGCTCCCTTGGATAACTGTGAAACTAAGTTATAGTTTCTTTACATCATTATTACTTTACTATGTGTTATCGCCCTTGTGGGACTTCACTATTGTTGTCATTATTGTCTCCCCTGATGAGATGTAATATTTATTGGATTAACTCCCCTTATTATTATGAAACTAGATTATGGTTTCTATTTAATCATTCTGAAGATGTCCTTCATGAAAAGGCGTCTACCTCCTAGTGTCATCATTGTGGCTAAGTCGATCTACGAATCTCGTTGCAGCTTTTATTACAGGCTACTCCTACGTGGAAGCCCTAACCTCGTAACGCGGATACCAGTCGGCTGACACCAGATCTGGAGATACCAGCCTTACTCACTATTCAGAAGAGTCCGACCAACAACCGCATGCCAGAAGATCCGCCCCTGTAGCTATCTATAGTTGGACTGTCCAGTGTGCTAGGACCGATCAAGCCAGCCCATCCACAGACAACTCAGCATCAGTCACGCCGGTCTCGTCAGAGCAGCATAGGACTCAAAGCTAAGCAACAAAGCCTATGACACTCAGACCACTTGGTTCTTAAATCTTATGATGATAGTCCCATTTATGTAAATAATTAGGCTCCGCCCTAACTCTGTACAGCTTTTTACCTTTTATTATTCTCATTCTTATTATTAAACTGTACATATGTTTTACATAAAAAGTATTTGTTGCCTGCCTTTATAACGCTGTGCCTGTTAGTTTATGTGCAAGTCAAGGTCCTCAAATAATCTAAACCCCCTAGACACATAAACGGCCACCATCTTTGACCTACTTGTCACAGGAGGCCACAATTGTTTTTTAAAACACTTTTAAGATTAAGACTGCTTTATTGATCCTTATGAAATGTCGATGTGATTATAAGGTCAAGGGCTCTTTAAAAAAATTAAAAACGTAAACAACAGAACCATTTTCATAAATAGAACAAATATAGAACAGACATAACACATACTCAGTGACCTGTTTTCTAGTCAACAAATAGATACAGTCTGACCGAGTAAGGAACGAACAAGTTGTTTTGTACCTCTCTGTTCAAGTCTTGATTGACGGAAGTCGTCCACTTCGCGACAACTTGACGTAGTTATAATGTAGCGCGTGGCTGTTGTCTGATATCGCTAAAACATTTGTGTTCAAAAAGTATATTTAACTATGGCAGTGTTGTGTGTGTGTGTGTTTTTTTTTTTTTTGAGGGAAGTTTTTTGTAGAGTCCCCGACCTAGTGCTAATGCCAGTAACGTTTCTTAAACTGTGTATCTGTGGGCAACTTCTTGACAAAAGGAAGGGAACGAAGACAGACAATTCCTTATGTAGTCTTTCTGGTTTAGGCATGTCTAATTCCTTGGCCTTCTCAAGTAAATCTTGTATTGTTAACATTTCGGCCGCCTTCGCTATTCCAATGTGGGTAGCCTTGTACTTGTTAAATTAGTAGTTGAATATAAATAATTGTCGTAACTTAATAGTAGAAATAAAAAAAAGTTAAAGTAATATGTACTTAGCTTTTTTATTTAGAAGATACACTACATTTCAATGATTTTATTTGCCACTTGTAAAGGTAAAATAATTGCTTGTCGCTAGTAAGTAAATATACAAGACGATCCAAGTTGTAAAATGACGTAATGTTGTACTGACCTTGTCATAAAGACATGCAGTAGACGAGAGTGTGAAGTTTTCTTTGTAGAGAGAGGCTGAGTGGTGACGTGGAACTATCGTCTGTAGTTCTAGTTTGTTGCAACACAACTGTCAAAGAGTTGTTTCGATTCTAGATGGTTAGTTAGTATCAAGGCAGACGTCAAGGGTTGCCAGAAGAATGTATTGATCCTGTAGAAGTTATCACGTTGATGAATTTAAATTATATTATTGTTGCAATTACTTGTTACTTAAAAGTTTAGCGTTGACATTGCAAAATAAATTCGTTGTACATACAGCAGTCGGAGGTGTCAATTTATATCACGTGTTTATTGTGTTTATTTGATTTGAAAATCTTGATGAGATAAACTTGTGACATATGCATGCTCCAACACTTTACTAAGTAATAAAGCAACAAAGTGCTGATATGCTTTTCTTGAGTTTTAATTATTTTAAATTTACACTTGAAACAATAAATGTATCTAAAGTAGATATATAAAGCAGATACGGGCTACAGTAAAAATGGTCAATAACTTTAGGTTCCATGTTGCAGCCTTGAACTACCTTTTAATCTGAACTATTTAGTAGTCATGATTACAATTCAAATATCTACCCTAATTTGCAGTCGTGACCGTGATAAAACATTACCAAAACTTTTTCGCTAACATAAATGACGACCTTTTAGTGGCCCCCAAAAGGGAAATAGACGCTCTTAATTTGTGTAGTCTGTTCGTCCTCGGTCCGTCCTTTCGTCACGTTTAGATATCGTAAAGTAGAAATGATATTGAAAATCCGACATCAAAATATTTTAGACCATTCAAATTTTCAATGGCTACTTGTTTTTTCTTTTATAAAACTGAAATATTTAATTTTTAAAATAAACTATAGGCCTACATTTTGTTATTAAGAAAAATACACCATTTTTACAACTATTCACTATTAATAGAAAAAAAATAAGGGAGGCTACTTAGATAGAGATAATAGATAACCTTATTTTTTATTTTTTTATGTTTACGGTTTTAGTATCCGGGCCTTATTACTCAGGCACTCGCGACTTAAGACGAATTAGGGAGAAAACGTAGAGGTTGTTGCCTCACTTTCTTTTCAATTATCAACAAGAAAATGTACTCCACTAAAGTTTTATACAAATATTAAAATCGAGGTGATGATCATTATTTTATTGATTTTTTTTTTACTCTAAGAAAACATTAAATCAAGAAGTTTCTTCAAAATAAATGTGTTCAAATTCTACAATGATAAAATATTTTTTTAATTAGTTAAAACAATATATTTTGATTACATAGACTATGTTTTAGTAACTTAACAAACTAAATATAGTTCATCTGAAATTAAAACATATCTCAGCGTAAGATTTAAACTTCTAATCTTTTCGTAACTTTTGAATGCCTTAATAAAATTATGGGCTATGTTTATTATAATTTGCATCTCTGATTCCTCTCCATAAAAATTAAATAGTCCTTGGAAAACATACGCAGCAGTCTACTGTTTTTTTCATCATATATAGTAGATTCTTATATTTGGCACACCGACTTTAGGAACTACGTTACATTTTTATTTTATTTTTTTATTAGGTGAAGGTTTAACGTACAAAAAAATTGAAGCAGGAGAGAAACATTATTTTTGTTTCTTTTGCTCTACAGAAATTTCCCTGTACATTTGAAATAGAAATTGTTTAAAGGTAGGGAAAAAAAACTCATTAAAATGTTGTCATTCACTAATGTTGACTTATAATAAAGAATTAGTATTAAGGTATTAAATTTAACATCACAACATATATTTTATTGGAACATATAACATTTGGTTTAAGTTAAACTATAATTTCTTTTTTTTTAAACATTTAATAGCGTTGCACTTGATTTGAGCTACAATTAAGGGATGAATAATTAATTTTAAATTTTGAGATATGTCATTGTCACTCACGTAATTAATAAAAATGCTTAACTCTTTTTAAGAAACTTGCTTTTATACAATTGACTGCACTAACGACGTCAATCTTGTTATTTTTTATAGAGATCGACAGTGTGAATATTGTCGGATGAATCCATAAAGGGACTAACAATAACGGTTTAAGTCCTATACATCTCATGTCCAGTCACATACAAACTCTTATTGGTTTGATGGAGCACTAGAGATGTTATCACGACAGCATTTATAGAATGAACAGGCTCAACAATAAAGACAAGATGACAAAGTTATTGACTTAAGTCGAAATATAAAGATGCTTTTCTTAAATATGAGATAATCTTGACATAATAGGTTTTTCTGAACGTAAAGATATTAAAAACAAGTGGACATGTTCTGTTGTGTGTGTTTGTAGCCAGCTCTAAGATGCAGTCAAACTAGGTTTACAAGTTATTGAGAGAGCTTATCAAAATTGGAACGTAATTATTCTTAAGATTGAACTGAGATGTTGTCGCCACAGCTTTTTCAAAGACTCCTTATTAAAAACGTCTGTAGGAAAAAAGTTGAAGTCGCAAACATTGAACACATTCTCTTGGCAAAAAATATTCCATTTAAAATACTTGATATTAAAAGAGAGTATATAGAACTCTAATTTTAATCTTTTAAAGCTGAGATGCTTATTAGAGGAGGTTTCACTACGTTCAATATGTAATGGTTTCATCTCATTTGGTATGACTCTCAAACATTAAATACACTTTCAGTATCGACACGCCAGGACATATAACAGACGTAGAGATGGAACTTTACTGGCGCAAGCCACGGGCGCCCCTCCCCCAAAAGCCAGTGCTGAATTTACTTATAGGCCTCCATTTGCTTGGTGTGCCTGAAAAATTGTGCAAGTGAAATTTTCAAAGTTTATTACAAGGAACCCATTGTTCAAATAGCTTAGGGCTTTATCAATTCTACTTCCGGCCCTGACCCCCAGCCTACAATTATCTAGAAAATGATATGAGAAAATGGCACGTGACATATTCAACATCCATAACAAATGTAAAACTAAGGTCATCAAAACATGAAATTTAAATGATTTTTTTAAAATGTGAATTGACATTCTCTAATATAATTCCGTTCTGTTCCTCGGTATGTTGGTGTTTCACATATGATCTGTCAGCTGTCACTTTCCTTTTACTGATGTCTTCTCGCCATTATGATCAAGTTTCATATTTCATTTATTGTTCTTATTTGCTGGCCTGATGTTTCATTTCGATTTAGTTTTCTATTGAATCCAATAAAATCTTTCCTTGTTTTCTTTCCAGCCTCGCTCGTCCTTGTTGATCAAATCTTTGGTTTTAGTCTCTTTACAGTATTATAGACCAAGGAAAAAGTATATTTATTTATTTATATACATGTGTTTATTTGGTATTTTTTTTCTTTTACAATATCACTATCATTGCCAATGTATCCTTGCGGGGCCATATGGAAAGAAAAAGTAATAGACACAAATTTGCTAAATGAATTCCCCATACAAAAGGATTCTTCAAAAATTGAATTTAACCTCACAAACTGTATTGTAAATTAAAAACAAACTTTCATTTTATATTATATATCCATTACCGTTTTTCAAAATAATTGATTTTACTAAACCATTTTAATATTACTTAAAGAAAATAAATAAACAATGTGATCTGATCTACTTTGTTGCTAGTCTACATAGCATCATGGTATCTTAATAAATTGTGTATGCCTTAATGTACAATAGGGCCACATACATAGATATTTGTAGTACACATTTTATTATTGGCCTAGTGGAGTCAAAACATTTAAAGAAAGAACCACATTTATATTTCTTCTTCTCCCAAAACCTGCATCATGTGATCACTTGGCATGCATTGGATAGGGCAAATTTACGCAGACCAATAAAGAAATCTTTAGTGGGTAATAAATAAAGAGAACTTTGGTTGGCCAATATAGAAAAGTTAGGCGGGCCAATAAACAAAACACATGCTGGCAAATAAAAACAAAACATAGGCGGATCATTTAAAAAAAAAAAGAAAAAAATGTTAAGGGTATATAATTTAAAAAAAACAACAACTGGAGAATTAGATACCATTTTTAAAAAATGCAATTATCGTAAAATATTTTAATTATTAATTAATATTTCTTAAAACGTGATATGTTACGATGGAAAATATTCCGTATTTGGTTTTAAGGCTTACTATTTAATATTTATATAATTTTTAGATTCCATATTGTTTTAGATTAACAAATAAATTATTTACAATTACAAATGAGATGAATATCGCAATATGAAGAATATTTCCTTATACCTATATACAAACAAAGCTTTGAACTTCATATTATGGATACCTATATCGCATAGGTTGCATCAGTTTTAAATGACATGTTCCGATTGAAAATACGCATATAATTTTTTTTAAGCATGAAAGAAAGATCATACAGATACAAAATTAGAAAACAGGATTAATGCTGCTAACTTCTGTAAAAAGAAACACAGACTCTCTACATTTATATCACAAGGTCTAAAGGCTCGCTACTAGCTTTCTTCACGGAACAGTACCAGGAAAAAGAAGTAGAGGTAGAGTTAATTATGTGATGACGACGTAAAAAGTCAGGTCCATCATTGAAAGAGGTTCCTTTAAGGCAAAAGATAGAGAAAAATGAAGAAGAAAGGTCAACAGATCTGGTGTGGTACCCTATGGTTTAACAGATTAAAAGGATAGGTGAAGTCGATGGACAAAGTCAGTCAGAGTAAGACAACAAGATGATTGACAAAATACTTCAACAAATAACAAAAAATACAAAGTGTAGAAAAATTTTTAATTCTCCAATAAACAAAACTGGCGCGAACGAAAGACATTTTAACAATTTGGACTGTTTTAAAGATCCATATTCGACAATTGTCCCGACTACATTAACTCATTCTTCAACTAAACACGAGAACGATCATTTTTTTTTATCGGCTCCGAAAATGGAAATGGCCGCTTTAATTTTATGTGGTCTCTGTCTGTCTTAAGTGACTAACACGCTAGACTTTCATGGAGTCCTAGCATTCAATAGAATAGGACATTTTTATGAATTTTTAGGATATTTTAATAATTTCAAGAGATTTCCATGGGCTACTGAAAAATCATTCAGTGGTAAAATGGTTTAATTAAATAATTTACAACTAATGATTGCGCGGGGCCTATAAATGTCATCCGAGCAATGAAAACGTCATGCGAGACAATGTGATTTATTGTAATGTTCAAGGTAATGCTAAATAAGACTTAGCAACATTGTTAGAAACGATTTGCCACAGAGATTGTGTCAAAAACAGAGAAATCAAAGTCTGAACGTGACTACATAGAAAAGTTTTGACTGAGAGGCGCATGAGGTTTGTGGGACAGAGTTATTACCAAAAAAAAAAAATACAACACATAATTGAAATTGGTATTGAAAGTTGTTGTTTTTTTTCTGTCTTTCTAAATCAGTTCTATGTATATCATTGAATTATATCCCATAATTCAGCTGCGCCTGCGGGACCTATCAATTTCAATTACGCGAGTCACGTGACAGATAGTTTTAAAAAGTCGTTTTGTCCAATAGAACCTAATCACGTAGGCATTGTTTAGTAAATACGTAAAGTCCTAGATAGAAACGTATCACGGACCAAATATGGCCCTTGGGCCGTGATTTTGACATCCTTGCTATAATTTGATTGAAATCGAAACATAAGAGATGAGCTTGTTCATTGATATATTTTGTGTCATTTCATCGAAAATAATGAGTATACATTTTTAATCGTGGATACTTTAAGGGGGATAATGAACTTTGAAGTAAAATAAAATTTACTTAAAAAAAGGCTGACGTATTCATTTATTAACTATTGTATTTTCAATTTGATTTTGCAAAATGTATTAGATAAGGCAGTGTTTCTTTTCTATTTGTTATATTATTAGACTTTATTTTTTATAGTTTAAATATTTGCTTATATTGAAAAGTATTGTAGTAACTTAAATATACAAATACATGTTTTGACATATTAATCTCCTCCTTACACCGAATATGTAGGATTCGCATCGCGTATGCTAATTTTGAACGCCTTATCCATAAAGGCCGCACTAACAAACCTAATTCTTATGGCTACACTTCATGGACTATCAACGAATTAAGTTCCTCTGCTTAATTACCTACCCCAATGTACATATGTCAATCATGAAAAACATCGCCAAGGCTTTTTTCGCTAAAATGAAAGATATTATTATTTTTTTAATTATTGTAATTTTTTGCTGCGCTTTCTATAATTATAAATATAGATATACTAAAATAATAAGTATTTGCAGTAAAATTTAATTTAATGTTAAAAAGTTCTCTACAGCTAGAAAAACAATAATAATTTTCGGTCTTTTCCCTACGAAAATCGATTAACATTTCTTTGCATTTTTTTTTAAACATTTAACTTCTTTGCTCCTCCCACAACGTGGCATTTGAGTGGACCAATCACTAGATGAATTGGTTAGACTAAACGAATAGCAAAACAAAACTCTTATGGGAGTGTCTTAGGGAATGCTAGGGCACAGTGCGGAGGTATTAGAGAGCTTCCTCGTCCCTGTCCATAATCTATGCGCCGTTGCTTTAGGGACCGTTACCCTTATGGAGTTTCCAGCCCTATTAGGTTGGTAAAATATAGGAAAATTGCGGGGGTCCCGGTATGAATGGCCCTCGGACAAATATTCTACTTCATGCGCCCGGAACGCCACATACATAGGAAAAAAAAAACAATGTTGTCAATGTTTTCCAAAGACATTGAATTGGACCTTTTCCAGACAGAACGGTTTGTTCCAGCAGGCTTACACGCCAGGAGCTCTTTTGACAATCACACGGTACTCGTTCCTAAAAGTAATGAAGAATTTTATTCAAAACACCAAAGATTTGCATAAAATGCATACATTATTTTTTTTTTTATAATTTATATCACTTTTTTATTGGTTCGTAAAATGTCGTCTTACTTTGCAGTCATAAAGTTTGTATGACATGAATTTCTTGTTGCCAAGTAGAATTTTTTTTACCGTTAATAAATAATAATTAAATTGAAACATATATATTTCTAAACATGTAATAATAGTATCCAGTCCACTAAATATTACGACTTATGTCGAAAGATCCAAAAATTACAATTTACACAATTTTAAAGTTTTAAAGAGCCGCACTTTTTTTTTCTTGCAACAATAAATAGTACTTGCACAATTTGTTTTTACTAAAAATTCGTTTATTGAAATATAAGAAGTGTTTGTCACAACAGATTAAATAATATATATATATATATATATATATTTCGGAAACATCTAAAGGAGTTAAACATTTTCTTAAACACTAAGTTGAACTTATATAACAAACAATTAAACAAACGAATTCAATAGGAACATTGGCTTCGCATGGTTTTAGAAAGTTAGAACATTTATTTAAACTTTTTTTTGTTAGTTTCAAACACGACTCTAAACTTTCAATTGTTAGCTGGATTTTACTTTGCTTTTAATTATATTCATGTAAAAAAACGCTTTCTCGCACGAATATGTCGATCCGAATATAGTCAGTAATCTAAATGCCCTCACTGTAGCAATCTGGAGGAAGATTATTTCATGCGCCGAATCAACTCGCGGCATTTCTTTGAAAACTGTCAACTTTTATTGCGTTACGCTCATACATTTCTGGAGTGCTAACTTTTCTAACTTGATGTTTTAACTCTGTAAATTTTCCGTATTATAAAGCTATAAATCCCGTATCAATTCCAAATAGATCAATGTGGATTTCGTAACTTTGTGTTGGGAGGATTTACTAGAAATTGTAAAATGGTTTTGTTGGTTTTGAACTGCTCAAATCTGTCAAAAAAAATATGTTTGATTTTTTAAAACTGTGCTCAAGTAATTCGTGTCAACAGTAGCTCTGATTTTATTGCGATACTGCTTTAGACATTAAAAATGAAGTGACGTAACACTCAAGATCTTTGATTTTTTTTTTCAAAATAAACCAATTCTTCTACCAATACATAGGATAGGTTTCCCTTAAGTTGAAGTTTTAGACTCAGCTCATTTAATTTCTATTTATTTGTCGTTTTCTAATACAGGGAGATTAATGCCTTTATCATTTTGGACTATATTTATTTCATTCAAGCACAAAGCAAAACGTCTTAACGTCATTGGCAAGCTATCGCACTTTATTAGGAAGAAGGAGCTCAGAATACTGAGTCTCCATTTTGTTTAAGAATTATTTAATTTGACGACGATAGATTGCTTTGGACAAGATGCTGTTAACAATCTTGATTGCCGAATTCATTACCTTAAAGACATTTTTGGTTCAATCGTTTTGAGTACAAAGTGCTTTTTGGTTGTATTATTCAGTGAAATGTAAAAATTTCATAGTTTATTCGGCTATGAAGAATCATTGTTACCCTTTATTTTTTCCAGTCATATTTCTGGCTCCATCAGTTGCTATTGAAAGTGTTTTATTTAAATTTATCTTATTGTTTTCAATGTATTATTGTACGATAATTACTATAGCATTCCCTCCAGTTTGTTCCGATGTAGCAATCCTTTAAGTCAGTGATGCCCAACATACGGCCCGCGGGCCAGATCCGGCCCGTGACGTGGTTTCATCCGGCCCGCCGAACCGTCGACACAAGGTGTAGAAAATCCCCCCCCCTTTTTTTTTCCCAAAAAAAGATTGAAAAATGTATCTTTACCTACTTTCGCCCTCTCTTTTTCTCTGATGGATTAGTGACATGACTTTTAACATGAGCACGTTTGTGAAATGAGATAGCTGAAGAAACTACAAGTGGACTTGGATTCTTCGAATGTAGAATCTAACACGAAAAGTAAATGTATCTTGACTTTTTTTTTGTAGAACATGAAAATAATCCAAAATATTTGATTTGTAAAGAAAGTGTGGCTGTTTAAAAAAGAGTAAACATATAAACGTCATTATAAAAACAAATATGACGTCATTTTTGCTTTGATCCGCGAATAAAACTAAAGACTATGCACAGAAATTGGAGGCTTTTTACCAAAAAGAGACAAGAAAATGATTCGGTGGTAGAATAGCTACAATGATAATTGCATGATGAGAAGCCAATTTCCGACTCGTAAAAACAAAGATCTACTTCAAATATCATATTAAGAGAGTCACAGGCTTCTAATAAATTTTTTTTTTTAAATTTCATTTCGTTTTTGTACTATTTCGATCATGTGGCCCGCGACACGAGTGTCACAAACGAAAATGGCCCGCCGGTCGAATTAGGTTGGGCATCACTGCTTTAAGTTATTCTTTTGGAGCATAAGAAGACATATAACTCAGCAACTTGTGCCGTGTCTTTGATTTTTTTTTTTCAATACTTTTTTTTTTGTTTTTGAAATCGCGAAACAGTTCATCAGATGCACGTAAAAAGCAGTCTTTGACATATTCACCATCTATAAATGGTTTGCCTTTTTGTGCAATTTCTAGTGGTACCACAAAGCTTGCCCGATTAGCATTACTTGTATATTACATATAAGATTGAGAAGATAATCGCATCTAACTCCTTTACTTGAAACAACAAAATTTACGTCACAGCCAAAGCACGCAGTCTGAGTATGCCCCGTATTCCGAGGTTTTGACGTCACTCTCAAAGTTTATCAGAATAGAAACATTTTTAGAGATTAGATGGTGGTTCCAACTTTTTTGTCTCGTAGACCCCTTGCCAAGTTTTCTGGTTTTCTGTAGACCCCCTGCTTAAGTTATATTGAATTTTTGAAAATTCATCAATTTCAAATTAGTCATTTTAATTTTTAAAAGTAATTTTTAACCAGTGACACGAAGAGTGAACAGTAATTTAAAACTACATTTGAAGTTTATTTATTTTTTGTTTACATTTATTAACAAAAATTAAAAATTTAACCCATTATATAACAGTTCATACGTGTTACAATCGTCAAACAGATTTGGAATCTTTTTGTTAGCTCGATCTGTGTTTCATTATCATTTCTAAATTTATAATACAATTTGGGAATGCAAAGTGATAGAAATTAACAATCTTAAGTAATTTACCATAAAAATTGTTGACCTACATTAACAAGTTATTATTATTTTATATTATTTTACAAACAATATTTATTTTTAAAAAAAACTTTAATTTAGATTATTGATATTCTTAAAAGTTTTCTGACCTTTTATAAAGTTAAATAAAAAATAAAATTGACCACTTCGGTAGATCAATCACACAAAAGCATGGTTCAATAGCTAAAATGGAAGTAATGACAATTTAACAAATTTAATCAGATTGAAATGAAAACATTAATATTGTGAATGTATACATTGAATTAAATTCCTTAAGTATATACCCTTTGGAAATGTACGTTTTCTATAATTACTGTTTGATGTATGAAACTGAGTTAATAAATTATATGCAATTAAAACTTTACTGAAGTAACTTTTAAAGTGTCAACAAATAATGCATAAACTTATCTCTTTCATTTATCACAATGTATGTGATAAAAAGTTATTGGAAATCTTTGAATGCCTGTATTTAATATGTCGCTTATCAGTATCAAACACTCTGATTTTCTCACGTTAAATGATATTATTCAAAGTACGGCTTAGAAAGAAATAACCACATTATCAAAGCTCTTCATATCTCCCCCTCTTCTCATACAATTATTGCTTGAAAAATTTGCTGGATAGCCATGCACCTCTTGTCGCTCGTATAGTCTTAGTTGGGCCCTCTACAACCTTGATGACGGAATATATAAAGACTTATTCGCCGACGTGCCGAACGTACATTTCAAAAGACGATACATCGACAAATCTACATAAAAAAAATAAACAAGGTAAACCGTATGATTAGGAGATGCCAAAAAAAAAAAAACCAAGAACATTTAGATTCTCGAAAGGTTCTTTTTAGGATCACCGCTGAAATGTTTGGGGGAGGCAAATAACGAACGTTTGCCGTCATCTATCCCAGCATCTGAACTCCCTGATTCCTTCAATAGATTCTTCATTGGCAAGATTGAGCAGATCAGAAATGACATGCCCTCCCTCTAAGCAGAGCTTGACCACTCTTCAATATTTCAAATCTTACTTTTTTCAGCGTGTCTCGGACGATTAATCCAAAAGTATTATTTTAAAGATGCCAAATAAGTCATGTGACCTTGATCTTTGCTTCTTGAATGTTTAGATGAGTTTTTACCCACAATTACTATCATTGTGAACTCTTCATTGCCTTCAGGCATTGTACCACAGCAATTTTAGCATGCACTTGTTAGGCCCTATTTAAGAAATCCAGTCTTGACCCGGAATGTCTAAACAAAACAACTAACGAAACGGATTGTGGGGGCCCAATCTGGTTACGGATAAGGATAATGAGTGCAAATTAAGATTTTTTTATTAAAAAATAAGTTTGACATTTAATTTTATTCATACTTTAGTAAGTGCAAAATAGCCATAAAATAAACTTAACAGCAATCTTCAATAGAAAGAAGTTTCACTAACGACTAGCAAAATATTGCTTTTAATTTTTATATCTTACATATGATGAATTAAGTCCTAATTCTTCAAACAAGTAAAAATGACACAATTTTTTTTTTCAATTCAACCTTTAAATTTTGGTGTTCGAATAGCATCTGACATCAGTGCTATAATCACTAACGGAAGCGTCGAACTCATGACTCAAGTATTGAGAACTCTCGACTTTTTTAAGTACTCGGTTTGATCAAAATTGACAGCATCAACCACGTCAGTCTTGTGGCAATGTCTCTCGTTGATAATATTCCTCGATAACACTGAGTTAAGATGAAATTGAGTGACGTTGAAAATCCATATCTCCCTCCTTAGAGCACTACCTGTACAGACACCACAAATATGTTTCTAAGATATCTTTTGCTTTTCCAGAACTAAAATAAATTTATCAAATTCCAAACTCCCTTTGGTTGTTATTTCAAGTGGTTAGCAAAAAATAAAATTGGTACATACTACATGTAAAACCTTCAACAATATTGATACAATGAGAAACATGAATTGTTATTACCATCGTTAGGCGCATACATAGCGTAGAGACGCGCCATAGTTTATAGACCTTGAGCACGACATTTAGTGACGTCAGGGATAGTAGTGTTCGGCTTGTTTATTTCTTTATTCAGTTGGTATTTGGATTTTAATGTGATAGAATCGATCATTAACAGAGGCTAGACAGTGGCCCATTATGGATTAATTATTGTTTATCTAACAGTCTGGACTTTGTTCTTTACTTTTTTATAGTAATCGTTTGTCATTACACCAGACCTACGTTTCGGTATTATAAGACAAAACATTTTTTTCATAACAAACCTATGGAGTTGTTTCTTGTTAGAGAAATAGTGATGTTTGCATTGTTTATTTTTTTCTTAATTAAGTCATCAAAATAATACAATAAAACTGTATTGCATATGGTATGAAGGATGGAAGAGTGTGCAAAAATATTTAAAAGCTTTTACATAAATACATATTTAAATTATTATGTTTATTACTTTTATAAATCTTGAAAATTAAATGACAACTTCTTGTTTACGGAGAAGTTTGAATAAACTAGTCGACCGGCGGTATAGCATACGCCGCTATTTTGCAGGGGCAGGCCTTAGACACTGCAACATAGGCGACCGCAGTGGGTCACGCACTTTCTTTGGACCCGTGCTAATTTTAGGTGTATACATTATTAAATTATATCATTTTATATCATATAACATATTTCACGCAGCCTCTTTATTTACCAGGAGCCCCTTCGAAATCTCCTGAAATTGCAAAAATATAGGCCTACGAAAAAAGTCCTGGAAATCTTCAGAAATTATTAAAATCGTTTGTAAAATCTTTTGTAAAGTAAAAAAAAAATATCCGGAAATATATAGATAAATATCCGGAAATGGAAGTGAGTGGAATTATATATAAAGATTTGACTTTATATTATTTTTAATATTTTTAGCTAGATATGTTGTAATTATTCACAACATAAATGGCTTAGATTCAAATAGTTAGTTTACGAAATGCTTGCATCTTGTGGGACATTTATCATTTATAGAATGCTTTAAATCTTAAAAACAGCTTATATGTTACCTGCAAACTGCGAAATTCTGCATTCTTTAGAATGTTTTAAAAGTCTAGTCAAAGTGAGATATGATTTCTTGAATTCCAACCTTGACTAGACATTGTGTAACTGAGCCAGACAGGGTTTAAATGATGAGTTTATGTAATTTATTAAAAATATACATTTCCTGGAATAATATTTTTTGTCCACCAGTAAACTAAAAAATTTAGACCTTGTATATTAATTTGTGGAGTTTAATTACAACTGTCTAACAATGCATGTTTTGTAGAACTGAATAGTGCGCGGTAAAAAGTTGATACATAAAATGTTTTATATTTTGTTGGATAAAACGTGAAAGAGAAAATAGATCTAACATGTAATCAAATTAAATAGGACTATTAAGAAGGAATCAATTGACTATATATTGATTTAAAAGCTAATTAAGCGTTTTTAATTGTCGAAAAGTTTAAAAAACACAAATGAATTTATCATGCAAATCAAGGCTTCGGTGTATTTTTTCCTTATATTTCGCCTCTTAAAAAGTGTTTACATTCCTATATAATAAACCCGTCTTGATATACATCTTTATTATTCTTTATTATCACATAAGTGGGTGCCATTTGACATAAAATTAGTGCAACATAATTATAATTATAAATTTATTCTCATATTAATTAATAGCATCAAGTTGATCAATACCTTTCTCAATAGGTCTATAACGTCTCTTTAATATTTGCAGAATTAAGTGCTTTAAGCTTATTATTTCATTACAATAATTGTAAACATTTGAACCTCATTTTAGTTACTTTAACAATTTAAATATATTTTTTAATTACTTCATTTTTTATATGCATATATAAATGATAATTAAACATTTTGAGTTAAGTTTTTGAATGCCTATTACAATAGGTCGCTACATAATGTACGGTTCTAACCAGAGGCGTCACTAGGGTCGATGTCACCCGGTCTGGTATGATCATCGTGTCACCCCTCCCCAGGAAAAATAATCTTCCCCCTCGAAAACAAACAAATTTCCCTATTTTGAACGATAAAACTGTAAGCTAATTAAAAATTGCTTATATGCTACTCGAAAATTTTTTTCAATTATATTTTAAATGTGGTTGTTTTTCACATTTTACCAAACGTTACTGTATAAATTAGAAATGTACTATCGTAGAATTGAGAAACCTTGAGTTGAACATATTTTATTTTTACTAGAGATTATGGCAGAGCTCCTTACAGAAAAGGTCTTCACTTATACGAGTGTTTCTCAGCTGCTTCCGAAAAGGCAAATCAAGCACTGAAGAGGTTTACGCCATGCGAAACTTCGTTTAAAAAGTCTAGAATACCAACAAAGCAAAAAAAAAATCAGTTTTGAAGATTAAAAAATTAAAAAGTTTGATAGTATTCATCGGAATCACTCTGGAAAATAGAAAGAAAACAAGACAACAAGACAACAGCGACATGTCTAAAGCAAATCAAGCTGTTGTCTCACAGACGTTGGAATTCTTCAACATCGATACGGATATGAGACAGGGTGTATCTTATCCTAATTTCTCTTTCTTGTAGCCACCGACGGTGTTATTAAACAGGCTGCATTCGGGTTCCCATGGCTAAACCAAACCGATCTAAATATTGCCGGCAGTATTACTTTAGTATACAATTAAATGTATACACGAGATGACGGATAAAGACGCCGTCAAAGTTATACATGTAGGGTGCAGGTTATCCAGTTAAGCTATTTAGGCAAAGATATCTCAAGTGATGGAGATGCATATCATGGTGTTGTTTGTCGGATTGGAAAGCAAGAGATTAAAATCCACCTACTCAATACACTCATTGTCCCAATGGTCATCTACGCTTCGAGACCTGGAAGGTTGAAAAGAGGCTAAGGAGTGATGGCTGAGAAGGATCCTACCAATTTTCCCGAGATAATTTTACCAATAGAGAAATCTTTTCGTAAAAAGGCAGGTATTCGCCAACGGAAGAGGCGACTGAACGTCAATTGACATTTGTGAGACATATCATGAGACGAGAAGAAACACGTTTACTAAAGTCAGCCTTAACATGAAAGCCTCAAACCGAAGTGACTGTGAAAGTAGCCTTATACTGATTTCCGTAGAGAAAGCTTGCAACCTTATGCGTCGCATGGCGTGCGAGAGGCTTACGCATGTGTGTTTTTTAACACATTGCAACAACAAATGTTACGTTCACCTTTCAACTGGCCATATAAGATGTTTGTGGGAGTGACATAAATTCATTCAAAGTTGTCCATTTTTTTTTTACATTTCTAAGCTTTAGAAATTCTTTCTCTCCTGGCGTCAAAAACACATAATAAAGTCAAAAAGAATTAAATTACGAAGGGTTGGGACACGTTGATACTAAATTGTGAGTAAATTCGAGGCAGTAACTTTTTTTAAACTTGCATTTAAGAAAATTGCATTTTTCCCACTTGGTTGTCACACACTGCACCTGCCTAGTGACGCCACTGGTTCGACCGCTAATCAGTATCTAACATTCACGACTCTCTGACATTTAGAGATATTTTTAGTACACACTTTTAGTAATGTCCAAGTGGAGTAAAAATATTCAAGGAAAGAACCGCATTCATATTTCCTCATCTCCTTAAACTTGCTTCACGCAATCATAGCACACACGTGGCCATCATCTCCTCATTCTCTGCATCACACCTCCATTTTAAGGAGAGGGACAATACAGAAAATTTAGGCGGACCAATGAAGAAAAGTTTAGCGGTACATAAAAGAAAAAATTGGCGGTCAATAAAGACAATTTTGGCGGCCGGTAAAAATTTTAGCGGGCCTAAAAAGAAAACTTTGACCGCAATAAAGAACAATTTGGCGAGCCAAATAAAAACTTTGGCGGGCCATTTTAGCTTCAGTAAATCAATGAAAACTAGACGAAGTAGGCAGGGCAGGAGACGTTAGTAAATCTAAACTCTGAAAATCTTGAGGCATTCTATAAAATAAGAGTTGACTCGTTTTTCTGTTATAATATACATTAGTAGTACACATATTTAAAGGCCGTTAATAAGAATAGATGAAAATGTATCTTTAACAATGACTTTATATATATATATACATTTCTGCCTGGTCGTGAGTTTTGCGCGCTGGAATGTTGTTCAGATTTATCGATGGTCATGGGGTTCAAACCCTGCCCACTCCCATCCCCTTTCGTCCTACGGGAGGTTTGGACTAGGAACTAATTATCTTCAACTCTTAAGAAACATCCAAAACATATGAAGCATTTTACAAGCAAGCATTATATTTGTATATAAATAAATAAATAAATAAATAAATAAATATATATATATATATATATATATATATATATATATATATATATATACGAATCTCGCTATCCAGGCTCTCTGCAAACTGCACCATACACCACCAACGGAAAGAACTTGACAAGTCAGGGCTCCTAAATAACGTAATAGTTTAATGTCCAATAAATAACAGCCAATACTGTACAATTGGCAGCACGTAACATAAGACTGTACAAATATCTCTCCAATAATAGCTGTACCGCCGTATCAAGTCTTGCACTAGTCTCTCCGTCTCGTTCCGGTCTTGCACTTGGTTCAACAGTTCAGGACTGACTTCACACACTTGGGCTCAATCATAGACCAAGATCAAGACGCCAGCCGTCTCAACTGTACTTGTCAGTACTCCACGCTGAACCGTCGTAATGCTCCGTACAGAACCACACCGCTGAACTGTGCTGTAGTTGACCGTGCTCTGAACCCCTTTTTCAGGACCGTCTTGAATGCGACACATCTGCTCTTTATATAGGGTCCCTGCTAGCATTCTCGAACCAGACAGAACTCCCCTCGACGTTTCTAGGTGGTCAGATGACTATAATTCTCGTGAAGCTACTGAAGCGAACCGACTCGTCTCGGCTGACCGTCGTAATTCGTCACGCTTGACTGCTCGTCTGGCCTGTGGCGATTTGTGTCGGCTGACTACACACACCATTACTCCCCTACTGTGCCACCACCAGGTTTATAACAATATATTCAATATTTAACTAATAATTTTTTTCTCATTTGAAATTTAATACTAATATTCTTTATACACAAACGTTTGGATAAATAAGATATTTTATGACATTAAACCTTATACTGATATCAATATTTTTATGTAGATATGTAGAATTTTTAAGCATCTTTTAATACAACAAAGATAATGAATAAAGATGAGTCAATTTTGCATGACCTATGTAGGTCGTTATTCTAATCATTTTTTAATCTTCGTTTGTTTTTTTTTTTCGAATAATATGTTTACGAGAAGTGCGAAATTCAGTATTCAATAGTGTACAGTATCAGTAGTAATTGTATAACTGCGTTAGTCAAATTGTTAGAGATTATTTTAACTGATTCATTAATAGTATACAATTCTTGGAATAATATTTGTATACACCAGTAATCTAAATAATTTAGTCCTGTACATTGAAGTTCCGATTTTTTGTATAATTACGACTGTCGAATAGTGCATTCCTTGTAGAACCAAATAGTGCGAGATAAAAAGTTGATACACAAGATGTTTTATATTTTTTGTACAAAACGTGAAAGAAAATAGATCTAACATGTAATCAAGACAAATACGCCTACTAAGTAGGAATCACTTAACTATATATTGATTTAAAAGCTGATAAAACTCTTTGTTAATCGAGAACACAAGCGAATCTATGATGTTAATCAAGGCTTCAGTTTTAGTCGTCAGAAATAGCGACACATATATCTCTATTTAAAAAGTGCTTGTATCCGTACATAATAAACCCGTCTTTATGTACACATCACATCAGTGGTTGATTTTTTTTTAAAAAAGGTAAAAATAATTTAATAAGATATTTTCTGATATAACGTATTAGAATTATTAGATTTAGAATTCACTTTTCAGATACAAATAAAAGAACATGAAATATTATTACATAATGAAAAGCCTTTCTTCCCAGCTAAAAACTATCAGAAGAAAATGTCGGACATGAACTTAGATACTTTTTTTACAAAGCTTTTATCAGCTCACTCTGTGTGTCTGTCCGTCTGTCTAGTAAACAGTGTATTCACATTCTTTCTTTTACACCCATTCTCGGAGCAAGCTGAAAATTTGAACACATACACATATATATTACATGATAAGACATGTATCAATTTAAACAAGTAACCGATTAGACAATTAATTTACAGCTAATTGCTAACTAACACTTTTCCTGACTTTATTATTACTACTGTATTCCTAATCGAATATTAGTATACTTTTGTTAGTCCTAGTAGACATCAGTCTAGAAAACATCTGTCTTTTTTTTTCTAGCAGACATCAGTCTTTTTTCTGTTGCGAGTTTGTTTAACTCTTCCTCTCCGTAATTATTTTTCTTCATTTTTCTCATTCCTATTTCACTCCCCTGTTATGATTCAGCATCAATATCTTAGTATAGAATCAAAGGGGAATGCATGCTCTTTTTATATAACACAAAATAAAGTTTATTTATAAAATAAAACACTAATTTAATGTAATGAGGTCAAAATGACGATGGTATCGTCCAGTAGGAGAGAAAGAGTTAATTATGTATGAACGTGTTGTACTTTACCTGATTGGATGCAGATATTACCTTAGTAATCCTGATTCTCAAACTGTTCTACCCGAACACTAGTGTACTTTTAATAGAGCTTAATACATAGAGATCTTGTTAAGCAATGATTGGCAGATTTAACTTTTCACCTGAACTTATTGTGTTAAAAGAATTATAATTAGAAATATGAAGTTAGCTGCTGATTATTTTATGGGGGTGCGGTGGCCGAGTATCTAGGCGCTCGACTTTTAAATCTGGAGTCCTGGGTTTGAATCTTACTAAAGACTGTGATTTTGATTTCGGGATTTTCAGGGCGCCCCTTACCCTCCTTTAATGGGTACCTGACTTAAGTTGGGGAAGGTAAGGGTGGTTGGTTTTTATGCTGGCCACATTAACCGTTTGCCCAAGAAATATGACCTTAAAATCTTTTTCCCTTTTGATCACAAGTTCTGACAGTATGTTGTGGTTTCAAATATAATCTGTCAGCTGTCACTTCCTATTTACTTATGTCTTCTCAACATTATGATCAAGTTTCAGAGTTCAATTTTTAGCGGCCCCCGAAAGGGGAAAAGACGCTATTAGTTTTGTGTGGCCTGTCTGTCCGTCTGTCTGTCTGTCTGTCTGTCCGTCTGTCTGTCTGTCTGTCTGTCCGTCCGTCCCGTTTAGTGCTCAGAAAGTAGAAGAGATAATGAAAATCTGACATCACGATAATATAGATCATTCAAAGTTCTGATGCAACGGCTACTTTTTTTTTTCTAAAAGCTCAAAATCTAAATTTTAAAAATATTTTATGCAAGCAGTATTTAAAGAGAAAAAAACTAATTAGTATGCAATATAATTAAAACCTAATTTAAGACAATTAATAATGTTATACATTGCAATCAGTATCACAAATTTTTTGGTCCATCTTATGAGTATTTACTATCTAAGTAATCAACACACAAAAGAGGTGCGGATTTACAAGTCTATCGTTGAGAGATCAAAGCACGGAAGATGTATATTTTGACCGCTGGGGCACTAAATAAGATCTGTCGTTTATCTTTGATATAATTTTTTTTAAATGAACTTTTAGCAGCGACTTTCGTGTACTAGCGTAAAGCCCGGCCATGACATGATTCAAAACTAATTTCTTAAACGTTTTAAAAAATCAATTTTTTTTAATAAAAATGTTTTTTATTGCCCCCATTAGAATAAAATAAGCATATTTTTGTGCGTTTTAACTGTTGGTTGGTCTGTCCGTCACGGTTAGATAAAAATAAAACTAAAGGCTTTTGAAAATATGATTTGAACTTTACTGTTCATTCAGAAATATTACGAAAGTTTAAAATATCTATAATAGATTTTTCCGGATGTTTATGTCTAGATCTACATTGAAATGTTATAATAAACTAAAACTAACCTTCTATTTTTAAATTTAATATTGCATTCATTCTATTGATTATCTGTGCTTTTTATTTTAATTTTACCTAAATTTTATCTAAATTACATCTAAATTATTAATAATAATAATTAATAAGATATATATTAAGAGTGCTGAATCAGAAGTTTAGTTTATGTACATCTACATCTCTGCAAATCAATGCTAAAAGATTATTTAAATCGCTCGTGTGACATATTGTATACATCAAGCTATTAGTTTGTAACCAGTTAGCCTGCTGAACTGATTATCTCGACGCTCCCGGGTTATGTGTCTGTTTGTTTTACATTTTTCGATTGTTTCTTCAGAATTGAAGATAGTTTACTTCCTATTTCAAACCTTCCACAGGAGGGGATGGGAGCATGCAGTAATTGAGCCAGGGACCAACGATAAATCCGAACTACAGTCTAGTGCGCAAACATCAAGATAAGGCAGGTTTATACCCTGCTCGCCATCCTCCGTCGTCCAGCGAGAAGTTAATTATTTTCAACTTTGAAGGAACATCCGAAACATCTTGCGAATAGGCGTATCTACAGGGATCCGACTCCGATGGGGGCCGCCTCTGAGTTTGTGTGATACACAAACTCTCTTTGTAATCTTGTTTTTTCTTATTTAGCTGTAGTTCTTGACTTGTTGGCCTAATGTTCCATTTCGATTTGGGATTCTGTTGAAGTCAATAAGAGCTTTCATTTCTTCCTTCCAACCTAGCTCCTCCTTGTAGATCTTTTTTATTGTTTAATCGCTTCACAGTATTATAGGCCAAAAA
>JADKLZ010071522.1:11180727-11193824 GCA_021533235.1 Biomphalaria straminea
GTATGTATGTATGTATCGAATAGAAATCAAAACCGCTTGACCAATCTTGATTAAACTTGCCAGAAACGTTCCTTGGGTACCAACTTAGACCATAGTGTATGTATTGTAGCCCTAAAACAAACTTAAGACCCTCAAAAAAAATAAAGTTGACCAACTCTATTAGACTATTGTATCTAACAAAAACTAGGTCACAAGGCCATGTCTAGAGGATGAGGAAAGACTGAAGGGTCACGCATGCGCAGAGATAAAAATATCTAGATCTAAATTAACTATCAATCAATACAACATAATTTTTTTTTTACTTTTATACATGAATATACATATTAGTGTCTATTTATTTCATTATTGAATTAAAATAAACACTTTTTTTTTTTTTACATAAACTTTTTTTCACATAAAATCGTTCGCTCTAAATGAAATTGCTTTAAACGTCTTGATATACTGTTCCGTAACTTGAGGCACTATTCCTAGATTTAGATCTACACTAGAACTAGGTCTAAAACTGTAATTAAACTCTAAGATGATATAATTTCTCTTCGCAAAGATAGTTTTAATCTTTAACACATGAACATACTAATTATAGTACATTCATTTAATATTTTAATCAAATTAACATTGAAATTTGTTTTCTAAAGCATTTTCACACGATTGCAACTATTATCCTAATATCGCGTAAATTAAGGTCAATAGGCTATTTTTAGCTTCATTCATATTTTTTAGCGTGAATTCACGCATTCGCTTTACTTACTTACTACATTATTATTTTCTTTAATTGTTTCTAATGCACTATATCACTGACTACATCAGCAATACGCAAGTTAAGACCCGCGGGCAGCGGGTAATATCTGTCTAGTTCATATTTAAAATAATTTTTAATTTTTAATTTGAATTTACAAAATGCATTAAATATGACAGTCTTTTTAAAAAGTCTTTATTTTAGGGAAGTATATTTTTAGCTAAAATATTTGATTATTCTGAAATGTAGAGTAATTACTTAAAAATAAACATATATTTTAACATTCTTCAAACTTCCATTTATAAGCACAATAAAGCACTTGCAAAGGATGCTAATTTTGAATGCCTTATTCTTAAAGGCCGCAGTAAGAAAACCAACTATCCCTTTCACTATACTTTATGTAGTATTAAAGTTTCATTTGTTTGTAATTAGTAGTTGAACTAAATTTGTGAATGCCTTTCTATACTAAAGGCTGTTAAATGTGTTATAGCATCAGACTGGATTCAAATGTGTGCATCGTTTCTGAAGCTTTGTATGTATGTGTGTGTGTGTTGTGGGTAGCAGTCAAAGTTCTGATAAAAGGAGGGGACATTATTAGATTTTGTCATGACTCACCTGTACTTGTTGTCCCGAAACATTGAATTCACAATTATGCAATTGTTTAACACTTTACAGTGTCTATCCTTTATCAACCTCCGGTAAAGTGAAATTCCCAATACTCGTATTAATGGGATAAATGAGAAGATAAAATCTTCTCGAGTCGATGAAACCCAGTGTTTTCGGTTTGAAAACCCACCTTGAAAACATATTCTTTCTTTATGGCCGGATGATTTATTAGGATTAGACGCAGGGCCGGATTCAAATATGTTGAAGCACCGAAGGATTTTTGTGGAGGCCACAATCGTTTTTTGAAATACTTTTAAGATTAAGACTGCTTTATTGATCGTTATGAAATGTCGATGTGATTATAAGGTCAAGGGCTCTTTTTTAACAAAAATAAAAACATAAACAACAAAACCATTTTCCTAAATAGAACAAACATAGAACTGACGTAACATAGACGCCTTGATCCTGTTTCCTAGTCAATAAATAGACACACTCTGACCAAGTAAGGAACGAACAAGTTGTTTTGTACCTCTCTGTTCAAGTCTTGATTGACAGAAGTCGTCCACTTCGCGACCACTTGACGTAGTTATGATGAAGCCGGTGGTTATTGTTTGTAAATTTTTTTCCGATTTAGCTAAAACATTTATGTTCAAAAAGTTTGTTTAACTACGGCAGTGTTGCGCGTGTGTTTTTTTTTATGCGGAAGTTCATTGTAGAGTCCCCTTGGCTGTACCTCGATTTCTTTCCTTTTAATCAGGGAATGGTTGGACCGTATGCATGCATATTTTACTGCAAATCCAAAAGGAACATTTTGATGGAAGATGAATAATATAAATTAAACTATCTGGAAGGAGTACATAAATGTATATTTATGTAACATGTTTTATTGAAAGCTAAATGTTTATCATTGTTTTAAATGTGGTAGATTATTTTTAAAACTTCTTTAAAATTACCATAAATTTATGTTTAAATAATGTAAATTTCAACATCTCATAAATATACAATTACTATTTTTTTTTTTTTTAAAGTTCATATTACATTTTTGAACGCATTTTGGTTTAAGACTCTTAAATTTGAATAGTAAGACGTATTAAAATAGAGCATTTCTAACACTATGCATCTTTGAGGAAGAAGGCTCTAATCATACTCAAGGGCTATTAATCTTTAGCTTTCTCGTTCTCTGCCCCTAGGCTCCTTTGCACTGACGACCTTAATCTCTAGCCCATTCATACGTCACTCCTGACAGTTAACAGACATAGAATAAACAGGGTTATAAAAAAGATTTTGTGTTATGACACAAGAGAGGTTGTGTTATTAGTGCAAACTCAGAGGCGGTCACCATCGAATTTACCAATCTAAACAGACATAAAATACACATTGAAAGATTGAAGTTTGCGAGGCATTGTCATGAAAATATATATATTTTATATATGTTATTAAAATTGGTATTAAAAGTTACTTTTTTTTCTTGTTTTCAAATCTATGGATTTCATTGAATACTATTGTAGTAACCTAATGTAACACAACTAGAAGGCATGTCTAGACTCTAGGTTTTATTGAACAAGAATGACCAAACAGTTCACAATAACACAGTACACACACACACACAAGCTGACCAGGACACCATGACATTTCGACACACTAGAACAGATCAGTTCACAACACACAACAAGAAATATAAATACACAACATTCACCCCCCGTTTAGTTTCTTTTCGCTCTACTTCTGAGATTATACGTGTGCTGTAAGGGCGTATCTCTAGCAGGTGAATTTTGTCCGTTTTCAATAATGTTTTCCTCTGCTCTTAAAGCAGGCGGAACCATGTTCTCTGCAGATGTCTCTATGTCACCTCTAGAAGCCACTGAGTGTTGGGAGACACCCGGAGAAGTCTCAGTGTTACCAGGAGCCAGTTGATGTTGAAATACCTCAGAAGATGTCTCAAAGTCTCTCGGAGCGAAATCATGTACTACGGTCTCTGAAGATGAGTCGCCTCTCGGAGCCAAATGGTGTAGTGATACAGTTTCTTCCCGTCCATTTGGAAGACGTATGTGGGCATAGTTCTGATTAGCTTCAATAAGTTCCACTTCATCTACCAGCGGCTCATATTTGCTTTGCCTCGCATGCCTTCTCATTAGGACAGGCCCTGGAACAGATAGCCAAGTCGGCAGAGAGACACCACAGGCGGACCTTCTTTTGTAGGCAAATAGTCTTTCGTGAGGCGTCATGTTTGTAGCAGTGCATAGTAGAGATCTAATTGAATGGAGAGCGTCGTTTAGAGCTAGCTCCCATTGTGTAATAGGTAGCCCTCTTGACCTGACGACAAGAAGAATTGACTTCCAGAGAGTTGAATTCAACTTTTCAACTTGGCCATTTCCTTTGGCATTATATGATGAGGTTCTGCTTGTTACTATGCCTTTACCTCTGAGGAAAGATCGTAGCTCTTCAGACATGAAGGCTGATCCCCGGTCTGAATGTATATAAGAGGGCGTGCCAAAAATGCTGAATAAGTTTGTGAAGCATCTAATTACTGTTTGAGTAGACATGTCAGGACATGCATATGCAAAAGGAAACCTTGAGTACTCATCAATAATTGTCAATAAATATTTATTTTTAGTGGTAGAAGGGAGTGGTCCCTTAAAGTCAACACTAAGTCTCTCGAATGGTGATGTGGCTTTTACTAAGCTGCCGGCAGATGGTTGATAAAAACGAGGTTTTATCTCTGCACAGATGGGACAATTGTTTGTAACAGTTCTGATTTCTTCAACTGCATACGGGAGATTCTTGGACCGGACGAAATGGAGCATTCGCACTATGCCAGGATGGCAAAGAGTGTTGTGAAGTTCTTTCAAAGACGTAGGGGTGGTAGTTGTACTTGCACAGAATCCCCGAGAAAGAGCATCGGCGGCCATGTTGTCAGCTCCCGGCCGGTAACACACATCAAAACTGTACATTGATAGTTCTATTCTCCACCTCTGAATTTTGTCGTTTTTAATCTTGCCGTAGTGGCGAGGGTTGAGCATGAATGATACGGACCTTTGATCCGTGGTGAGTTTAAAATGTGACCCTAATAAAAAGTGTCTCCATTTCTTAATCGATTCAACGATGGCCATTGCTTCTTTCTCCACGGAGGATTGACGTCTCTCGCTAGGAGATAGTGTTCTGGAGAAAAAAGCACTGGTCTTTTGTTCTGTGACAAGGTAGCGGATATAGCGATATCCGAAGCATCTGTTTCCACCTCCAGCGGCGTTTTGTGGTCTACATTAGTGACAACAGCAATTTCTAGTTCTCCTTTCAAAGTTTGAAATGCATCTTTGACTCTCTCAGGGAGTGGGAAAGTTCTGTTGTGAACTAAAGGATGGATCTTGTCTGAGAAATGCCTTATCCAGTTGGCATAGTAGGAGAATAGACCTATTGCTCGCCTTTGTGCATTCAGGTTCTCGGGTGGAGGAAGTTGACGCAAGGGCAGTAGTCTGTCGGGGTCTGGCTTCATCTCATTATGGGAGACTTCATAACCTAGTAATCTTATTCTTGAGGAAGCGTATGCACACTTTTCATCATTCAGAGTTAGTCCATATTTTGTTATAGCCCCAAGAAATTTATGAAGATTTTTATCATGCTCTTCTCTGTCCTTACCACAAACTGTGATGTTATCAATATAAGCATATGTACCCTCCAGTGACTCTAGTTCTATGATCTTGTCGATTGTTCGTTGAAAACAGGCTACCCCGTTAGTTACTCCAAAGGGTATCCTACAGAATTGGTATAATTTCCCTCCAGCTTCGAAGGCAGTATAAGGGCGATCAGTCTTCCTTAGAGGGATCTGATGGTATGCGTTGCGAAGATCAAGGGTGCTAAATATTTCATATTTAGCTATTTGAGAGACCATATCATCAATGCGAGGTAAGGGATAAGCATCCCTAAGTGTGAACCGATTAACAGTTTGGCTGTAGTCCACTACCATTCTTCGTTTGTGTCGTTCGTTAGTTGTTATTAAGACTTGGGCCCGCCATGGAGATGACGAGGGCTCAATTATGCCATCTTTTAAGAGTCTCTCAACCTCTGAATTGATGAATAGAGTGTCGTTTGCAGAATAACGTCTGGATTTTGTGGCGATAGGTCGACACTCTTTAAGCATGTTTTGAAAAAGAGGAGCGGGTTCGACACTAGCAGCTTTCATTCCATTTAGGACCATTGATGGTTTAGGCCCCTGAAAAGTGATCTGTACACTCTCATGTTGTTCCAGGAAGTCGTGACCTAAAATAACATCCTCACAGAGGTTGTCAAGTATGTACAGTTTGAAGTCTTTATAAGTGGAGCCTTTACTTTTAATGTCAGCGATAACATGGCCTCGAGTATAACCAGTTAGGTTAGTGTTGGCCATAGATATAAGTTTTGATGAGTGAAAAGTTTTGAATCTATACTTTCTGACAGCCGAAGCAGAAATGTAACTGTCTGAACTACCTGTATCGATGAGGGCATCAAGGGTAATGTTGTTAACTTGTATTTTCATTACAGCTCGAGATAGAGAAAACGAAGAGGCAGCTGTAATTGTATATGCTGCTGAGTTAAAGTTAGGTCTGTCAACTGTAGAAAATTTTGATTTGCATACCTTTTTGTAATGTCCCTTTTTACAGCATTTATTGCAGATTGCATCTTTAGCGGGGCATTTGCTACGAGAGTGGATAGCACCTCCACAAAAGTAGCACTTGCCTTGAGCTGCAGCTATGGTAACGGGTGTCGAATCAATTGTGTCTTCCACAGCAGAGCAAAGCGGCAATTCCGACGTAGTGGATTGTTGTGCTTGTGGTGTTTGACAAGTAGCGGCTTGTTGCGAGTTATATGTCACAGAATGTTTCTGTGCCATCTCCAGAGATCTAGCTACCTCCAATGACTTTGCGAGGTCAAGAGATGAGTACTCTAAAAGTCTCTGCCTAATCTCTGGTGACGACATGCCACTAATGAATGCGTCTCTGATGGCCTCGTTCTGGTTTTCGAGGGCAGTGACTGCTCTGAAATGGCAGTCTTTAGCCAGCAATCTCAACCTTTGAACATACCTGTCAACACTCTGTCCTGATTCTTGTTTACAATTCGATAGGAGATATCGAGCATAAACCTCATTGGTTTGTTTGATATAGAGTCCGTTGAGTGTATTTACGGCAGTTTCAAAGTCAGTACAATCCGATATCAGTTCGTAAACACCATGCGAGATAAAGTTGCATAAAAGATCGAACTTCTCACCTTCTGGTGCAGCGAGTTTGGATGCGAATTTCTCGAAAGTGTGAAGTCAGTGCTTCCAGATCCTTTAAGGTCCTGATCATTAGGATCCACAACCAATCTTTCAGGCTTTAGAAAACGATCCATGTTTAATGTTTGAAACACAATTAGTCCACAGGATTCTTGTTCAATAAATTGTAGTAACCTAATGTAACACAACTAGAAGGCATGTCTAGACTCTAGGTTTTATTGAACAAGAATGACCAAACAGTTCACAATAACACAGTACACACACACACACAAGCTGACCAGGACACCATGACATTTCGACACACTAGAACAGATCAGTTCACAACACACAACAAGAAATATAAATACACAACAACTATATAATTCAATAGTGCAGGGGGGACATATCAATTTCCAATACGTCTGTCACGTGACATAGACATCGTGTCCAATAGAACTTAATCTCTGAGAAGTCATTGTTCTGTAAACACATACATTAAATGCTGGGTAGAAACGTATCACGTGCCAGATATAGACTATGCGCCAAGGTTTGGACCTCTTAACTGTAATTAATCGGAATCGAATCATAAGAGAGCTTCTTTGTTTATGTATTTTGCTTTAAGCCATCTAGAATGTTAAATATATATTTTTAAATGTGAATACTTTTTAAGGAAGGATAATAGACTACAAACGAAAAAAAAGGCAAACATATTCATCACTAATTTTATAATAAATTTAATATTAAACAGGAATTGCAAAAATGTATTATATATTGCAGAGTTGTTTATAGCCTTAGAATTAGTGTGGTGTAGATTTTAGTTCAAATGGCTGCTTATATTGAAATGTATTGTAGTAACTGTAATATAGTGATATATGTAGAAATTTCTCACATTTTATGTGTTTAGCTTAATGCACTGGGTGTATGCAAATTTTAAATGCCTTACCATAAGCCGCATTAAAAAACCTAACGCTTTGCAACATTTTTATGGACTATTATCTATTCATCTTCTCAAATGACTACCGCAGTCTACAAATGTGAGCGTAGTTGAACATCTTTTTTGCTAACATTAAATGCAATAATGACTATAATTAATTGTAAATTTCGTTGCCTTTTGTATAACATATTGTAGTAACTCCAGTAACGAATTTAATGTGTGTGCGGCCTACGACTCTGACTAATCATACAGCTCAAGGGCTGTTGAACAAGGAAAAGTACTACTAGTACACGAAAGTATGACCCGTGCTCTGTTCATGTGACCGAGAGTCTTGACGGACTAGACTGTAAAGAAAGGACAATAGAGTGAGTAGAGTCTATGGATTTCAATTTGAATATTTTTCATTAATTTTTATACACTTTTTTTTATTTAATATTTAATTTCAAGCAGATGAAGTGCAATATAATTTAAGCAGGAGGTCTACGGAAAGCCGGACACCATGTCTACGGGACAAAAATTTTGGGAACCACTGGATTAAACCTTCCTATAATTTGTTCAATGGTGTTAGGATTTGTCTCTCACCTTGTTAAAACTAGATAATTCTATTTTCATGTTGGTTAATCACATTGAAATACACCCGCACAAGAAACCCAGACATCTCCAGAGTAATCTGTGGAAATCCAACAGGCATCAATTAACTACAAGACAGATAGGAATCATCACAATTAGAATTAAATTTTCTTTACTATATTATTAATCTTTTAAGTATTTTTATTTTTCATAACCACTTCTTTATTACATTTATTAAATGAATATACATTTTACAAATTAAAGAACGGTTTTGTACGTTTAGGTTAATACCAGGCTATTCCTCATTTGTGTACGCCTAGAATGCTAGGTCTGAGAAAGAGAAATTTATAATATTTTGTAGATATTACTATACGTACGTGTACCCTAGTTCTACGCCGTTCTTATCCCACCATGTTATTACTAAAACAACAGATATAGGTTACAACCAATGACAGCTTGGGGGCTTTCCAAAGTTGTCTCAATAATCAATATTACATATACTTAATTAAATCTAAATATATTACCGAACTTTGTTAAAAAGGAATTAACCGTTATTTCGGTAATCTTAAACAGTATCCCACTGTAATACTTGGATACACGAAAATGCACTGAACTTTCGCAGTTTTGCTAAGCCCAAAGGAACTGGCGGATACAGGGTGGTGGGGTCGGTAGGGGCGAACGCCCCACCCCACATGGTCCATTTTATATGTAGAAATTACAGCCCATTAACAGAATCATTAAATATCTATATAATTAAAACTTGTTATTGATATTTAACCGATCCGTATATTATGTCGTTCCGCTGTTAGCGGATTAGTTGGAGTGGGAGGGGTCAAATACATCAACTGTCCTTCCAACCCAAACCCCTTGATGGGGTGGGGTCATACTTTGAATTAGAATTCATAATTTGTGAAATAAAAATAGTTGCAATTGCATTATGTCACTACACATCTGGTATATTAGCCGATTCGGTGAGGTGGGGTGCCCTCAAAACTCCAGCCCTCTGATAGGGGAAAGGTGGTCCTTTTTTGTTGAGAACTCATTTTTTTAACAAAATTAGTTAAATATCTATAATATGAGCTACATATTAATGTTTGATTTGTATATTTTGTCACGCACAAAGTCTGATCTCAAAGTAAATATAAAATGAAAAGGGTTGTAACAGGTGGGAGGGGCTCCTTCCGCCCATTGGACAAACCAATACCATTAGCAGAAATCTTAACAAGATTACAAAGAGGCGGCCCCCGTCGGAGTCAGTGTGACAAAAATAAATTTCGCCCACTCGAGGTATCACTCGGTCTAGGCATTAAACTAATTTATTTTTGCTATCTTAATTTTTTTATCTCCGCTTAGCCCTTATGGCTATCTAAAGCTATTACCTCCACCCCCTTTTTCTCTAGGCATCCGTGTCACGATGTAATTTCTTAATCTGACGCACGCGTCTAGCACATTCCTTGTCGACAAGAATAAACACGCCTCTAACTATCTTGACCTAACATCCTGCCGCACCCCCCTTTCGGGGAACGGGTCAATTCAAATGGACCCTCTTCAAATCGACGCCTAGATAATGTCGTGGTCATCGGACCATCTTGGAAAATCGCGAGTTGACCATGTTTGCCTGTGGACGGGCAGTCTAGACACGAGGCGGCCCGTATTTGCTTATCTTATCGATACACGAGGTCAAGCGGAAATTCTTTGTCTAGGCAAATCAGGCAGTCTGTCACATTTGAAAGTATGTCTTTCTCCTTTGGCCCCACCCCCTTGCCCACGCGTGTAGGAGTAACATAATTTCCTATTTCTTGTCATTCTCATTCTGGAGCGCGGAGAGTGAGGACATATTTCTGCCTGAGCTTGCTTATTCATTTACTAAATCAATTTCACATTCCTTTTCCTTACTATTGGACTGGTGGTAAGCTGTTATATGGTTTGTGTTTAATGGCCTTATACTGTGTATATTTACATATTTGTGCATTTATTTAGTGCATTATATTTGTGTACATATTTGTGTAATTCTTATCTTGGATTATGTAAGTAGTCACTTTATGTATCATATTTTATTATCATGACTTGTACGACTAAATAGTCAAAGTCATCCACCTTATCTGGACTAGAATTCTCAACAATTCCTGCCACTTGTATTTAGCTCTTTAGCTATCGTTATTTATCGTTGATAAATCATCGCTCAACGCGAGCCCTATTTCCATTATTGATAAATTCCTTGACCAGGAACTATCACAATATTTATGTAACATGTCATATTACCAAATATATTTTGCGCTCATTCCGTGACAAGGAATGCCGTAATTATTTATGTACTATATTCTATTTTATCGGCCTGTTGGCCAGACTCATTATTTAGGTAAACCATGTATACATTATCTTATTTATCTTATCCTATCATTATCTTATCTCGGTTGATCGCCTTGATTTTTAATGGCGCACTGACCCTGCGCTCAGGATAGACTTGAATTATTCCCCCTTGTATGGAATTTAACTCCTAGAGATTACGTTCCTTGAACGAGCCCTGTCTCCATTCAAGCGTGCTCTATTGTTCGGGCCCAACGGCCAAATGTAAACAATAGCGACTTGGTCACTGACCATCAGCCATTCCTCCCCCCCCTTCCCCTTTCATCTCTCTATCCAAGCGGCTCGTAATGATATCACCGTGACAAGGTGCGTCTTACAATTTAACGCTACTTATAGTCTCCCTTGACGAAATACAATTTCTACTATTTCAATTTATACCATGTATTAGCTCCCTTGGATAACTGTGAAACTAAGTTATAGTTTCGTTACATCATTATTACTTTACTATGTGTTATCACCCTTGTGGGACTTCACTGTTGTTGTCATTATTGTCTCCCCTGATGAGATGTAATATTTATTGGATTAACTCCCCTTATTATTATGAAACTAGATTATGGTTTCTATTTAAATATTCTGAAGATGTCCTTCACGAAAAGGCGTCTACCTCCCTGTGTCATCATTGTGGCTAAGTCGATCTACGCATCTCGTTGCAGCTTTTATTGCAGGCTACTTCTAATAGAAGCCATAACTCCGTAACGCTGATACCAGTCTGTTGACACCAGATCTGGAGATACCAGCCTTACTCACTACTCAGAAGAGCCCGACCAACAACCGCATGCCAGAAGGTCCGCCCCTGCCGCTACACATAGTTGGACTGTCCCGTGCGCTAGGACCGATCAAGCCGGCCACCCACAGACAACTCAGCATCAGTCACGCCGATCTCGCCAGAGCAGCATAGGACTCAAAGCTAAGCAACTAAGCCCAATGACACTCAGACCACTTGTTTCTCCTTTCTTATGATGATAGTCCCATTTATGTAAATAATTAGGCCCCGCCCTAACACTGTACAGCTTTTACCTTTTACTAATTTTCATTCTTATTATTAAACTGTACATATGTTTTACATAAAAAGTATTTGTTGCCTGCATTCATAACATTGTGCCTGTAGTCCTTATGTGCAAGTTAAGGTCCTCAAAATATTTAATTCCCCTAGACACCTAAACGGCCACCATCTTTGACCTACTTGTCACAGTCAGATCCCTGTCAGATCCGCCTATTCACAAGTGTGACAAAAAAAAAATTCGCAAGGTATCACTTGGATCTAGGCATTTTATTAATTAAAGTTTTTATCTTATCTTTGTTCCCTCAACTTGGGCCATATGGCTATATAAATCACTAGTACTACCCCTGCTGCCACCACCCCCTTTTCTCTAGGCATCGATGTATCTTTCTAATCTGACTCATGTCTAGCCAGTCTATCGACTCGAGTAAGCCCCCCCCCCCCTTCTTATCTGATCAAACCTCCATTGACATATTCATCGGACGGTGTTTGCCCCTCCTCACCTTTCACCAGGTGACACATCCTCACCCTCCCCTGTTGGAAGGGGTGGTTGACTTCAAAGAGTCCTATCGACTCCTAGATAATCTCGTCGTCATCGGACCATCTTGGAAAGGCGCGAGGTGACCATATTTGCTCTTTCAAGTACCTCTCCCTGTGTCTACGCCGGAAACATGCGGCCAGGCCAAGCAGGGATCTCTTTGTCTAAGCAAGTCAGTCAGTCTGTTACATTTGAAAGTATATCTTTCCCCTTTCGCGCCACCTCTTATCTACCTTTATACGGACAAGATTTATCAAATCGCCTCATTGTTTCCGAGAGCTGTTTGGAGTGAACATGCTAGTTGAGCTTACGCTTACTATATTTATTTCATTCTTTTCTTTACATTGGATTTGGTGGTATGTGGTTTATGATTAATAGCCTCTTACTTACTATGTGTATTTATATATTTATGCATTTATTTAGTGCATTATATTTGTGTAAATATTTGTGTATTTCTTATCTTGGAGTATGTAAGTAGTTCACTTTATGTATTATATTTTACTATCATGACTTGTACGACTAAATAGTCAAAGTCATCCACTTTATCTGGACTAGATTTTACCAAAATTCTTGCCACTTGTATTTAGCTCTTTAGCTACTATTAATTTATCGCTGATCAATTACCGCTAAGTACGAGCCCTATTATAGATAGATTCCTTGATCAGGAACTATCATAATATTTATGTAACATGTTTTGTTGCCTAGTATGTATTTACGCTCATTCCGTGACAAGGAATGCCGCAACCATTTATATATTTAATTTTATCGGCCAGTTGGCCAGATTATATTACTTAGATAAAACGATGTATACATTATTTTATTTCTTTATCTTGGCTGACCACCTTGATAATTCTTAGAAGAGACATGGAATATCTCGCCCTTCCCCTGTCTTCATTCACATTCGGTCGATTGTTCAGGCCACACGGCCAGATGTAAACTATAGCCACGTGGTCACTGACCATCAGCCATCTCGCCCCCCCTTAACCTTTCATCTCGTTATTCTAGCTACTCGTGATGATCTCACCTCGGCGAGTGTACATAACTATTGACTAATTGTTACTTCCCTTGTGGGACTTCTCCACTATCACTAGTATTGTATTCTCCCCTGTTGAGATACGATAT
>JADKLZ010071522.1:11221824-11237872 GCA_021533235.1 Biomphalaria straminea
CACAAAAAGGTGCCTATAGAACAGTAGACAATAACGATCTAAACACAGAAAGGTGCCTATAGAACAGTAGACAATGACGTTTTTAAAGACAGAAAGGTGCCTATAGAACAGTAGACAAAAACGTTGTAAACACAGAAAGGTGCCTATAGAACAGTAGACAAAAACGTTGTAAACACAAAAAGGTGCCTATAGAACAGTAGACAATAACGTTCTAAACACAAAAAGGTGCCTATAGAACAGTAGACAATAACGATCTAAACACAAAAAGGTGCCTATAGAACAGTAGACAAAAATGTTGTAAACACAAAAAGGTGCCTATAGATTAGTAGACAATAATGTAAACCTCTATCCAAGGGAAACATTATTCAGTGCTAACAACAAATTATAAACACAATGTTAACATTAGATACTATTTACAACTTAATGTCCGATTTAGATATACTCTGATTCCTTTCATTTATATTCATTCAATTTGAATAATAAATTAAGAAATCTTTTAAAACATTTAATACGTGAAAATTGATTCTTAACATACTATCTATATATATAATTCTCAAAGTCGACAAAGTTCAAAAGTTCAGCCGAGCAAGCAAGTAAAAGGGGGAGATCCCATGGCGCAGCATGGTGTGAATGGAAAATGGTGTATCCAAATGCGCACTATTTTCATTCACAAAATAGCATAGCATACGTCGCTATTTTGTGAATGAAAGTGGTGTATATAATTATCTTCTTCTCATCCAGATTATTGTGTCGTAAGACTCTTGAAATAGGAACGACAATACACAGATAGAGTCTACTCTCAGGTTTCACTTTAGAAGTATTTTAATTAATATCACAAATTACGTTAAAATAATTATTTCACTGGCTTCCTGTTCATATCCTTCTTCTATCTTCCCCCTTTTAATCTCACTTCCATTTTCAATTTTTATCTATATATTTCCGGACATTTTTTTTTTACTTTACTTTTACTTTACAAAAGATTTTAATAATTTCCGGAGATTTCCATGACTTTTTCGTTGGCCTATATTTAATAACATTTCAGGAGAATTCCAGTGGCTCCTGGTAAATCAAGAGGCCGCGGGAAATCTGTTATATGTTATAAAATGTTTTAATTTAATACTTTATACACCTAAAAATTAGCACAGGTCCAAAGAAAGTGCGGGACCTACTGCGGTCGCATATGTTGCAGTGCCTAAGGCCTGCCCTGCAAAATAGAGGCGTATGCTAGGCCGCCGGTCGACTAGTAAATATTTATTTTAAAAAACACACAAAATAAACATAAAATTGTTTTAAAAGTTTCAATTGTTTTTCGGATAATTTCATTATAGAAACCTCCCAACCACACAGCATCCTCAGTTTTGTTATAGCGATGCACAAAAAGACTTGTTTAAATATTATTTTCGATTGAATCAAACTGAATTAAAATACTTAATTAAAATGAATAAACAAAGTCATATTTATTTTTTAGGAGCAGGCGCACGAAATGGTATGTTCTTAACATTTTGATCGCCTATCCCGGGGTCGGTAACCTGCGACTCGCGAGCCACATGCGGCTCTTGGGACGTGAATATGCGGCTCTTTGGACGTGAAGCTGCGGCCCCTTACTTGCATACGCATATATTATTTATTTCATCAAAACATTTTTAAAATATTTATGAATCGTTTAACGATGATTAGGCAGCCTTACACCATCTACCATTACACGCATCGTCACTGTCGTCAGTTCGTCGGAAGCTCTCGAATGTTTCTATGTAGGTTTTAATTCGCTTTCGACGCATGACAAAACGCTTCTTCACCACGTGCTTTGGCTGTGACGTATAAATTGTTCAAGTTTGCTTTTGAAAGTAAAAGTGTTAGAAACGAATGATCTTCTCAAAACTAGAAGCAATCAACAAGTAATGCTATTTTGGCAAGCTGTGCAGTACCACTAGCCATAGCACAAAAAGGAAACCATTTACAGATGGTGAGTAGGTCAAAGACTGTTTCCTACGTGCGTTTGAAAATTGTTTCGTGATTTTCAAAAAAAAAAACCCAGAAACTTTGAACAAAAAATCAAAGATTTGGAACTATCTGCTAAAATAAGACAAGATATAGCTAAAATATCTGCAAATAAGAAATAATTGCAGGTGGAAGATATTCACATTTCTTCTGCTATATCTTTTCATAGTCTTGCGACATAAACAACACGGCAACAGTTGCCCATTTTGTCAGGTAAATTGCTACTCTCATGACAAACTAGAGGTGAAGATATAGCGAACGCCCTTCAAAAATGCCATGAAGACAATAAGATCGAGCTAAATCGCTTAAGCTTAGACAGCAACTGATGAAGTAGGACAGGATAAAATAAAGGAGCAACAACTATTCTTTGGAGCAAAATGTCTTAAGTAGTATTGCGATAAAATCAGTGCTCCTTTCGACACGAATTACTTCAACACAGTAATAAAAGAATCAAAGATGAATTTCTTGAAAGATTAGAGTAATTCAAAACCAACTAAACCTTTGTAGCATTCTTGGTAAATCTTCTCAACATAAATAGTAACAAAATACACATCGAGCCATTCTGAATTGAAACTGGATCTCTAGAAATGCACTTATCGATTTAAAAAGTAAAGCTTTGTGTCAAAAAAAGCAGGTGGGAAAAGTTGGAGGTCCAGACCCCTGACCTATACTTAATAGGCCGTATAAAAGATATGACAAGGCGTTAAAGGATAAAATTATACATTCTTACAAATAAGTTCCCTAGGAAAAAGAAAGAACTACATTCATGTCTCACTCATCATTTACTTACTCCCACATCTCCATCAATCCCTCACACATGTCCCAGTATTCAATGTTTACACTCCCTTATTAGAGATACAATGTTGGCTTTACTTCATATTTAAGTTAGTTGTCACCCTTAGTATGCAGTGTTTCTTTTACCTTCTTAGTGGCGCCCGTCTTTTTCCCCTCTTACTAGTATGCGTCCTTTATCCGTCCTTTGCTACTTCATAAGCCATTCCTCCATTTCAATCTCATAATGGTAGTTAGCTTAATGTTGTTTCTTTATAACAAAAAGATAGTAATTTTAACGTCAGGTATTGTAGAATGATTGCTCTGTTTTTGGCTTACTAGCTTGATTAGAAATCATTTTTGACATTACCGATTCTATTTTAAATAAAATCAGGAAGGTTTTTATTTATTAAATATTTTTTTAAACGAACCGGCCCATAGCCCCAGTGTATAAGCCCCCCACGTCGGAAAATGAGCATTTTTGAAGTTTTATATATTCTAGTAGTATTAAACGTATATATTTTTTTAATTTTTAAACTAGACATATAGTTCTATTTTTTAGAGTTGTTTGTTTGTTTATATGTATTAGATCTTAAATTTGAATATATTTCAAAATAAATATTTTATAGAAATTTTAAAATACCAGTTATTCCTCTTTGCTTAGGACTCATAGACATATATAGACTGGAAAAAGGAAGTAACTTTATGTAACTTGAAAAAATGTATATCCTTTGTATTCGGATTTCCGAAATCTGACAATTTGCACGATCTTTAGTCTTAAAGATTAAACAAAACTACACTTCCTCCTTATTTACACAGCATGGTGTGAAAGAAAAATGGTGTATCCAAATCCGCACTATTTTCATTCACAAAATAACATAGATAGCATAAATAAATATAGACTGGAAAAAGGAAGTAATGGATTCAGTCCTTAACTTTGAATTAGTGAAATTAGGGATTTTTTCAGCAGAATGTCCAAATAAGCTAAAATTAAAAAAACAGTTTTAGAACAAAAAATGAACATTATGATTCATTGACATTAGTCACGCTAAAAAAAAAACACTAATAAAAATATTGTAATACTTATATAGGTTATGGCTGAAATAGATATGAATACTTAACTTTTATACTGCTCATGCTGTATAGTAAAGCGCACTAATTTGCAAATCACAAATTTTCCCTTCATAAAAATCTCTTATTGGCCAGTCTATATTTATTTATGTCTATGTTAGGACTACAGAAGGGCTTTTCGTAACCGGAAATAGGAGCTGTTGGGTTAAAGCATACATTTGATCTTTATCTTTTGTTTGGCATCGCTCAATGTGTGATCTTGGGAATACATATCTGATAACAAGACCAGCTAGTTCCGTTCCTTATATAACTTTGGACTTATCAATAGACAGTGATAGGACAGAAGAAATTTTAATATTTTCCATTAACAAGACATGCTGGAAGGGTGCGCTGAAAAGCGAGTACAAGTGGCTGATAGAATTCGATTATTGAATCAGAAAATATTAAAATGTTGTTTTTTTTTCGATAAAATAAATAATATTTGCACATGGAACTAAATAGCCGCAGCTTAACATCCAAAGAGCCGCATAAAGCTCACGAGTGCAGGTTGCCGACCCCTTGATGAACGCTCCAACATAACAATGAGAACGAAGAAAAAGAAGAAGAACAAGCAAAGCAAATATTAAAATTATAATATATATTAAAGTGAAATAATAAGAATTTACCTAGGAAAAAATAAGGCTGAGCTATAAATGCAAATATTATAATTAATTTAATTCCAAACACTAAATTTAATACCAATAATAAGTGTTTTAGGTTTATTATTTAATTGACTGTATTTTTATTTACTTTGATTATACCTTACGGAAGTTACTTTAACAATTCCTATATTTTTCTTAAATTCAGCTATAATTCTGGAGAACACATGCAACATCTTATATCAGTTAACTTTTTGAATACCTATTCTGCATAGGTCTATTAAAGACTTGTCCTTCACTAATATTAGTAATGTACTTGTAAGATAGTAGCACATTTAATAATAAATAATGAAATAATAGTGATCTTCCTCGAATGTTCTCAGCAATGGATTTAATACAAACACAAGTGGAGTATACATGTCGCTCTATTGTCGTTCTAAAATATATATTTTACGTGCGCTGTGTCTCATAATGTCTACATCACACAGTCTCTATACTGCTCTCTGTGTGTGGTCATAGAGATCTGAATATGTAAATAAAGTGTGCGAAAATTTTCTTTCAACTTAGTGTATAGTGTAAAACTATAAAATTACAGATAATCGTATTAAACATTAGTTACTTTCCTGGGCGCTGTGACTGACCTGCAAAGCGCCTATCTTCCAGGGTTTGAATCCTGGTGATGACGTGGATTTTTAATTTTGGGATCCTTGGGGGCCTCTGAGTTCACCCAGTTGTAATGGGTACCTGACATTAGTTGGGGAAAAGTAAATGTTGTTGGTCGATATGCTGGCCACATGACTAATTCGTACAACGTGGGACACGGATACAGATGACCATTACATCATCTGCCATTGTGTATACATTGTATATCTTAAGTATACCGGAACTAGTAATTGTGAAAAAAATTTATAACGCTGGATGCTAAATATTCTAAAAAAAGCATACATTATTTTCTTAATATCAGAAAAGATGTCAACGAATCTCCTGTGAATAGTGTCGCTAAGTATAGAATTAGCATTAAATGTATAAATAAATTTGGCTCCTATCATAACAAGCAATGTCTTTGGCCGCTGACAATATGGTAATTATGTGAGGTTTCAGAACAAAGACGTAAATGAGAGCCACGAAAATAAGAAGGTTCATCAGCTGATATATTTGAATTCTGGTACTTGCCATCTGAGTAAAGTCTGAATTTCATCAGGATTCGTAACTAAACTACGGGATGTCGTTATCGGCATTTGTTTGGCCTCAATACATACGACACAGAGAACTTAGTGCTGCATAGTGGTCTCTGAGTTACTGCTTGAACTATTGAAGTAAAACTATACCATAAAATAATCTTTATTCTCTTTTATTTTATTAACTTTCTTTGTTTTAACTTTTTTCATACAAGCCTGAAGATCATTTCATAATTTGTTTGGTAATAATGTAATTTTAGTACTGTCCCTAACTGCCACTACCGATTATGCAACTCTAAATCTGCTATTGTGCAAATATGCTTGTTAGACTTCGGTGACCCCTGGCAAATGGTCATTATTATCTTTGGGGGTAATGGAAATGTAACAAAACAATACTAATTATGATGTGACAAGTAGGTCAAAGAGGGTGGCCGTTAAGGTGTCTAGGGAGTTTATAGAATTTGAAGACCTTAACTTGCACATGAGACTATCATCATAAGGTATGAGAACAAAGTGGTCTGCGTGTAATTAGGCTGGTTGCTTAGCTTTAAGTCCTATGCTGCTATGGTGAGGCTGGTATGGCTGATGCTGACGTTGTCTGCGGGTGGGCTGGCGTGATTGATCCTGGAGCACGGGACAGTCCAACGATACGTAGATGCAGTGACGAGCTTCTAGCTAGCGATTGTTGGTCGGACTCGTGTGAAGGACATCTTCAGAATGTTAAATAGAAACCATAATTTAGTTTCATAATAGTAAGGGGAGTTAATCAAAAAAATATTGGGGAGATGACAATAATAATAATAATAATAATAGTGAAGTTCCACAAGGACGATAACACATAGTAATGTAGAATTTGATTTATAGAAACTATAACTTAGTTTAACAAATATCAAAGGGAGGTAACACATAAATATTGTATTGTCACCCCTGTGACATGGAGTGACACTCAGTCACCTATTTTAATATTCCGTGCTGAAGCACGAGAATAAGTTTTAGGGACTCTTGAATAAGGGTCAATGTTAACCAGTTAGTAAAGAACTCCAGCAGAGAGTGGTTGTAATATAATTTTCTCTGTCTGCAATGTGTACTTTGACAAATTTGATCAAGTATTAACTTAAGAGATTTCTTTGGATTAATATTGTTATTATTTCATTTGATCACTATGTCTACATGGCATGAGCAGCCAGTATTTTATTGTTATTTATAATGTGTAATTAAACTTTCCTCGTCTGTAACTATGGAGTTACGTTCTATACATTTATATGTAAGTGTGTCATAGGCTTAGTACACAGTAATACTACGTGATGGCTGAAGTGGCCAGAGCAAAGGTTTGATAATTACGAGACAAGAAGAGATCTCAACACATCACTACACACTAGAGTCACACCCAGCAACATTCAGCTTGACACGTATCTCATCAGGAGGAGCCCATTAGAGGGAAACAACGAATAATAATAGAACGTAATTACACCAGTGACGGTGAGATCCATATGTAGATCGTTAGATACTGAGATGAAAGGGGAAGGGTGAGGAGATGGCTGATGGTCAGTGACCATGTCGCTATTGTTTACATCTGGCCGTGGGGCCTGAACAATAGATCGAGCATGAATGGAGACATGAGAAGGGGGAGACAATTCGTGTCTCTTCTGAGCGCGGTTTGTGCTAGTGAAATTATCCTGGTGATCAACCGAGATAAGGAATAAAATAGGAGCACAAATATATACATGGTTTTACCTAAGTAATATATCTGGCCAAACTGGCAGATGAAATATAGAACATTAATAATTACGGCATTCATTGCCACGGAATGAGCGTAAACATATACTCGGTAATATGACATGTTACATAAATATTATGATAGATCCCGATCAAGGAACTGTAATACATCAATAATGATAATATTCTAGGGCTCGTGCTGAGCGATAATTTATCAACGATAATAATAGTAGCTAAAGAGCTAAATACATGTGGCAAGAATTATTAATAAATTCTAGTCCAGATAAAGTGTATGACTTTGACTATTTAGTTGTAGAAGTCATGATGATAAAATATAATACATAAAGTGACTACTTACATAATAACAAGATAAGAAATACAATAATATGTACAAAAATATAATGCACTAATAAAATGCACATATATATAAGTACACCAGATAAGAGGCTATTAAAACCCTTAAGAAACGACCAAATCCAATGTGAGAATATAAGAAGAAATAAGCGTAAAGCATCTTCCCTGTCAGCTCTACAGAAAGAAATGAGACGATTTGCTAAGTCTAGTCCGTATAAAGGTAGATAACAGGAGGGGAAAGAGGGGAAAGAGGAAAGATATACTCTCGAATGTGACCGACTGTCTGACTTGGTTAAGGCAATAGATTTCCGCTTTACCTTGCCGCGTGTCTCCCATGTATAGACAGACATTTAAAAGACCGGCAAATATGGGCCGCCTCGCGTCTTTCCAAGGTGGTCCGATGACGAAGAGATTAGTTGCGCGAGACTATCTAGGTGTGGACAGGATTCTTTGAAGCGACCAGTTCCTTCCAACAGGGGAGGGTGAGGAAGGTGTTATCTGGTGAAAGGGAGGAAGTAGACTCCGTCCCATGTATAGAACAAAGTGTCCAGATAAGAAAGGGGAGGTTACTCTCGTCGATAGACTGGCTAGACACGTGTCAGATTAAGAAAGTACAATGTGACATCGATGCCTAGACAAAAAAAGGGGGGGCGCCTAAAAGTGCTTTGTTATAGCTATATGGGCTAAGTTTAGAGGATGAAGATAGGATATTAAAATAAATTAATTAAATGCCTAGACCCGAGTGATACATAAAGGGGGCGATTTTTTTTGTCACATATGATAGAACCAGAGAATATTTGATAAAAATATTTATTTTCTTTTTTTTTTAAACTGCTGTAATGTAACTCAGTTGTTAATTTTCTGCTTGTGTCTAGGCCAGGGGTCGGCAACCTTTTGAGTCGAAAGAGCCAAAAATTACAATTTACACAATTTTAAAGTTTTAAAGAGCCGCACTTTTTTTCTTGCAACAATAAATAGTACTTGCACAATTTCTTTTTACTAACAAAAAATCCTTTTTTTGAAATATAAGTAGTGTTTGTCACCATAAATTAAATTATATACATATGGCGTTATAAGATTATTTTTTTTTTCGGAAACAACTTAAGGAGTTATACATTTTCTTGAACACTAAGTTGAACTTATTTAACAAACAATTAAACAAACAAAATATAGACATAGTTGGCTTCGCATGGTTTTAGAAAGTTAGAAACATTTGGCTTGTAACTTGTTTTTAGTTTCAAATACGACTCTAAAATTTCAATTGTTAGTTTGCTTTTTACTTTGCTTGTAATTATATTCATGAAAAAAAAATGTCAATCCGAAGATAGTCAGCAATTCAAATGCCCTAACTGTAGCAATCTGGAAGATTATTCCATGCGCCGAATCAACTCGCGACATTTCTTTACAAACTGTCCACTTTTGTTGCGTTACTTTCATACATTTCTAGAAATCTAACTTTTCTAACTTTATTTTTTAACTCTGTAAATTTTCCATTCCATAAAGCTAGAAATCCCGTATCAATTCCAAATGGATCAATGTGGATTTCGTAACTTCGTGTTGAGAGGATTTACTAGAAATGGTAAAATGGTTTTGTTGGTTTTGAAATGCTCAAATATGTCAAAAAAATTATCTTTGATTTTTTTTAACGGTGCTCAAGTAATTCGAGTCAATAGTAGCTCTGATTTTATTGCGATACTGCTTTAGACATTGAACATGAAGTGACTTAACTCTCAATATCTTCTGCGAAAAAAGTTAATTTTTCTTCAAAACAAACCGATTCTTCTATCAAATCATAGGATGAGTTTCTCTTTACTTGCAGTTTTAGTTTCAGCTCATTTAATTTATCTTTTATATCAACCATAAAATAAAATGTTTGCAAATATTAGTCGTTTTCTAATACAGGGAGATTAATGCCTTTATCATTTAGGAATGTATTTATTTCATTCAAGCACAAAGCAAAACGTCTCAACACCTTATCTTTGGCAAGCTATCGCACTTCATTAGGAAGTAGGAGTTAAGAATACTGAGTCTCCATTTTGTTTAAGAATTCTTTAAATTGACGATGGTAGATTGCTTTGGACAACATGCTGTTAACAATTAACAATCTTGATAGCCGAATTCATTACCTCAACTATTTTTGGTTCTAATCGTTTTGGGTACATAGTAGTTTTTGGGTGTATTATTCAGTGAAACGTAAGAATTTCATGGTTTATTTTGCTATGAAGAATCGTTGTCGCCTTTTTTTTTTCCAGTCATATTTCTGGCTCCATCAGTTGCTATTGAAATGATTTTATTTAAATTGATCTTATTGTTTTCAATGTATTATTGTACGATAAATACTATATCATTCCCTCCAGTTTGTCCCGAGGTAGCAAACCTTTAAGGTATTCCTTTGGACCATAAGAAGACATATAATTGACTAAATGAGCAACTTCTGCCGTGTCTCTGATTTTTTTCAAGATTTTTTTGGTTTGTTTTTGAAATCGCGAACAGTTTTTCAGATGCACGTAGGACGCAGTCTTTGACATACTCACCATCTATAGATGGTTTGTCTTTTTGTGCAATTTCTAGTGGTACCACAAAGCTTGCTCGATTAGCATTACTTGTAGATTGCATATAAAATTGAGAAGATAATCGCTTCTAACTCATTTACTTGAAACAAAAAAAAATTCGTCACAGCCAAAGCACGCAGTCTTGCGTCGAAAGCGAATTGAAGCCCACATAGAAACATTCTACGATGGCGTCCATTCGAGAGCTTCTGACGAACTGGTAACATATACTACGCGTGTATTGGGGGAGGGTGTGGTGAAAGGAGAGTACAAGTAGCTAAGAGATTTTGTGAATTTTGAGAATTTGTGCGTAACCCTCTTTAAACTATTCAGAACTACTTTAAAAAATGTTTCGATAAAATTAATAATATTTGCGTGTAGAACTAAAGAGCCGCAGCTTCACACCCAAGGAGCCGCATGCGGCTCGCGAGCCGCGGGTTGCCGACCCCTGGTCTAGGCCAGCAGGTAAGAAGGTAATGACATTGTGTGAGTGTGTTCACGGTATTAATACTTATTGATACATAGTTCTCTTGTCTCCTTACACTGTCATAGCATTTTTTTAAATTAAACATTTGTCTTTATCGAATTTGGTCTCCACCAATGTTTGCAGACTCTCCCCAAAGAGTTGTCAATGCCCCTGAGATTATCATGGCTAATCAAGCGTGTGGGAATTAACCTAGGTAAAATGGTCATATTCCGGGTCATTAATGTGGTCAGTATTTGTTTGTGTAGATTAACAAATCCTTCGGTAAATCCTTAAAAACCGCTTTTCGGGTAATCGATAGAAAGAAAGTTTGAAAAAAGAAGTTGAAAGTTGTTTGATTAAAAAGAACAGTCTACTTAGGAGACTAAAAAAAGGTAGTTATCTGAGTCATAGGTTAGTATATGTTGATCGTTCACTGCTCTTTCAAAAATGTACTAAGAAGAAAGTTTATAATAAAATTGTAATACAAATATTGAAAAAGGGTAATGAAAATATACTAACTTACTATAGAAAAAAAGTAAATATAGACTAATAGAATTTAATATTTAATTCTACTTTTTTTTTAAAATTAGTAGTATAGTTCTCGGATAGAAAAATCGATGAAATTTATAACTTTATGGAGTTTCTTTAAATATTAAAATATATATCTTAAAAATAACACTTTGTCTCACCTAATATTCATTCTACATTAATGATAGTGTAAAATTTGAAACCCTATTTTCTATTGGTTGCTTAATTATATGACATTTGTTCTTCGAAGAAACTTAAAGAGAGGTAATGTAATGAATATATGTAATGCGCCAGAATTAGTCACTGGATTTGGTTTCGTTTTGAGACGGGTTAAAATCTGGAGCAACAGATTTTGACACAGGTTTTGCATTTGTATGTATCTGTTTCAGGGCCAGCTAACAGGGTAACTTTCTTTTTCTATTTCTTGAATAAGGACGCTCTTTTTTTTTGTCAGAAACGATCATACCAGCACAGCCACAGTACTTCTCCATGCTGTCCGGTCTTGGGCTATTTCTTCATACATACTTTTCTTGATGCTTGTGGTTCTCTTATCTCGCTTCCAGACAGCACTGTAGGTTTACCTTGGCGGCCGTTGGGTCTGACAGCGAGTCATCTTAGTGCATCCATTACCTTCTAAGATAGAATGAGCAATATAAATATATATATATATATATATATATATATATATATATATATATATATATCAACAATGTTACAATGGTATGTGGAAACACAAACTTACAATCGGCACCCGAAAAGGTCCACCCATCAGGTTCAATATTTTCAGATAGAACATCCGAATGAAATTATATCAAAGGCAAATGACAGATAAGAATGTAGATAGAAGGTTGACAGATCTCCAGCAGATCAACGGATAGGTGAAAGTGAATGTAAAGTTAGATGTGAATCTGGACAGACTGAAGTCTTATAATTGATCTAATTGTTCTTTTAAGGCTATTTCTCTAATTCGAATCCTCTTTTTTTTCAGTATTGAAGAGATAACATTGCCAATAAAACATGTTTACAGTTTATACAACCGTTCACGTTAAAATTGTTCATAAAACTGTCCAAACGTGACCGTCACTAGGCTTATCATCATAGGAATCCTTGGGCCTTTTTTCTTTGACTCTTTTTAAGTTGTTTTTTTTAGGAGTTGTTTACTTGGATGGTAAATACTTTTAACTTGGAACAAATAATCGTGAAATAAAATGCAATTTATAACATTATTAATCGTCTAAAATTAGACCTGATTTATAATGCATACTAATTAGGTATTTCTCTTTAAAAAACTGCTAGCCTAACATATTATTAAAAATTAGATTTTGAGCTTTTAGAAAAGAAAAAAAAAGCCGTTGCATCAGAACTTTGAATGACCTAAAATATTGCGATGTCCGATTTTCATTTTCTCTTCTACTTTCTGAGATCTAAGAGTGACGGACGGATGGACAGACAGACGGACAGACAGGACACACACAACTAATAGCGTCTTTTTCCACTTTCGGGGGCCGCTAAAAAGGATTCCGATATTTTGTAGTCTTTTGTTGACCTCTCTCTACACTTTGCTTTTTACACCTAAGACTTAAAGTTTTCCCTGCTGTTTCTAGATAAAATAGAACAAGAACTATGTTGAGTGCCATTGCAACAATTTCTTTTTTATATTAATGATTATATATATTCCCTACTCGCCAAGCCATGCGGGACAGCATGCACGCAAGCCAGCTCTCTATCCCACTATGATTAAACAGGCTACATGAGGCTCCATATGGGGGATATTTAGTATACTAACATACTGTTGTAACCCTGCCTTGCACCATTGCTTGTGGCGCGCCAGAGCGCACTAGTGAACGAAAGACAGGAAGAAGAACTGTTGTGGATCCAGCTAAAGTCAGAGTCTAAATAGCCTGTGGTTGAGTCCTGTCCTATGTGTTACATGAAGAACTATTTGTGAGACCTCGAATGACACTGGGAAGTGTGTCAGTGGTCTGTTCTATGTTCTGCTAGGGAGAAGGACTTAAGACATTAGACTCATTAGTTCCTGTGACTTGATAGCTGAAGTCCATGCCTGATAGCCTGTTAGTTTTGTAGTGTAAATAAACGCCTAGTTAATTGTTACCTACTGCTTAGTGTTGAGTGCCTACCTTATATTATTACAATACAATAATTTATAAACAAATTAAGACCTAGAAATAACTCTTATAAAAGTATGTCAGCATCTATTATAATAGTATCTAGATTTTAGATGTATATCTACATGAAAAAATGTTTCGTTTAGAAAACAGAGTTAAGTCAATTAGCTACTTTGATACTATTTTTACGACGTCCCGTTCGCTTTGTTTTAAAATTCTTATTTCGTTTATTTTATTGATTCCGTAACACTCAATGACTTTTCGAAATGTGATACGCAAATTAATACCCGCGGATTTCGGGTGAAACGATTATGGTTCATCTCGAACACTTAGTAATATGGCTTCGGAGCTCTAATCTGGAGAGACACTCCCGTCCACATATATTGAATGTCAGGATGGCTTTCGCTTTGGTTTTAGAGGAGCTGGTCATTTTCCGTGTGACATGTTCTTTTTACAAATTGAGGCCCTATGTTTTCTCGCTGTCCAGAGCTTATTTGTTAATGGTCTCTCTTAAAGTAGATTTAATATGATTAGTGACACAAAATGTACATTTTTAGTTTTACACAATGTAGTAAATAATGAACTTTTGTTGTGCTTTATATTACGAGTAGATTATAATCAGACATTTTTTTAAATCCCGACAATCTTACCAACCGAAAGATTTAAAATAGTCTCAGTACAAATTCGGGATGAGGGAGAGAAAGAAAAAAAAAACCAAAAATACAAAAATTAAATGTTACTTGCCCTTCAAAAATATTGTTGGGGCCTTTAGCTTGTGGAGATCCCTGAATAGTAGCCCCCACCTGCCCCCTCTTAAATCCAGCCTCAAAAATCAAGACAGAAACATTAATAAAGCTTAGCTAGATCAATGCAATTTATTCTTTTTTAAAGTTCTCAGTTAAGTTCGTTATAAATTTATTATGCAGTTGTTGAAAGTAAAGTAATGGAATTCAAGATAAATGAAATGCTAACTTATATGTACAGGTTTTTATCACTCAACTTTACAAACTGCATTATATTTTTGTTTAAATCATTTCTGTATTGATATTCATTATATGTCTTTTTACGGCCCCCGTAAGGGGAAAAGCCGCTATTATGTTTGTGCAAAATGTCCGTCTGTCCGTCTGTCACACTCAGGGCGCCAAAACTAGAAGAGATACGAAAACATTTTTTTCTTCATTAAATGCGGCTTGAAAAGTTTAGGTTCAACGGCTACTTTTAGTTTTCTAAAAGCAAACCGTTTAATTTATAAAATTAATTATGCAAGCGATTTTTTAATAACAAAACGCCAATTCTAAAACAATTACGTAAATGTAAGGGAGGAAATGGTACTATAAGAAATGCTTTTGGTATGTAGATATCACGCACATTTTTTAAAATGAACTTTTAGCAGCGGCTTTCGTGTACTAGCGTAAAGCCCGGAAATGACATGATTATAAACTAATTTCTTAATTTTTTAAAAAAATCAGAGTTTTAAAAAAAAATTGTTTAGTGCCCCCATTAGAATGAAAGAAGCATATTTTTGTGCGTTTTGTCTGTTGGTTGGTCTGTCCGTCACGGTTAGAAAAAAAACACTAAAGGCTTTTGAAAATATGATTTAACCTTTACTGTTCTTTCAGAAATATTGCGATAGTTTAAGGATGGGAGCATACAGGAATTGAGCCAGGGACTTAGAAGGAACATCCGAAACATCTTGGGAATAGGCGGATCTGACAGGGATCAGAATCCGACGGGTGGCCGCCTCTGAGTTTGTGTATCACACAAACTCTCTTTGTAATCTTGTTTTTAAATTATTATTTGATCGCATTACACTACATTACTGTTACTTGAACAAACCAAATATATATTCTAATTTCATCACTCTCATTATAGGAAATTAATAACGTAAAATCTTCGAGAATCTTTGCATGCCTTTATCTTTAAAGGCCGTTTAATAATGTCAGTTCTAATGCAGCGGTTCTCAACCTTTTAAGCACGGCGACCCCTTTTTACAATCCTCTTTCTGCCTCGACCCCTCCTACACACACATACAGCAATATAAGAGTATACAACAAGATTACAAAGGCGGCCCCTGTCGGAGTCGGATCCCTGTCAGATCTGCCTATTCGCAAGATGTTTTGGATGTTCCTTCTAAGTTGAAAATAATTAACTATTCGCTGGACGACGGAGGATGGCGAGCAGGGTATAAACCTGCCTTATCTGTATGTTTGCACACTAGACTTTAGTTCGGATTTATCGTTGGTCCCTGGCTCAATTCCTGTATGCTCCCATCCTTAATATTTCTGTAAGAACAGTAAAGGTTAAATCATATTTTCAAAAGCCTTGTGTGTTTTTTTTTTATCTAACCGTGACGGACAGACCAACCAAAAGACAATACGCAAAAATAAGCTTCTTTCATTCTAATGGGGGCACTAAACAATTTTTTTTAAATCTGTTTTTTTTTTTAATTTAAGAAATTAGTTTAGAATCATGTCATTACCGGGCTTTTCGCTAGTACACGAAAGTTGCTGCTAAAAGTTCATTTTAAAAAATGTGCGTGATGAATGTATGTGTGGAGCATTTCTTATGATAACATTTCCTCCCTTACATTAACGTAATTGTTTTAAAATTGGTGTTTTGTTATTAAAAAATCGCTTGCATAATTAATTTTATA
>JADKLZ010071522.1:11243800-11255617 GCA_021533235.1 Biomphalaria straminea
CTGCTGCCCTCCCAAATCTAGCCCTCTAAGGGGGGGGTCCTATCTTTATGGAGAAAGTTTTTGAACAAAATTAGTTGAATATCTATATAATATAAAAACATATTGATGCTTGTTTTGCTTATTATTTCGTACAAACACTCTGATCTCATATTTTATCATTAGTAAATGTAAAATGAAAAAGGGTTGTACCAGGTGGGAGGGGCGATACATGCAATAGCCTTCCGCCCATCAAACAAACCAATACTTTTTTCTTTGTATTTTAGTTAAGACATTACAAAATTTTAAATAATTATCACTAATATAATTTATATATGCTATAAATTAAATTCTTGTATCGAGTCACCTCACCCCTATTTTTAAAATCAGGTATATTAAACAGGGTGTTCGGGGGCCGCATGCGGCCCGCGACAACTTTGCATGCGGCCCGCTTGGCCACATAAAAAAATATCAAAATAATGTTAAACTGTAAGGTTTGAAAATAAGAGATGACAAGCTACTTGAATTGGAAAATAGTATTTGTTAAACTGAACAACGAGAGTCAGTCTGCAGTGAAAGCAAGCTACATTATGTCAAAGTTAATTGCAAGCCATAACAATTCATTTAGTGAATGTGATTTTATGATGGAGTGTGTCGTTAAAGTAATTTGTCCAGAAAAGGTGGGTGCATTCACAGAATTAGCGATAGAAATGAACACTGTGGCATATAGAAACAATGATATGTTTGTCAGATTGTGTAAAAAATGAAAGATTTTGAATTATTTTAATTGGCTCTCCATTAGTCAACTGGTGTAACGGGTGTAGCACAGTTGACTAAAGTCATAAGCGCCTGTGACAGGAATTTTGAGATACATGAGGAACAACCTAAGCTCTGCTATATGCATAAAACGACATCAAGCAAGGATGTTTTTGAGAAATAAACAGGAGATAATATTGCAGTACAATTTATCTTTGGTGATGGCGCACCAACCATAATAAAAAATGGTTTTGATGCAAAGCTACTTGCACCAGGAATTACAGCATCAACAAGTCATAGGACCATTTCAATCGCTCTCAATTTTATTCGTGCCCGTAGTTTAAATCATTGCCAATTTTCAATGTTTCTGGATAACATTAGAAACGAATTTGATTGTGTTCCTTACTACATAAAAGTCCGCTCGCTCTCCTGTCATAAAGTATTAAAGTCTTGAAGTGTTTTTGCACTGCGTGAAGAAAATAGTATTGTTTCTGAACATTCAAGGTGAACCTGTTAAACATTTCCATACTGTTGAATCGGTTCAGGATCTGGTATTTGCAATTGATCTGACTGGTCATGTGCAAAACTTTAATTTGAAACTTTAAAGTAAAGACAAATTGTCACAACTGCGAGTAATCATGTGAAGTGTTTACTAGCAAAATAACGACAGTGGATAAACCAATTATGAAGAGACAATCTTGTTCACTTCTCAATGTGTCAGGAACTAAAAAAGATTAAATACGGCTACAACATTTGGTAAACATGTCTGACACCTATAATCGTTAGTAGATGCATTCGATTACCGTTTTCGTGACTTCGTTCCGTACGAGCAAGAATTTGTGTTGTTTGTGTCTCCTTTCTCATTTGATTCTGAAATTGCTGCTGGTAATGTGAAACTAGAGGTAATAGAATAGCAATCAGATTCTTTGTTGAAATCGAAGTATTTAGAGCTTTTGGCTGTGACAAAATTTTACAGTTATTTATCCTGAAAGGTAAGTTGATTTGCTGACATTTACAGCCAGAATACTAGCTGTTTGTAAGCACTTATCTCTGTGAGGAGTTCTTTTCTATAATGAAAGCTAGACACATGCTTCGAGAGTCGGTAGAAACGTATCGTGGGCAAGATTTAACCCGTTGGTCGTATTTTGGACATCACTGCCATAGTTTATCGGGATAGAAACACCCGTAATTAGCTTGTATTGCTTGACTTATAAAGTAATGAAGAATGTATGTTAGGATAAAAAGTAAAAATGTACATTGATATTACAATTCATGGTAACGAAGACTAACACATGTTAATACATTTCAAGATTTAATTAGATAGATTTTATATAATTGTATTATACTTAAACACACTATTTATTGTATACATCTCGTATTCATTAACTGTTTTTAAGTAGACATATTTGATTCATCAACCGTTACTGATCGTATTAAAGTTACTTTAAAAAAATATATATTTCTAAAGAAACTCAATATTCTATAGTCTGAAAATGAGAAAGAAATGTTATAAGGAACTTTTTTAAAACCAATTACTATAGGTAGCAATGAGAATTTAACACTTGATTATTTATATTTGGAAATAAATTTCGTTTTACTCAATCACAAAGCTCACTGTTAAGGAGTGAGTATGTATTTTTTTATGATGGTGGACGAAGTCAGTGATTTTAATTAATGGCTATGCAGTGTGAATGATGCAATATTGTCGTCACCTGTTTTAGGTAGTACAGATGCCTACAGATGCAAAATTTATTTTAGACTCTTCCTACCAGCAACACGTTCGACCTCTGGGTTAGCCTGTACATTGTTGTTTTTTTATTTAAGCCATTAGAAATTTGAGTACAATTGTATCTGTTAGAACGGAAGCAATTTAATTGATTAATTAAACTAATTTAAGTTAAAAAAAAACAAGTGCAGACATTTATATTATAATATTTATTTTATAATAATTTTATATTTTTATATTTTACACTTTAAAATGTATCAAGATGAAAATTAAATGTTTCTTAGTAGTTTAACTTGATTAACACTTTCTACCAAATAAAGGACAGACACAAAAATCAAAAAGAATAAAAAAATTATTGAATTCTTTGTTAGTTACTGTCTAAATCAGACTTTAAATCTCTAGAGTCTAGAGTGAACAACTGACATTAGAAAAGCGAACAGAGAAATAGCCCATGTGGTGTGTAATGGAATGTTATAGATTTCATTTATTTTTTCTTTCTCTTTGGTTTTCTTCACATTGCATTGTGTTCCAACTAAGATCTGTACATCTATATTATATAGACCAGTGCATCTAAAACTAACGTTTGTACATCTATATTATATAGACCAGTGCTTCTCAAACTAAGATCTGTATATCCATATTATATAGACCAGTGTTTCTCAAACTAAGATCTGTATACTTATATTATATAGACCAGTGCTTCTCAAACTAAAATATGTATATCTATATTATATAGACCAGTGTTTCTCAAACTGTGATCCTTTCAACACAATTGTTACTAGAGTCTGAATAGGTGTTTCTCAAAACATGTAGGCCACCTTAGAATTAATATCTATAAAAAAAATAATTGCAAAGTGTTACGCTATATAAGGCAGGGTAAAAGTAAAAAAAAAAAGTTCCCCTTTCAGACCTTTTGGTCTATAAGGCAGGGTGGCTAAGCGAAAAAGCGCTTGGCTTCCGAACCGGTTTCCGGTGTTCGAATCATTGTGAAGCCTGGGATTCAGAATTTGAGTCTACCCAGTTCTAATAAGTACCTGACATTAGTTGGCGAAAGTATTGGCGGTTGGTCGTTGCGCTGGCCACATTTCATCGTAGGCCATAGAAACAGATAACCTTTTAATCATCTGCGCTTTAGATCGTAGGTTTGAGAAAGCGGAAACAACTCCACCAGGTACTTAGAACGTGCGAAATGTTAAAGGAAAATGTTTGTTAAACACTCATTTAAATCGTACACATTGGACGGCGGGTGAAAAAGAATTCAATGAATGAAACAAAGAACACACATGAATTTTTTTCTATTTTTAGCGGCCCCCGTAAGGGGAAAAGCCTCTATTAGGTTTGTGCAAAATGTCTGTCTGTCCGTCTGTCCGTCTGTCACACTCAGGGCGCCAAAACTAGAAGAGATTCGAATAATATTTTTTCACCATTAAATGCGGCTTGAAAAGTTTAGGTGCAACGGCTACTTTTAGTTTTCTAAAAGTAAACCGTTTAATTTATAAAATTAATTATGCAAGCGATTTTTTAATAACAAAACACCAATTCTGAAACAAGTACGTAAATGTAAGGGAAGAAATGTTACTAGAAAAAATGCTCTTTGCATGTAGATATCACGCACATTTTTTAAAATGAATTTCTGTCTCTCTGTCCGTCTGTCCGTCTGTCACACTCAGAGCGCCAAAACTAGAAGAGATACGAAAAATATTATTTCACCATTAAATGCGGCTTGAAAAGTTTAGGTGCAACGGCTACTTTTAGTTTTCTAAAATCAAACCTTTTAATTTATAAAATTAATTATGCAAGCTATTTTTTAAGAACAAAACACCAATTCTAAAACAATTACGTAAATGTAAGGGAGGAAATGTTACTATAAGAAATGCTTTATGAATGTAGATATCGCGCACATTTATAAAATGAACATTTAGTAGCGGCTTTCGTGTACTAGCGTAAAGCTCGGAAATAACATGATTCTAAACTAATTTCTTAAATTTAAAAAAAAATCAGATTTAAAAAAACAAAATTGTTTAGTGCCCCATTAGAATGAAAGAAGCATATTTTTGTGCGTTTTGTCTGTTGGTTGGTCTGTCCGTCACGGTTAAAAAAAAAACACTAAAGGCTTCTGAAAATATTATTTGAACTTTACAGTTCTTTCAGAAATATTGCGATACTTTAAGGATGGGAGCATACAGAAATTGAGCCAGGGACTTAGAAGGAACATACGAAACATCTTGCGAATAGGCGGATATGACAGGGATCCGACTCCGACGGGGGCCGCCTCTGAGTTTGTGTATCACACAAACTGTCTTTGTAATCTTGTTTCTTTATTTAGTTGGTATTTGGATTTTAATGTGATAGAATCGATCATTGACAGAGAAATTAAAGAATGCTTTTTTTAATTGTTATTATGTATAATATGCAAGTTAATAAGTATATCTAGACTTTCTTCAGTAAAAGTATATTCAATCGTATATTTAAGAGAGTACAATATTGAGCTCTCAATGATTTAAATCCAAAAATTTTATTTATTAGTCAAAAGCCAACAATGTTTTTATTAGCGGCCCCCGAAAGGAGAAAAGACGCTATTAGTTTTCTGTCGCCTGTCTGTCCGTCTGTCTGTCTGTCTGTCCGTCCGTCCCGTTTAGTGCTCAGAAAGTAGAAGAGAAAATGAAAATCTGACATCACGATAATATAGATCATTCAAAGTTCTGATGCAACGGCTAATTTTTTTTTCTAAAAGTTCAAAATCTAATTTTTTAAAATATTTTTTGCAAGCAGTATTTAAAGAGTAAAAACCTAATTCGTATGCAATATAAATGAAACCTAATTTAAGAACAGTAATAATGTTATATATTGCATTGGTTGAAAAGTTTTAATTTCTGCAAACATATGAGTATTTACTATGTAAGTAATCAACTCATAAGAGAGGTGTGGCAGTCGCCTTGAACATTGATTTTACAAGGCTAACGTTGAGAGATAAAAGCACGGAAGATGTATATTTTGACCACTGGGGCACTAAATAAGATCTGTTGTTTATCTTTGATATATATTTTTTTAATGAACTTTTAGCGGCGAATTTCGTGTACTAGCGTAAAGCCCGGCCATGACATGATTCTAAACTAATTTCTTAAACTTTTTTAAAAATCAGATTAAAAAAAAAATGTTTTTTATTGCCCCCATTAGAATAAAAGAAGCATATTTTTGTGCGTTTTAACTGTTGGTTTGTCTGTCCGTCACGGTTAGATAAATAAAAAACTAAAGGCTTTTAAAAATATGATTTAACCTTTACTGTTCATTCAGAAATATTGCGATAGTTTAAAATATGTATAATAGATTGTTCCGGATGTTTATCTCTAGATCTACATTGAAATATTATAATAAACTAAAACTAATCTTCTATTTTTAAATTTAATATTGCATTCATTCTATTGATTATCTGGGATTTTTATTTTAATTTTACCTAAATTTTATCTAAATTACATCCAAATTATTAATAATAATAATTAATAAGATATATATTAAGAGTTCTAAATCAGAAGTTTAGTTTATGTACATCTACATCTGTACAGATCAATGCTGAAAGATTATTTAAAATCGCTCGTGTGATATATTGTATATATCAGGCTATTAGTTTGTAACCAGTTAGCGTGCTGAACTGATTATCTCGACGCTCCCGGGTTATGTTTCTGTTTGTTTTATATGTTTCGATTGTTTCGTCAGAGTTCAAGATAGTTTACTTCCTATTTCAAACCTTCCAAAGGAGGGGATGAGAGCATGCAGTAATTGATCCAGGGACCAACGATAAATCGGAACTACAGTCTAGTGCGCAAACATCAAGATAAGGCAGGTTTATACCCTGCTCGCCATCCTCCGTCGTCCAGCGAGAAGTTAATTATTTTCAACTTTGAAGGAACATCCGAAACATCTTGCGAATAGGCGGATCTGACAGGGATCCGACTCCGACGGGGGCCGCCTCTGAGTTTGTGTATCACACAAACTCTCTTTGTAATCTTGTTTTATTTAGAGCCGAAAGTTCGTGACCTCAATACGCGTTGCCTTGGCGAATACTGTAGGGCGTGTTAGCCGTGTAGGCGACAAAAAAACAATACAATAAATCTATATTTTAAGAGCAAATCGAACGCGTGAATGTAATTGTTTATGTAACATTGTTAGTTTTATTTGGTATAGCTCTAGAATCTAAACAATTTGAATGCCACAGCAATCTAGTCAATAAATAAAAAATTGAGCCTATTATAATAAAAGACTATTAACACTGTGAACTCGACCTAGATAAATAAGCATCATTTGATGTAGACACATTAGCAGTATTTCGTACATTATCAGGTCTAAATGCGCATAAGTAAATCTGAAAAAAAAAGTAAATTGAAAATAAAGACTTAAAAGTAAACCGAATCGGTAGTTGTAGGCTTAAATGCTTTGAAAAATACAATGAAAAGTAAATTGTATTATGTAAGTAGTTTATTACTTTAATAATATGCTTTTATAATGCGCGATATTATAATTATGACCTTTGACGTTCATTTCATTTGTACCGCTGCGCGCCACACATGTAGGCCTAATAGTGCCGTAGTTACGGAAAAGTATGTCAAGGCGTTCAAAGCCATTTAGATCTACATTTAGAGCGAACGATTTTACATAAACAAAGTTTTGTAAACTCAAATTTGAAGGTTAATTTTCATTAACTCATGAAATGAATAGACACGAATATGTATGTTCATGTGTGAAATTAAAACAAAATTGTTTTCTTGAATGAGAGTTTAGATCTAGATCTAGTCATTTTCTTCTGTGCGCATGCATGACCCCTCTGTCTTGTCTAATCATGAAGTCAAAGTTTTGTGACCTACATTTATGCGATAGAATAGTTTAATAGAGTTGGTCAATTTTATTTTTTTAGGGTCTTAAGTTTGTTTTAGGGCTACAATATATACACTACGGCCTAAGTTATTACCCAAGGAACATTTCTGCCAAGCTTAATCAAGATTGGTCAAGCGGTTTTGATTTCCATTGAGCTCATACATACATACATACATACATACCCACATACATACGCCTTTCTTTTCCCTTTATAGTATAGATTTATCAATTTTTTATAGCAAACTTAAATAGGAATAATTTAAAGCATTAAACATTTATTGAATGTAATAAAATTCCTTTAACTCTTTGACACCAAAGTAATTTTCCACGTTTTGACGGAATTTATAGCTTTATATCTGGATAGAATCAACGATGGGAGCGTCGTTGCGAGGTCAAAGAGTTAAATGACACACAACAGATAAACTAGAGTGACAAATTTTAAACGCCTAATCCATAAAGGTCGTTAAATAAAATATGAAAAAGTTACATACTTACATTTCACTAGAGCAGCGCTTCTCAATTCCTTTAGCTCGTCGAATCCTTTTAAATAATACTTCACTATGCGGCGACACCCGACAGTAAAAAAAAAATAAAGTATAGGCGAATGTGCTTATGCTAATGTTATGAACTTAAACCTGCATTGTTGAACTCTGTCAAAGCTTTATATCTTTAATCACGAAATATTATTTAATTACATTGTATAAATAAATATTTATCTTCACAATAAAATTATAAATAAATTAGATTTGACAATTTGAAAATCATGATGTTACACGGATAATACTCATATCCATTACAAACTTCATTTCTACAATGTTGCTGCGACAGCTTGTTTCACCAAATCAGGAACTGTTGGGTCAGTATTTAATAGAAGATCTCGATGGACACCATCTTCGGCATCAAATCTTTTTCTGCATTCTTGATAACTATCATGCTGGAAGAACTTATTTCGTAAATGTATAGTATAAGAATTAAAAGAAGAATGCACACCACAGACAAATCGGGATAAGACTCCAAACACTTGATTCAGATTTCCTTAACTGACATAAACAAACATTTTTCGCTACATCACTATTAATGAGGTCAAAAACCTATATCTATCTCTGAAAATTTACTTAAAATGTTCTTCAAAAGTTGGATCATTTGTTTTTCTTTAGAGAAATATTCCCTTCTCTACTGATTATGTTGTGGAGGCTCGTCGGCCGAATGGTTAGGTACTTGACTTTTGAACCTGAGCTCCTGGGTATAATTTTAAATTTCGATAGTTTGACGGCGCCCCTGAATCAAATGGGTACCTGACTTAAGTTGGATAAAGTAAAGGCGGATGGCAATTGTGCTGGTCACTATCTACGTTAACCGATAGCCAAAGAAATAGATGCCCTTAAAATTATTTGCTCTATTGACAACATGTTCTTAAAGTGGAACTATCCTTACTGCTGCGTCTGTTGTATGACAGTACAGGTTTGGAAGTGGTAAATTTGTAGTTGGAGACATGGCTAAATGCAGCACTCAAGAGTAATTTTTTTATCTCATACAGAGAATCTATCAAAGTTTTGCTGCATCATCTGAAAAATGAACAAAGTTGGAAGAAACCTTGTCTTTAATAACAAGAAAGTCACTGTCATAAATAACCTAGGATTGCCGGGTCGAAAGTCGTTAATTACTACGATATCAAATGAAACGATTCAGACAGGCACTGGTGAGAAGTGAAGCCGAATGTATAGCGAACTATGAACAAGAAAGAATGTATCGGAAGGTCGATTTATCTGGTGAAATGATCACAGCAAAGCAAAATGCTTCCAAATTGAACAATGATCTGAAATGCGTGGTGTGGTATGATAAATATGGGGTCCCGCAAATGACACTCGACAAGGGCCGCGAGCACTGCTAAGGCCGTCTCTGGATGAGAACCACAGCATAAGATCCCTCAATATAAAACAAATATTTAAGTGTAGGTAATCAACAAAAAGAGAACCAAAACAAATTACACACACCAACTATTTTTTACATTTGAAATAGCTTGCATGTAGTAATGTCTTTGCTTTGTTAAAAATTTTATTTTCACTAAATTCCAGATTTTATTCTGAGTAGGTATTTTTTTGTTTTTAAAATGCACTTCTGTATTAATTTAAACTATAGTATACTTACTTTAATTAGATAGTTTAATTTTCCAAATTTTGTAACATTCGTTGTTTAACAATAAAAGAATTAAAGAGTACAATTTTGAATGCCTACTATGTAGGTTGTCATTGTTCAAATACCCAATCATTCAGTTAAAGGCAAGTGTCAGCAAAGTAGACATACAACTTAGCAAATTATGACATGTGAGAGAAGGTCCAGTCAGTTCGTTCGCGGGAGTTTCATCAGGGCCACAATCTGTTTACCCTTTAAAAACTTTAACATCATTTGGAATCATATTCATCAAGCCTTTTTTTGTTTGAAAAGTATCAAGTGTTAGAACAGGTCGATGCTGACAGGAGGCACAAGAAAAACAAGTAGTAAGCTAGTTTGACGTTTCTGGAACATTGTGCACATAAGTAAACAGTTATATACTTTAAATTAAGTACCAACGTACATTTGTGATGTGGTGAAATGACATATTATTTTAGAATGCAAACAGACAAAAGCAAAATAAAATACAAAAAATGATTAGTTAAATTCAAGAAAATGTTAACTCTTGTTGTTATACTTAAATCGGGGGTGCAAAATTTAAAAAAAAATCTATATTTATGCGCCCTCCAGCCCTCATTTTTCATGCGGCCCTCGGTAGAGAAAGAGTTGCCTACCCCTGGACTACGGTATTGATATTTATCCTAATACTATTTTTACAAACTAACGATTTAAAAAATGTCGTTTTTAAAATGTCTAATTTTAAACAAAATCTGATTCCTTTTACCTTAGATTTATTCGATTTAAAAACTAAGTAAACTCCTTTTAAAACCCCTCCTGACCCCATGTTGGAGCTTAGAGGTGGTGGAGAGAGAACCTGTATCTATCCCAAACTATCTCCGCAATCAACTTTTCCTAACATACAAACCACTTTGTAAGCATCGATGGAATGCTATTATGATACAAGAAAAAAATATAACTTAATGGGTTAATAATATGTGAGAATGCGTTCTAAATGTAGCGTAAATATGTATTATAATACATTTCTATTATTTTTCAAATGATTTCACCCCCCCCAGACGCCCTTATTTAGAAAAAGCAGTGCTCTAAATGATTTGCATTTGAAACATTTTGATCGCCAATATTTAATAGGACCCATAAATGATATCAAATCGCACTACTTTCATGTGTAGTACGATTATATTTTGTAACTTATCATTTTACACAGTTTTTGTCTTTGTTTACTCAGGTATTAATCCTTGCTTACGCTATTCATTAATATACTTTAGATCAATTATCAAGCAACCTTTTCGAAATTGCTTCAGACCAAAAGAAATATGGATTACTTGTCTGTTCTTTCATTTGACACTTATTATTGTACATATTTCTCGTCTCTGATTTTTAATCTCTTTCCCTCTTTGACGACTTGCAATCTATGGGACAGATGCTTAACCTTATAATTCTTCTTCTTACATTTATCTTTTCCCTAGAGCATGTTTTATATATTAATATCACTTTCATTTATTATTTGTTTTAACGCAAAATCTATTCAATTCAATTGATATTTCATGACATGTCAAACATTTTACAAACAAACATGCAGTGAACTGTAGATAAATTGTAATAACTTAGTTTTAAAATTTCATAGACACTGCATTTATAGTTGTTGTACAATCAAATAACGTATGTATTTATAAACTGTATGTATTACAGCGTAACAAACAAACGAGAAAAAAAGTTAAGGAGGGGTTGACACCCTGAACTGACCGCTCCGGGTGACACCCACCCTAGTGATGTTAGCTAATTCAAGGATTTGATTTGTCAAAGTCAAGAACATTAGTCATAAATGTACAATGCAAATAATAACATTAAAACAATAAATTATTAGCTAAAAAAAAGTATTTACATAAAAAATAATAATCTTAGCTATATACTATCTTGATATAATAAATATAAGTCCACTCAATAAATTGAATACCAAAATTAAGCGTTTTATTCTTAGTATTTCTCTTAGTATTTCATTTACTGCATTTTGTAGTTTAATTAATTGTAAATAATAGATATGGCTAAACCTCCCAATCACCACTCATAGTCAGTTTTTCAGTTTTTGTATACCTATTCTCAATAGGTCTCTCAATAATTCGATTTCTCCAACATTAGTAGTACCACTGTCTATACCAGTGTTTCTCAACCTGTGTGCCGCGGCACACTAGTGTGCCGCCGAAGATTTCCAGGTGTGCCGCGGGAATTTCCAGAACGCCACACGTGTAGCGTTACACAGGTCAGCCTAATATTAATTTTTTTTACTTTACGTCGCGATGACATCTCCGCTTGCAAAGATCAGTAATAGTAGTGGATCGCTCCATATTGATGGAAAGGCG
>JADKLZ010071522.1:11256017-11273711 GCA_021533235.1 Biomphalaria straminea
CATCGGATATGGTTTCATATCTTCGGGATCTGAAGATTCTCCATTGCCAATCTGTCTGATCTGCAATGCAACTCTATCAAATGAGGAGCTTGTTCCAAGCAAATTGAAGAGACACTTGGAAACAAATCATCCAGCTGTAAAAGCCCAACCGAAGGAATACTTCGAAAACATCAGGGCTCAACAAAATAAAAAAGCTAGGAAACTTACAAATTACCTAAGGCTGCCAGAAAAGGGATTGATTGCAAGTTATAAGGTTGCTCAGTTATTAGCAAAACGCAAGAAAGCACACACAGAGGCTGAATCTGTCATTGTACCAGCTTTAGAAATAGTTGTTGAAACAATCCTAGGACCTGATGCCGCCGAAAAAGTTAAACAAGTTCCTTTGTCAAATGATACTATCTCACGCAGAGTAAAAGACTTATCGTCAGATTTACAAGATCAAATCTGCGAACACTTCAACGTGACTGACGATGAACTGTCTCTTCTGTGGTCTCTTCAAGTTGATGAATCCACTGATGTTAGCGGCAAAGCCCAGCTGCTATCTTTTATTCGGTTCATAAAGGATGAAAAATGTGTCAACGAATTCTTATTTTGCAAGGACTTAGCAACTACGACCAAAGGCGAAGATATCTTCAATGTGGTGAACGAAAACATTTTGTTCTTCAAACTACAGTGGAAACACTGTGTCATGCCTCCTGTATCATACCAACGTTCGTTGGCTCTCCAGGGGAAAAGTATTAAAGCGTGTCGTCCAACTCAAGGCTGAGCTGATTTCATTCTTGGAGGCTGAAAAAAAAGACTTTGGATTTTCTATTCATGACGAAATCTGGTGGGTTAAGGTCACATTTCTCTCTGATTTATTTGACAAATTAAATTCATTGAGCTTAAGTCTTTAAGGACCATCGGAAACAATCATCACTGCATCCTCAAAACTAAAGTCATTTGGTGAAAAATTGTCTTTGTGGCAAAGTAAGATCTCGACTGCTTTCCTTCTTACAATGATTGTGCTTCAAACAAAGAAATTACCCCCGAAATTCTTGACACTTTGACACACCTGCAGTCAGCATTGCAGCATTACTTTCCAACAATTGGAAGTAATGAATATGGACGGATCAGCTATCCATTTGGAAACTATGAAGCTACAAATCTTACAACTGAAGAAGAAGAGCAGCTCATTGATTTAAAAAAAGATGTAGTTCTTAAGTCAAGTTTTGCCGAGAAAAGCCTGGATAATTTTTGGATTTCAATCAACAAAATATATCCAGCAATCAGTTTAAATGCAATCAAAATAATTCTTGCATTTTCATCTTCATGGTTTTGTGAATTTGGATTTTCAGCACTGACTTAAATCAAGTCTAAGAAAAGAGAGAGACTTCTTTTAATAGATGATGAAATGCGAGTTTGTTTGTCGACTTTGGAGCCTCGGATAGATCTCATTTGCTCTCAAAAACAGGCACAACCTTTACATTAAAAGTAATGATTAAAAACTGGTAAATCTTTTTTTTTTTTCTTTTTATTTTAAAACAACTGTTGCTCTTCGTGGTGTGCCGCGAAATTTTTGTTGTTTTTTTACTGTGCCGGCAGACAAAAAAGGTTGAGAAACACTGGTCTATACAATCTTTACAAACCAGAGTGTTCATAGAAAGAACTACATTTAACACATTAATAACGGACTAAAAAAAAAAGCGAAGCCCCGACGTTAAAAGAGTTTTCTTGCATTTGTTACTGCAGAAACGCTTCTCCTGACATCTAAATGTCATTATTAATCAGTGTTGTTCGGGACAAAGCCCCGACGCCAAAAGCGTTATTTTGCATTTTTAACTGCATAAACGCATTCCCCTGACTACTACAGCTTATTATTCATACTATGTTTGTCGCTTTGTTTTGTTACAGAACTATAATTAAATTTTGAAAACGAATCATTTCGGAAGTGGGAGGAGAAAACAAATGTATCAATTGGTTTCTATTCCAATTTATTTATTTATTTTTTGCATTGTTACGATTCAAGTATAAATTGTGAGCTATAGTTCCACATTTATTTAACTAGAAAAATATCAAATTGAGTAAAGGTTGGAAAAAGACGATAAGGAATATAACATTTGGGTTCTGAACTCATCGCTATCGTTACTCTTACACTGAAATATTTCGATTAAATTCTAAATTTTTCAAAGCAAAGTCTTTCTTTAAAAAATTATGATAAAATAATGTCAAATTACATAATTTGTTTTTAGGTTTGATGTTTTGTTTGGTGTAATGCACAAATTGCAAGACAAATTTTATCACGGACAATAAAGATTATTATTTTATTATTATTAAACTGTGTCACCATATTTGACTATTGTGTTCTAAAACATCAAGTTTCGTCTAGATTGAGGAGGTGCGGTAGAGTGAAAACGATTAAACCTCGCTCCTTTTTATAATTTCTACAAATGTTTGCATTGGGCATTAAAGAATAAGAGTTAGGCTACTCGATATAAGAATTAAATTTATAGTATATATAAATTATATTAGTGACATATTTTTTTATCATGTTGTAAGTTTTTTAGCTATAATACAAAAAGAAAAAGTACTAGTTTTTCCGATGGGCGGAAGGCGATTGCATGTATCGCCCCTCCCTCCTGGGACAACCCTTTTCATTTTCTATTTACTAATGATAAATTTCGCCCCTATCCCCATTGATAAATAATGAGCTGTAGATGTCAAGGGAATGCGTTTCTGCAGTATAAAAGGAGGCTTACAGTGCTTCTAAGACCCCTAAGCTATCAAGAAAAATGTCTTAACTTGACTGTTTAAGTTTTTTTCTTAGAAAGTTGAGAAACATTTTTTTTCATTCTCACGCACACACACAAACATGTATATGTATATATATATATATATATATATATATATACTAGACAGATATTACCCGCTGCCCGCGGGTCTTAACTTGCGTATTGCTGATGTAGTCAGTGATATAGTGCATTAGAAACAGTTAAAGAAAATAATAATGTTGTAATTAAGTAAATTGACGCTAAAAATATGAATGAAACTAAAAATAGCCTTTTGACCTTAATTTACGCGATATTAGGATAATAGTTGCAATCGTGTGAAAATGCTCTAGAAAACAAATTTCAATGTTAATTTGATTAAAATATGAAATAAATGGACTATAATTAGTATGTTCATGTGTTAAAGCTTAAAACTATCTTTGCGAAGAGAAATTAAATCATCTTAGAGTTTAATTACAGTTTTAGACCTAGTTCTAGTCTTGATCTAAATCTAGGAATAGTGCCTCAAGTTACGGAACAGTATGTCAAGAATTTTAAAGCCATTCACATTTAGAGCGAACGATTTTATGTAAAAAAAAGTTTATGTAAAATTTTAAAAAAATGTTAATTTTAATTCAATAATGAAATAAATAGACACTAATATGTATATTGATGTGTAAAAGTAAAAAATTATGTTTTATTGATCGATAGTTAATTTAGATCTAGACATTTTTATCTCTGCGCATGCGTGTGACCCTTCAGTCTTGCCTCATCCTCTAGACATGGCCTTGTGACCTAGTTTTTGTTAGATACAATAGTCTAATAGAGTGGGTCAACTTTATTTTTATTTGAGGGTCTTAAGTTACATACATACATACATACATACATACGCTAAACATTCAACTTTATATATATATATATATATGGCTCCTTCTGTCTCGGAAGACAATGGATGCGCCGAGATGAGTCACTGGCTTTGGTTACGTCTTAAGACAGGGCAGAATCTGGTATCGGCTGATCAAGCCAATTCTGGATCGGCATAGTTTGCCACAGTTCGTGCATGCTTTGGTCGATGCCCTTCATGTCTCGCTTGCAGACATCTCTGTAAGTTAATCTTGGGCGGCCCTTGGGTCTGGCTCCATCTGCTAGCTCAACGTATAGGATGTCTTTCAGGATTCTTCCATCTGGTATGCGCGTGACATGCCAGATGTTGTATTACATGTTTATATATGCTGTACGCACGTTTATGCACAGGGTTAGGGTTTACTGGGCGGTAGGGTTTGGAAAACAATCGCCCCCACCCACTCCAAAGTTCTGGATCCGCTAGTGACTCCACCTCCCAATATACAATAGTAATAAAACACATTCACTTATGCTGTGCTGTAGTATATGGATACCAAGGGCAACATTTTTTAAAGATAGTGATACTTTTTCCAAAGCTTTACTAAAAATCCATTTATTAAAAAAATACTGAAACCTTAAGGGCCCGCACCGTATTTTTAAAATGAAAAAAAATTTATGTGATTAGTAAGACAAAATATAAATTTTTAAAAGCATTTATTTAATAAAGTAAATGCTGAGCTTGTGTTGTGTATTATATAAACAACGACAGTGTTTCCGACTGAATGATTTAAAGATGTGTCAGTAAAATGCATGGAGTAACATATTCAACTCTGTATGGCAATTTTGCTGGCCCTTCGAAAAATATTTTTTTTTGTATTGTTTTGTGAGACCCCCCTCCCCCGCCATCTAGTCTAGGTCCATGGGCAGTAGCCCCGCCTGCACTATCCGGACAGAGACAATATTAAAGCTTGACTCAATCTATGCTTATTTTTTCTAGAGTTCCAACGAAGATGTTGAAATAAAAGTAATATAAATAAACACACTAAAGTAAAATAAATAAATGCTGACTTATTGTTACAGTTTTTCATTAATTAATTTTACTTTACACACTGTTTTATAATTAAAAGACCAAGAAAAAAAATTAAATTTCCATCGTTAATAATCTTTAACTGTCTTTCTTTTCTTTGATCTATATTGAATGTATTACACTATATTAAAGTTACTTAAACTAAATAAATAAATATTCAAATAACTTCACTTTTCAATATTGGAATACAGTAAACATCAATTTCTTAACAAAATTTTTCTTTGACTTTCTCTTGTAAAGGTCACATATTATTATAAATGTTCTATTTACAGCAATTTATATCAATTTATATTCAGTAGTGTCGTTGGAATCTAGCAATGTTTAAATAATTCATAGCACAATTTCTATAACTTCCTTCTCATTACACTAAATATATACTTAAATTATGTAGATTAATATACATTCTTTGTTAGTAAACAGAGATAGCTTTTCTTATTTAATTTTGTACGCTTTTGCATAAAAGACCTATTAACGGTATCATTAGTATTGTCTTCCTTAACATCCATATAACAATGTCTCATAATCTACATCTTCAAGGAATCAAGGCGTCTATACAAAAGGACTAGAACCATTCCTATGAGCTTATTTAGCATTAGTTTACCCGTTCCCTAACTCTTCCCCTAGACTCCATCACTGTGACTTCCTTAGTCTCTAGCCTATTCATCCGTCACTTCTGACAATAAACAAACCAAAAAGATAGATTACATACACTATTTTTTTAGATTTAAAAAATTTCTTACATTTAGTATAATCTTTTTTATTTTATTTTCGTCTTCCAATATTAATTATTCTGTGATAAGCTCGATGGTGTGTTTTTGTTTTAATGTTGCATTGTATTAAACTTTATTATAGCTACTTTAATTAGATAGTTAAAAATTCAATAATTTAAGACATAATTTAGTTGACAAATATTTAGAAAAATAATATATCATTTATGTAACCTACTTTGTAGGTTGTTGATATTGAAATTCTCAACCAATAATTAATCGCTAGTGATACCTATCATTTTACTATTGTAAATTCCGTCAGGCAAGTCGAGAGACACATCACGAAAATACATTTTTAAGAAAAGAAATTAGCTTGAAAACATTATTATTAGAAATCCGTCGATCTAGTACTTAATCAATTAATGGAATATTTTAATTATTATCTAAAATCAGCATCTGGATATCTGGCAGGATAGATGAGACACCAAGTCGGAGCACTGAAACAAGTTATTAGTCCATAACAGGGGGCGAACTGGGTGTTAAAATCGTCCCGGGCATTTCTATACAATCCGGCCCACATATAGTACCGGGATATCATATGATGGGTATCCACTTCTAGGTCTACCTGTCCTCAAAATAATTATGAAAAGTTTGATAATGTATCGATAACTGAACGCATGCAGACAATAAACTCTGTATATTTTAAAGAAAAATAATATGCCTTATTTTCTTTTTAATCGCTAAAAGGATGAAGCCTACTAGTAACAATGTCTACTGTACGGATTAGACTATAACATTATTTCGGAATTTTCGGAAGATTTAATAATCATTACGTTGTATAGCCTGTAAAAGATTTTTTAAAGACGCTTGTAAGACATTGAACAATTTAATACGTTATATATCTATACTCACGAGGCCCTTTGCCTGGCCATACCGGTCCATTTGTGTATCAGCCTACCGGGCATTTGCCCGAATGCCTATATAGACAGTCCGCCCTGGTCCATAAGTCAATCATGTATCATTGGTTTCGCCCGTTTTCTACATTGAAAAGCTTTGTTGGTACAAATCATTGCTTGTTGAAATGGTAGGGTCGCCAGCTTGTGATTTTTTTCACAGGGTTGACTAAAGAAGCCTTTCCCATGATTAGGTATAGCTATACGGCAAAGGTTTGAACTCATAGGTTGCATAAATATGTTTAAAATCTTCAAAAAGCTATGAGTTGATATTTTAAGGACGTCTCTGACAAAAACGTAACAACTTTTAAAAGCCATTTAGTAGAAGATGTAATGACGTCGCTCAATTACAAAATTTCATTACTTTATGTAGCACTGATACTACTGTAACGTTACTGGGTTAATATTCAAATGTTTATTTCTAAGTAAAATGTAAATAATACTTGTCAACATTTGATCTTCTTGACCCTCTCGTTGCGCCACGAATCACACCCTTTAGGAGACATTCTTTTTAGTATGAGAATCGATGCACTAAAACATGCAAATTCATGAGATTGTTTTAAGATTTTATGTTCAGAAACACGTCTTGTAACAGAATTGTTTGGTAACGTGGTATTCTTTCATTAGTACGTCACTCGGAACAATAGGGCATACTAAAACAGTTGACCATAACTTCTGGAATACAAATGTGAATATTCAGAGCCCAAGAAAATATTAAACTAAGATTGGGTGCTGGAAGAGAATTCAGGATCCTATGTGGCATTCTAATTTGCGACTTAATAATTCACGTGCTTCTAGCGTTTGGAAAGCATCATAGCACGGACTGTAGGTTGGACATTACTGTCATATTTTATCGGGATCAAAACATTAGAGCAGGTTTTCCTTTTGCCTTAACGAAACATTTCGCACACATTCTGAGTACTTAGCTGAACACTCTGCTTATGTTTACAGAGTGTATATCATTGTCTGTGTGTCTAATACAATAAATGTACACGTTTTTCCTCCAACACCAAATCTCGGATCAAGTGGGAATTTTCCACAATTACTTCTTTTGCGAAAAATAACCAATAATGTTATTATTTATAATTAATTATTTTGTTTGGTATCTCAAGGCCTGCAATGGCAAGGCGCATTGTGACGTGAACTAGAAGCAGACTGTCACATAAACATATTGTTTTTCTGCACAAGTCAAGGTCACTTCCCCGGACAACAAAAAACCCAACAGTTTTTTTTAGTTTTAGTTTGTTCCAGGAATCTTGGTCACCTGACCTGGAGACGTCAATTGGATTGGTTGAAAGGGATTAGCTCAGTACGAGGCTGCCAGCAGACATAGCTCAGAATTTTAGTCGGGTTCTGGATCTGCTTGAGGATAGTTGCATTAATAGATCTATAATTTTAAATAAGAAATTTGCCTTTGTTCAACTACTTATTTCATTGGTATATACTTGTACATATTTGTACTTATGTTAAGTTTAAATGAAAGTTCCAGTATTTATTTATCAAGGCATTTATTTAGTTGAATCCTAGATCGTCATTGTTCAATATTATTACGCTTGACACACACCACTACTATCCCCATTTGTGCCACCACCAGGTTTATAACAATATTAACAGCTCCGCAGTTATGCCATATTGGCAGAGAACGAGAGTACTTTAAATTTTATATCATTCCCCCTTTTTTCAACTTTTATTTAAATGCATAACCTGCTAAACACAGAATTTTGAAATGTGTTGACCCGACAATTTATGATATGAAAATAAATAAGTATGTTACACTATAATCTGAAATCTGCGGCATCTTTGATTTAAACAGGGCTCCGCAGAGTGTAATGTTAGATTTTGAGAAGGCAAGTCAAAATGCAGTTAGCACAGTGTTCCCTGCGACCAGACTTGTCGGTTGTCTATTCCATCTTGGACAACAAAGTCTCTGGCGAAGAGAACAAAATAAAAATCTTGCAGCTACATACCGGGAATATAAAAATGTACGCATGTTTGCCAAGATGCTGTTAGCCCTTTCATTTGTTCTACTTGCCGATGTTAAAAATGCCTTTGAAGAATTAAATGAAGCCCGGCCAGATGTTGTAGAGAATTCGTATGACTAATGGGAAGAAAACAATATTGATCGCAAGAGACGAAACTGAAGAGTGACTCCAACATTTCCGATAGCATTATTAAATGTTGGAGTTCGTAAGCAGGAGAAACTACCACGAACAAACAATTCAGTGGAGGGATGGCGCCATGCATTTCAACTGTCTATTGACAGGGTCATGACCCTAATGTTTACAAGTAAATCTCTTACTTCAGCAGAGAACAAAACACTGAGAACAAGATTCTTAAGTACAATGCTGCAGAACGAAGTAAGGCTGCAAGCAAGACAAAGTAGCTCCAACTTAACAGACAACTGGAAGCTTTATTGCCAACGTATGGAAACAAGCCAGTGATGGAATTTCTACGTGACATTTCCTACAATTTACATTTGTGAAAGTTTGTGTGTGTGTCAATTTGACAAGTATCTTTGCGTGTTTTCAAAGTACTCTTATATAATATTGTTATAAACCTGTTAGAGGCACAGAAACGGGGGAGTAGCGGTGTGTGTAGTCAGCCGACGCAAATCGCCCCAGGCCAGAGGAGCGGTCAAGCGTGACGAGTTACTTCGGACAGCCGCGACGCGTCTCAACAAGAAGTTTCGGGAGATTTCCTTGGTGTGAATACAGCTCAGGAGCGCCACGAGAATAATAGTCATCTGACCACCTAGAAATGTCGAGGGGCGTTCTATCCGTTTCGAGAAGGCTATCAGGGACTATCAGGGACCTATATAAAGAGCAGAGGTGTCGCAGTCAAGCGGTCCGGAGAAAGGGGTTCAGAGCACGGTCGACTACAGCACAGTTCAGCGGTGTGGTCCTGTACGGAGCATTACGACGGTTCAGTGCGGAGCACTTTCAAGTACAGTTGAGACGGCTGGCGTCTTGATCTTGATCTATGATCGAGTCCGGCACATCGAGCCCAAGTGTGTGAAGTCAGTCCTGAACTGTTGAACCCAGTGCAAGCCCGGAACGAGACGGAGAGACCAGTGCAAGACTTGATACGGCGATACGGTGTTATCGGAGAGATATTTGTACAGTCTGATGTTACGTGCTGCCAATTGTACAATATTGGCTCTTCTTTATTGACATTAAACTTTTACGTTACTTTGGAGCTCGGAGTTGTCAAGTTCTTTAAGTTGGTGGTGTATGGTGCAGTTTGCAGAGAGCCTGGATAGTGAGATTCGTAACAATATAAACTGTTATATTTAGAAATTAGTCATTTTACCTTATTATGATTTTTTAATGTTTATCTAAAAATATTCCTGCAAAATGACTAAAAAATTAAGATAACAGTAAACAAAAAAAATATTGGCACTATTCTTATTTTACGATATTTAAAATATTTCTTTCAAAACAATTAGAATATATTTTTTCTGCGCTATTTTGTCGTCGCTATTTTGTCCGCGCTATTTTGTCGGCGCTATTTTGACCGCGCTATTTTGTTCTGTTTTTACAAGGTACCCGTTTTCAATATTTTATTTAACTTTACAAACTGCATTAAATTTTTTTTTTAAATTTAAAAATCGTTTTTTTATATTGAAACTTATTAACTGTGTTTTTTTTTTTTTTTAAAACTATATTAGTGTTATTTAAAGAAAGAAAATAAATATTGAAAAGTTAAATATCTCTTTACATCGCAAATCACACAGATTAGTTTAGAGAAATGTTTGTATGCCTTCGTATAACGAGGGCTGTTTAAGTATGTGATATCGTTAGATTGAATTAAAATCTGTGCATCGTTTCTCAAACTTTGTAGCGGGATGGGCAACAGTCGATGTTTTGATAAAACATGGGGACATTATTATATTTTGTCATGACACATTTCTATTTGTCAACCAGTTGTCCTGAAATATTTAATTTATTATTAAAAAGTTCATTATTTACTATTGGTTTTACGGTTAGGTGGACACCCTTGCCAAGAGGGTCTACATATGTCCCACGTGCCGAAGGTCGGACATCACTACCTCAATTTATCAGAATAGAAACATTCTTATAAGTTAGCTCAATCATTGATTTATTACTTTTCATATTTTTTATTCAAGCCATCAAGAAAATTCAATATAAGTGTTCCATCTATTTGTTAGAAATTGAGGTGATTTTATTTATAAGATAATAATACTTCAAGTTAAAATAAACAACTGCTGACATTTTAAAGAATTTATATTTTTAAATTTAACACCGTAAAATGCCTCAAGTTGAAAATTGAAAGCTTTCCTTTTTATATCATTGGTCTTTACTGCATTTTTATTTTCTTTAAAATAATTGATTGCGTCAAGCTGTTGCTTAGTTACTTTAAAGTGATAAATAATGTTTGAAAAAATATATTTCTCTACTCCCAGACCATTCCACATCAGATGTTAAAAAATATTTGATTTCCTTTTTCGCAAAAGGTCACATTATTATTAAGCATGCCTGCTCCAATGTGAGAGAGGTATACGTCATTTAGTCGTTAAACTTGTCCAAAGTCCCCGAGGAGGAGGCGTCCATCGATAAAAACATGATCAGTTAGTAACTAACAATTTCTATTAAATAAAAGTCATACAAAAGCTTTGAACATTGAACTTTCAATCTTACGACCAGACAGTCATCAATAATGTGTCATTTTGAAGAAGAATGGAGGACTCTGGAAAGCAGTTGTCTCGGCGATAGACAGTTATTCTTTTTTTTTTTTAAATATTATTTGCAGTCATCTGAAACACACGTAATTGAAATTTGTATTAAAAGTTTTTCATAGAATTCTATCTCATGATTCAGTAGTGTCGTTGTGACCTATCAATATACGCGTCACGTGACAAAGACGTCCAATAAAACTTCATCTCTGAGACATCATTGTTCAGTAAACACTCATACTTTAAGTGCTTGGTAGAAACTATCACGGATTAGATATGGCCTATGGGCTTTACTATTATTTAATCGGAATCGAAACATAAGTGATTTGCTTGTTCTTTCCAGTATTTTTACTTGAAGCATCCAGAATGTTGAATATATTTATATTTAAATGTGAATACTATAGGAGGGGGGGGATAATGAACTACACACGAAAAATAATTTACGGTAAGAAAAAGGCTAACATATTCATACATTAAATACTTTTAATAATACATTTAATATTGCCATTGAATTTGAGAGATGTATTGTACATTGCAGTTTCGTTTATAGCCTTTATGTAAATAAAGTGTAGTTTTTAGTTAAAATATTAGCTTATATTTAAATGTGTTGTAATAACTGTAATAAAGAGATATATAAAGAAATTTATCACGTCGGTTAAGGACACAATACAAAGAAACTACATGGATGCAATTTTGAATGTATTACCCTAAAGCCGCATTAAGAAACTAAGGCTTTGCAACAATATTATGGACTATCTACATATATTCGTCTTCTCAACTGCCTAGTTGTCACTAAAAAATGACGTGAAGGGGGGCTTGATAAAATTTGACACCTTGTGACAAGGGAGAATCGGGGGTTAGCGATCTTGTGACGTCACAAATTCACAATTCAGAAAATAACATATACAATATTTTTTAATCTTCATAAAGCCAAAAGAATTATTAAAGAAAAGACAACGAAGTCCTTGTAGTTTTGGTAAACGCAGGTAAGGAGAGTGTGGAATGGATAGATCTCATTGAAGACAATTTAATTTTCGAGTCAGCTTCTCAAGCAGAAGAAGAACACCCCCCCCCCCGTGTATACTATCGATGAGCACATGAAATCTCTTGGGGCAAAAATTGATAAGAAATAAATAATTTTAAATAAATATATTTTTTAAATTTTGTGACGAGACGCAGAAGGGGGAGAGGGGTCTAAGAATTTGGGACACTTTGTGACAAGGGGGAAAGGGGGGTGGGGTCAAAAAATGACATTTTTGCGTGACATCATTTACGAACGACCCCTACCCCAATCCACTGATGTGAGCGTAGTTGAACATCGCCAAGTCTTTTTTTATAACATTAAATTATGACATATTAAATTTTGTTGCCCTTTGTATAAAATATTATAGTAACTCCAGAGGCGGACTAAAAGGGTTAATGTGTGTACGGCAAACTGACACACGACTCAGGCCAATCACACAGGTTAAGGGCTGTTGAACAAGGGACAGTACTGCTAGTACAAGTAAGTATGACCCGTGCTCTGGTCATGTGACCGAGAGCCTTGACGGACCAGACTCAGTAGAGTTGATGGGTTTAAATTTGTATTTCGTTCAAAAATTTATATAAAATAAAAATTTTAACTTAAAATGTAGATATAAATTACTTTTTGACTCTTCGAAGCACTGCCTAGCAATTTTTTGTTTTAATTTGAAATTTCAAGTTGATAAATTGCAATATATATATTTCTCAAAAGACGAGGTCAAAAGTTCAAACACACAACAAGTAAGCAAAGTAAGCAACAAGTAAATAGGTAAGATCCCATTGCGCAGCACGCGGTGTGAATGGAAATTGGTGCATCCCATTCCGCACTATTTTGTGAATGAAAGTGGTGTTTACATAATTCTCTTCTTCTCAATTTTTGTCACAATATTAAAATTATTTCCAGATTATTGTGTCGTTAGACTATTGAAGCTCGAACAAAAATACACAGATAGAGTCTACTCTCAGGTTTGACTTTAAAAGTACTTTAATTAATATCACAAAATTACGCACATTCGTTCATTAGACATGATTACGAAAGGTAACTGATCTCTCTATTCCTAGATCTAGATCTAGATCTATAACTCTAAGATTATAGAACTTCTCTTCACAGAGATAGTTTTATGCTTTAGCACATGAACATACTAATTATAGTCCATTTAATCAAATTAACATTCAAATTTGTTTTTCTAAAGCATTGTTTATATGAGTGCAGCTATATTCTTAATATCGCGTAAAATTAAGGTCAATTAGCCATTTTTTTAGCTCCATTCATAGTATTTTTTATTTCTAAATTCACGCATTCGCTTTACTTATAACAAGCAAATGGGAAGATCCCATGGCGCAGCATGGTGTGAACGGGAAATAATATATTCAAATCCGCACTATTTTTATTCACAAAATAGCATAGCATATTTTTTTTTACTTTAAAACGATTTTAATAATGTCCGGAAATTTCCAGGGCTTTTTCAACCGGCGGCATAGCATTTAATAACATTTCAGGAGATTTCCAGGGGGCTCCCGGAAATCTGATATGTTTTATAAAATAGTTTAATTTAATAATTTATATATCTAAAAATTAGCACGGGTCCAAAGAAAGTTCGGGACCCACTGTTGTCGCATATGTTGTAGTATTTTTTATTCATGAATTCACTTATATCAATTAAATGGGAAGATCCCATGGCGCAGCATTGTGTTAATGGGAATTGTGTATCCAAATCCGCACTATTTTCATTCACAAAATAGCATAGACATAAATAAATATAGACTGGAAAAAGGAATTAACTTCATGTAACTTGATTTAATAATTTATGCGCCTAAAAAATTAGCACGGTTCCAATGAAAGTGCGGGACCCACTGCGGTCGCATATGTTGCGGTGCCTAAGGCCTGCCCTGGAAAATAGCGGCGTATGCTATGCCGCCGGTCGACTAGTATAATTTAAGCCTGGAAAGTCAGAAAACATGCCAAGGGGTCTATGAGACAAAATAGTTTGGGAACCACTAGATTAAACCTTCATATGAATTGTTCAACGGTGTTTGAATTTATCATTCCACTTGTTAAAACTAGATGATTCTATTTTCTTATTGGTTAATCACATTAAAATACATTCGCACAAGAAATTAAGACATCTCCGTAATCTGTAGAAATCCGACAGGCATTGATTAACTCAAAGTTAGATACACATAATTACAATTGCAATAAAAGTTTCTTTAGTATATTATTATTATTTTTTTTTTTTTTCTCATAGAAAATATAAATATTTAGTAGTACCATGTTTCTTTTAATGTCAAGTATATTTTGAAAACATTTTTGTTTAATAAATGTGGATACGTTTTTAACCATTTCTTCATTACATTTATTTAATGAATATACTTTGTAGATAATTAACTCACATTTCCTATAACACTTAAAACAATATAGTTTCACAAATTTTGTACACCTACAATGTTAGGTCTGGTAACTCGGGAGCACGTTATCCTGCCTCAACGTGGCGCTCCCGTGGAAACGGCTCACTAGAGGAAGTGGCTAGGCGAAAGGGTAACAAATATGATTCCCGTGGGAGTGCCCATGGGCGGACGAGAGTCTGCCCCTTCACGGTGCGGATTTGTAAGAAAGCTCCCACAAACCAGTCACAAATCCATGCGCTGTTCCTCAAGGGACCGTCTCATCAATGGCGGATTCCGCACAGTTAGCTTGGTACAACGAAGGTAAATGGTGGAGGCCCCCGGTGCCACCGAGTGGTATTGGAAACAGCAATGCTCTATAAGCATTGACTCGGGTCGCTCCCAGACAGGCCTGTTGGTCCGCAGGTTTGTTTTTTTTTACTGTTTGATTTTCGGGCAGTGAGGTCAGACAGGTTTTTTTTCAAACTTAGAGCTCGAAGAGCCTTCGGCTCAGCTCTTAGACTATCCAGCGGTCTGGTAACTCGCGGTGCAAGTTACTTTGACTCATCGTGGCGCCGGCGTGGAAACGGCTCACTAGGGGAGGTGAGCTAGGCGAAAAAGTAACAAACAAGACCCCCGTGGGGGTGCCTAAGGGAAAGACGAGAGTCTGCCCATTGCACTGAGCGGGGTTGTAAGAAAGCTCTCACGGACCGTCACCAAATCCATGCGCTTTTCCTCAAGGGACTGTCTCAACAATGGCAAATCCCGCACAGTTAGCTTGGTATAATGAAGAAACATGGGGGTGGCCCCCGGTGCCACCTGGCCTTCGGCCATGATTTCTAGCCCATGTGTCGGAGTGTCATTGGTATCGTACTACCGGGTCCCTCCCAGACAGGCTTGTGGTCCGCATATTTTGTTTTTTTTTACTGTTTGGTCTTTTGTTCTCGGATGGAAGTCAGACAGGTTTTTTTTTTTCAAACTTAGTGCTCGAAGAGCCTCGGCTCAGCACTTAAACTATCCAGCGGTCTGGTAACTGGAAAATATTTCTTACATGTTAATTGTTACTGTGAGTACTACTACCCTTGTTCTACGCAGTCATTGTCCATCTGCCCCCCCCCCCCCCCACAGCTCCCTTGTCGCTGTCAAAGAAAGCTTTTTTGTAAAAAAAAAATATTGATCTGTTTGTAACTATTTCTTATTCTTATCTTATCTTACATTTATTAAATGAATAATTTATAATGAATAATTATAGATTTTCATATTCAATCATGTTGTCACCATTCTATATCATTTAATTACGTATACTCTCAAGACATGGGGAGGGGGGTAATCGTTCCCAAAAAGAAACAAAGAATCTTATATATCTTATGTTTAGACGTCACTCCGCGGGTTTATCAGAATAATAACATATTTAGAGGTTAGCTCGATCATTGTTTTTAACAGAGTTATTATATTAAAGCCATTAATTTTTTTTTCTATAAAATTAGCATATGTTTGTTAAAGGGGAACTAATGTGAATTATCATAACTTGATAATTCACTTTGAAAACAAAATTGATGCCATTTAACGAATGTGTATTTAATTCAACACCATAAAATGTAGGACCATCACGTGGGAAATCAAAACGTTCATTGTTTACTGTTAGTTTTCATTAAACGTCTTTGTTTCTTCTTACATTTTTTTTTTATTGAAACAAGAATTGGTCTATTAACTATTTACTTTGAAAAATTGAATAAATACTTTTACAATAGCAATTTCCATTACAGGTAGTAATATTACACAAGTATATCCGAATAAATATTCGAATGCCTTGTACTTAAAGGTCAGTTAATACTTCGAATTGGTCCCTCTAACTTTAGGCCATTGTTTCACTATATATTGATATATGAGTAGCCCTTTAATAATTTTTGCAAAGCTAAATACCATTCGCCTCCCTCCCTCAAATGTACGCATGCAAATAAGAAAAAAAAACAAAAGTCCTTATGTTGACATGAATGATCATAGAATTTGGTTCACTGGTTGTTAATTTTAATCCGAGACGTTGTTCCACGTCTAACAGTCTGTTTCTTATTTTCCACTTAATGTCAACTAATGTGATTGGACGTTTGTAATTAACTATTATATTTTTTGTATGTATGAATATTCATCGTAACTATTCAGCTTTCTTTTATTGGCAACTAGACATATTTTACCCGCGGCCCGCGGGCCTTTAAATTGTATATCAGAGAGCTGAGAGTGTTATGTAAACAATTAAACGAAATAATAATGTTATAAGTTAAGGAATGCGTAAATGTAAAATAGTATGAATAAAGCTTTTAAAATAGCTGATCGACTTAAGTCCATATTTTCAAATAAAAACATTTGCTTGTAGGCCTACATAGATCTATATTTGATTAAAATTAGAAATAAATAGACTTAATTTTGTATGTTCATGTGTTAAAGAATTAGGTAGATCTTGAGTTAAATATAGATCTAGATGTAAATCTAAACTATACAGTAATCTAGAGTTAAATATTGGCTTGGATAGAGTTCATTGTGCGCATGCATGACCTTTTTAATTAGATGTACGCTATGAATGAAACTATTAGAATATATCTAAACACGGCTTCGCGAACGAACGCATGAAAAATGCTTTCGAAAAACAAATTTCAATGTTAATTTGATTAAAATATGAAATGAATGGACTATAATAAGTGTGTTCATGTGCTAAAGTATAAAACTATCGTTGCGAAGAGAAGTTCTATCATCTTAGAGTTTTAGACCTAGGGACGTGACCTCATTTCACGTTCGCTGTGCTAGGAATAGAGCGATGTGTAACATTTCGTGAAATGTCTAATGAACGAATGTGCGTAAGGATATCTACGCTTGCTGATATAAAGAACGAACTTATGTAAAAAGCCTTTTGAAACACAAATTTGAAGCTTAATTTTGTTAAATAATAAAATCATTTAACTATATTTTGTATTTTTCATGCGTCAAAGTAAAAATCTAAAAGTGCAAAGTGTATTTCTTAAAATTAGATCTAGATCTAAATCCTTTCGATCTTTTTCTCATGTCAACATTTTAAACAAAGCCTAGATCCATAAAAGAGTATAGTTGTAATAGACTTGGTCAACTTTATTTTTTTAAGGGCCTTACGTTTGTTTTAGGGCTACAATACATACACTATGGCCTAAGTTGGTACCCAAGGAACATTTCTGCCTAGTTTAATGAAAATTGGTCACACGGTTTTGATTTCTATTCGATACATACATACATA
>JADKLZ010071522.1:11327039-11345528 GCA_021533235.1 Biomphalaria straminea
TCTTGTGTGGGTGTATTTCAATGTGATTAACCAACAAGAAAATAGAATCATCTAGTTTTAACAAGAGGAGAGACAAGTCCAAAAACCATTGAACAATCCATAGGAAGGTTTAATCCAGTGGTTCCTAAACTATTTTGTCTCGTAGGTATTTAGCTACATTTGAATTTAATTTTTGTAAAATACAAATGTATGAACCAAATTCAAATTTAAACCCATGGACTCTACTGTTCTTTCTTTACATACTGAGTCTGGACCGTCAAGGCTCTCTGTCAGATGACAAGAGCACGGGTCATACTTACCTAACAGACGCACAGTTTAAGTAAAATTGATGTTATTAGAACTAAGATATCATTAAGCGGCCTTTAATGACAAATGCATACCACATTAATTTAAACCAGTGGTTCCCAAACTTTTTTCTCTCGTGGACCCCTTGACATGTTTTCTGGTTTTCCGTGGACCCCCTGTTAAGTAATATTGAATTTTTGAAAATTCATCAATTTCAAATTACACATTTTGTTTAAATAATTTCCAACCAGTGACATGAGGAGTGAAAATGTAATTTAAAACTTCATATTAAGTTTAATTTATTTTTTAAAAAATTTAACAAAATTGAAATTTAAACTCATTATGTAACAGTTAATATGTATCGTTAACTATCACTAAACAAATTGGAAACTTTTTGTTTTTAAAGGTTTGCAAGCTCGACTTCGATTGCTACGGAGATTATTTTTCATATAGAGATTTGTTGTTTTAGTAAAAGGTTTCACAAAGATGTGTTTTTCGTGGATTTCTTGAGCCATAATAATTTGAATAAAAAAATACATCATTACCAGACAAGGCTGACTAGGCCAGCTGCATAGAGAAATATATTTTTGACAGAAATATGTCGTTCGTTTGCAAAGACTTACATTAGAAGAAAGAAATGTTTAGCTATATTCCAACAGAGCTCAAGAATTTAGTGAACTCTTCTACAATACCATTGCCCTAACAGAGTTTTCATGGATTGTTCTCAGAAAGCCACCACAAACGAAGGAGCTGGAATACTCATTGAATGGCCCAATGGAGAAAAATAATTTTAAAATTAAGATCATTATAACTAATGAGCTCTATGACAACCACAGAAAAGAAATAGGAGCACTGGAGCTAATGACTAACAGGCTAGCGAATCAGCAAAGTTCACCAAAAAGTTAATTTTTTTTTCTTGACTAATAAAAAAATAGTCCTAAAAGCTTGGCAAACTCTGATGCCTCCTAAATAAAAAAAACTCATGATGCCTGGACTGACGTTCGGTGGTCACCTTACCTGCTCGCATCTTGCGTCGGGAGGTTTGGGCTAGCATGTAATTATCTACAAAATCTGAAGGAACACCCAAAAGATTTTTTTACAAAACATATTGTGTGACTTTGTAAAGCTCAACAATAGTAGCAATAACACTGTTCTTCAATGTTTAAATAGAAGGAAATAGAAGGCTGACACACTTGTCAAATGTATCAAAACTATATTCAAAACACACTTGAACATCGCATTCTATCCGGAAGAAATGGACAAGCTCTCATTCGATACACAAGAAAGACCTATTATAAACTATCCCGATAGGAGCACCTATACTTTTTCACATCAGAACTATACATCATAATGAGAATTTTTTTTCCGGAAGCTCAAAATTGAGACCATTGAAATTTTTCCTTTTGGATTGTCCGCAGAGAATGACGACCATGTCTTCCAAATTGCATTTTTCATCGAGATGCCAAAAACAAAGCATAAAATTCTTTTAATGATATAAGTTTGTGTAAGAGTTTTTACAATTTCTTTAACGGCTGGTTAAATCAATAATTTGCCTATTGTGTGAGGTTTTCAGTATTTTACTATGATCGTCAACTTCTCAATGTCACGTCAAAGAAAGATTTTGTGGGTGTATTCTGAACTTTATTGTTGAATGTTTGAAAATTTTGCAAATTTTATCTTTTTATTAGGGTGGTATCATCTCAAATGATTCTCCAGTTTAATTGGTCTCATAGCATCATAAAAAATGGCACATTAACACTCTCTTGTTTGAAAGGAAGTAATGAATCTCGATTTCAAATACTTAACGCTGTACAGTCTACATTTCTTTTTGTTAAAGTTATAACTAGACAAAACTACACTATGCAAATATAGTTATTAAATTAAATTAAACAATTTTTCACATATACATCACGCACTCCTTTGTGCTGAAAATAAGTTCTGCTGTAATTTGGTCCTGATGCCTTATGATTCAACTGGTGAATGTTCTTGTCATTTTCTCTTCAGATTTGAGCAAGTAATTGCATATTTAGCTTCTCAAAACTGCGTTGATAACAAATTGAAGATATTCCTGCAATCTAGATCTACTACTTTTTAGTTACTTAATGTATTAGTAACACCCAGATACACTATCCGTAGTAGGACCTAACCATGAAAGGTGCTCCATTTGTTGCTACTGCTATATTAGTTAGAGGATTTGCTTTTTTCTTCGAACGATTCCTTCAAAACATCAAATGTGTATTCGACTTAATTGTCAATTATCAGTTTTCACAAAAAGAAATTTAGTCGTGAATCTCTTTATCTATAAATAAATAAACATGTGCCCAAAAAATGCTTCATTACAGGCACAACTCGGTTCATATAGAGACCTTTGAACTATTTGTTGCTTAGAAGAATTCTTAGGAAATATCAGATGCAGGTTTGTGTACAAAATAGTTTTGAAAACTTCAGCGGCTGGCTAACATTTTATTTTCGCCAATTATATGTCATTTTCATAATTTTGCAAGATATTTTAAGACACAGCAAACCTTATATTTTCCTTAAAATTTGAAAGCAAATATTTCGTTAATTGTAGATCTTTTCTCAACTTAATCTTGGAGTGCTTAATAGTTTTTCAAATCTTATCAGGGTGGCTTTGTCTCCAACGATCCTCCAGCTAAGGTGGTTTCATGGTGTCATTACAGAAAATGTTGTTAAATAAAAGACACATAGGCAATATAAGTTCGACGAAAAAAGAAGAAAAAAGTTTAGAAATTAACACCACAGTCTATTTTATATTTAGATTCAGCCATGTTAAATATTAGTTATCTCTAGACCAAATTAAGCTATTTAAATGAGGTATTAAAATTTAAAATATGTTTTTCATTCCTATTATATATTAAAATTTAATGGGCTAGCTATAATAAAGTATAAATAATGTATATTTGTATGATATAATAGGTGATTTGATTATCGTGAATTTTATATTAAACTTAATTCCTTCTTTAATGAGATCCACTCTCGTGGACCCCCATTTGCATGTCATGGACCCCCAATTTTTTTTTTTCACTTTCGTGGACCCCTTGGAAGTCCTCGTGGACCCCTGGGGGTCCACAGGGACCACTTTGGGAATCACTGATTTAAACCTTATATATGTGAAGTGCCCTTATACAAATTAGTTACAAATGGGAATTTTTTTTCCCTTAAGTAACACTAATGTAGTGTCAACAAATATTTCATAGAAAAAAAGTTAATGAAGATCATTGATGAAAAAGGAAGATTCTTTTTTTTGTATTTTTAGCGAAAGGGGAAAAGACGCTATTAGTTTTGTGTGGCCTGTCTGTCCGTCTGTCTGTCTGTCTGTCTGTCCGTCTGTCTGTCTGTCCGTCCGTCCCGTTTAGTGCTCAGAAAGTAGAAGAGAAAATGAAAATCTGACATCACGATAATATAGATCATTCAAAGTTCTGATACAACGGCTACTTTTTTTTTTTCTAAAAGCTCAAAATCTAATTTTTAAAAATATTTTATGCAAGCAGTATTTAAAGAGAAAAAACCTAATTAGTATGCAATATAAATGAAACCTAATTTAAGACAATTAATAATCTGATATAGAGCTACTCATTTCACTTTATTTTGTTTCAACTAGGGGGTATTTACTATCTAAGTAATTAACTCATAAAAGAGGTGTGGCAGTTGCCTTGAACATCGGCTAAAAGGCTAAGGTTGAGAGATCAAAGCACGGAAGATGTATATTTTGACCGCTGGGGCACTAAATAAGATCTGTTGTTTATCTTTGATATATTTTTTTAAAATGACTTTCGTGACAGCGACTTTCGTGTACTAGCGTAGAGCCCGGCCATGACATGATTCTAAACTAATTTCTTAAACTTTTTTAAAAATCACATTTTTGAAAAACAATGTTTTTTATTGCCAACTTTAGAATGAAAGAAGCATATTTTTGTGCGTTTTAACTGTTTGTTGGTCTGTCCGTCACGGTTAGATAAAAAAAAAACTAAAGGCTTTTGAAAATAATGTTTAAACTTTACTGTTCATTCAGAAATATTGCGATAGTTTCAAATATCTATAATAGATTGTTCCGGATGTTTATGTCTAGATCTACATTGAAATGTTATAATAAACTAAAACTAATATTCTATTTTTAAATTTAATAGTGCATTCATTCTATTGATTATCTGGGCGTTTTATTTTAATTTTGCCTAAATTTTATCTAAATTACATCCAAATTATTAATAATAATAATTAATAAGATATATATTAAGAGTGCTAAATCAGAAGTTTAGTTTATGTACCTCTACATCTCTACAGATCAATGCTGAAAGATTATTTAAAATCGCTCGTGTGACATATTGTATATATCAGGCTATTAGTTTGGAACCAGTGAGCATGCTGAACTGATTATTTCGACGCTCCCGGGTTATGTGTCTGTTTGTTTTACATGTTTCGATTGTTTCTTCAGAGTTAAAGATAGTTTACTTCCTATTTCAAACCTTCCACAGGAGGGGATGGGAGCATGCAGTAATTGAGCCAGGGACCAACGATAAATCCGAACTACAGTCTAGTGCGGAAACATCAAGATAAGGCAGGTTTATACCCTTCTCGCCATCCTCCGTCGTCCAGCGAGAAGTTAATTATTTTCAACTTTGAAGGAACATCCGAAACATATAGCGAATAGGCGGATCTGACAGGGATCCGACTCCGACGGGGGCCGCCTCTGAGTTTGTGTATCACACAAACTCTTTTTGTAATCTTGTTAAATTGTAATACAGTTTTTACAGTTAAATTGAATAATGAAAGGTCGTAAATATAATTCAGCATTTTACATTGAACGTGAATTTCAAAAGTGTGTCTATCACTTTTTTTTCCAACAACAGCATTAAAAATAAAAAATCAATACTTTCCCAGGGTAATATTAAAATACTTAATAACCAATAAATAATCGACTAATTGGTTATTTCGTTTCAATGGTTCATGTTTTGTTACGGACAATAAATAAATTCTTAAAGTTTCACTTTGATCCGAGAATGGATGTAGGAGAAATATGTCGCGAGCACGTTACTCTGCCTCAATGTGGCGCTCGCATTGAAACGGCTCACCAGAGGAAGTGGCTAGGCGAAAGGGTAACAAACAGGACTTCCGTGGGGGTGCCCACGGGTGGACGAGAGCTCACCTCTTGCACGGCGCGGAGTAGCACGAAAACTCCCACAACCCTGTCACAAATCCATGCGCCGTTCCTCAAGGGAACGTTACAATAATGGCGTATCCCGCACGGTTAGCTTGGTATAATGCAGGAAAATGGTGGCGGCCCTGGTACCACTATAGTAATAACAATTATTTGGAATACTAGTGGATACAAATATTATTCAAAGAAATGTATACTATTAATTATTCACTTATAATTATCTTCTAACTATTAGCTTGACGCAGTTATACAATAACTACCTAACACGAAATCTTTAGAATAATGAACTTAGTCGGTAACATATTATTTCAAAAAAATAGCGAATATTAATTAATGATTAGAATTACGACCTACATTATTATTATTATACTAGTCGACCGGCGGCATAGCATACGCCGCTATTTTCCCGGGCAGGCCTTAGGCACTGCAACATATGCGACCACAGTGGGTCCCGAACTTTCTTTGGACCAGTGCTAATTTTTTAGGTATATAAATGATTAAATTGAACCATTTTATAAAACATAACAGATTTCCCGCGGCCTCTTGATTTACCAGGAGCACCCTGGAAATCTCCTGAAATGTTATTAAATGCTATGCCGCCGGTCGAAAAAGTCCTGGAAATTTCCGGACATTATTAAAATCTTTTTAAAGTAAAAAAAAAAATGCTATGCTATTTTGTGAATGAAAATAGTGCGGATTTGGATATATTATTTCCCATTCACACCGTGGTGCGTACGCTATGGGATCTTCCGATTTGCTTGTTATAAGTAAAAATGCGTGAATTCATGAATGAAAAATACTATGAATAGAGATAAAAAAAAAAAAAAAAAGCTAATTGACCTTAATTTACGCGATATTAAGAATATAGCTGCACTCATGTAACAATGCTTTAGAAAAACACATTTGAATGTTAATTTGATTAAATGGACTATAATTAGTATGTTCATGTGCTAAAGCATAAAACTATACTTGCGAAGAGAAGTTCTATAAATCTTCTTACAGTTGAATTCGAGTTTTAGATCTAGATCTAGATCTAGGAACAGATTTTAGATGTATAAATTATTAAATTAAACCATTTTATAACATATAACAGATTTCCCGCTGCCTCTTGATTTACCAGGAGCCCCTGCGACGATATCTCCTGAAATGTTATTAAATATAGACCTACGAAAAAGTCCTGGAAATCTCCGGAAATTATTGAAATCTTTTGTAATTCAATAGTAGATATATATATATATACATGTGTTTTCACGAAGTTACTTCCTTTTCCCAGTCTTTATGTCTATGCTATTTTGTGAATGAAATAGTGCGGTGCGGATTGGGTCCATGCACACCGTGGTGCGTGCGCCATGGGATCTTCCCTATTTACTTGTTGTTGCACGTTTGACCTATTTACTTTGAGAAATATAATATAGAAGATTATTATAGCTTTTATATAGCGCTACTTTCATGCTTATAGCATGCTCAGAGCGCTTTGGCCCAATCTCATTTGTAGACCAGTGGGGGGAGGGGGTATCTAGGAGTTGGTTTCTCGTGCTGCCTTTGGGCGCTCAGTAAACACAACTCTGCCCGAGTCGGGTGTCGAACCTCGAGCCCCCTTCTAGGTAGTCAAGCAAGCCAAGCTCAAGCCGCACTTAGCCTCTCGACCACGCTTCCCACTACATCATGTAGGTCATGCCAAATTGTATATGTTGTATTCGTTAATGATGTACACATTACCAAATTGGATAAAGTTCGACATATCTACATGAAAATATTGATAGCAATATAAAGTTTATTTTCATAAAATATCTGATAATTGCAACTTATCCGTAAAACAGGAGTTGCTAGTAAAAATTATAAATTCATAGATATATACTTAACAAAATATTGAAAATAGGTAAATATGTAAGCTTATATTGTAGTAAATTATATTTTAATTTTTAATTCCTTAGTATTGATAGAGTACATTATTCTCTCCCTTCTAATATTTAAAGTACAGTTTTATTGTACTAATTTGACGACTTATAAAAAAATAAAGAAATTAATGACATCACTATTTCTTGAACTTTAGCCAAAGTCCATAAGTTTGTTTTCAATATGTTCTCTTTTATAATAATAAAATGTAGGCCTAATGTTTAATTCGTTACAGTTAGATTTCTGACATTGACAATGACTTAAATGTTCGAGTACCTGCGTATTAAGTGAAGAAATAGAGTTTAAACCTTATCCGTAAAGGGCCAAAATGCGAGTCTATGTCAATGATCGATGTTATCTTATTAGAGTCTAAAGGCAACTGATTAAAAATAAAATAAACAAACCCACTGTCTGTGACGTCACTAAATGTTCCTGAATATTGAATGTTACTTAGCAGTTGTAGCGGTTCTTAACCTGTAGGCCCTGACCCCGCGAAAGACGATTTGCCATTTAACATGAACAAAAACGTTCCATACTGTCTCAGTATCGATAGTGTCCAAAGTGTACAAAGCAGTATATAACAGATGGCGACTTTTAAAACAAGATTTTATTATTTACTAACCTCTTGAAACGACAACTAGAGTATGCAGATTTAGACAAACCTGTTTCAGATCTTGAAAAGGATAAAGTCTCTTTAAAACATATGTGGTATCTGTACAGATAACACTCAAAGCTTGCAGATGAAAATTTTAAACGTCACTAAAATACATTGTAACTCTGTATCATCGACGAATATTAGCAATGAAGAAACAGCAACAAGATTGACGTCGTTAGTGCAGTCAATTGTATGAAAGAAAGTTTCTTAAAAAGAGTTAAGCATTTTCATAAATGACATGATTGACAATGACATATTTCAACATTTAAAATTATTTATTTATCCCTTAATCGTAGCTCATATCAAGTGCAACGCAATTAAATGTTTAAAATAAAAGAAATTATGGTTTAATGAATAACTTAAACCAAATGTTATATGTTGCCATAAAATATATGTTGTGATGTTAAATTCAATACCGTAATACTAATTCTCTATTATAAGTCAACATTAGTGAATGACAACATTTTCATGAGTTTTTTTCCCTTACCGTTAAACAATTTCTATTTCAAATGTACAGTGAAAATTCTGGAGTGCAAAAGAAACAAAAATAATGTTTCTATCCTGCTTCAATATTTTGTAAGTTAAACCTTCACCTAATAAAAAAAAAATTTGACCTAGTTCCCAAAGTCGGTGTGCCAAATATAAGAATCTACTATATATGCTGGAAAAAACAGTAGTCTGCAGCATATGTTTTCCAAGGACAATTTAATTTTAATAGAGAGGAATCAGAGATGCAAAGAATAATAAACATAGCTCATAATTTATTTAAGGCATTCAAAAGTTACAAAAAGATTTGACAATTGATTTGTGACATATAGAAACTTCATTTCACATAATTTATATTTAGTTTGTTAAGTTACTAAAACATAGGCTATGTAATCAAAATATATATTTTTAACTAATTAAAAAAAATATTTTATCATTGTAGAATTTTAATAAATTTTTTCCGAAGAAATTCTTTGATTTAATGTTTTCTTAGAGTAAAAAAAATTCAATAAAATAATGATCATCATCTCGATTTTAATATTTGTATAAAACTTTAGTGCATTACATTTTCTTGTTGATAATTGAAAAGATAGTGAAGCAACAACCTCTACGTTTTCCCCCTAATTCGTCTTAAGTCGCGAGTGCCTGATTAATAAGACCCGGATGCTAAAACCGTAAGCATAAAAAAATAAAAAATAAGGTTAACATTTTCCCTATCTAAGTAGCCTCTCTTATTTTTTTTCTATTAATAGTGAATAGTTGTAAAAGTGGTTTATTTTTCTTAATAAAAAAAAATATAGTTTATTTAAAAATTAAATATTTCAGTTTCAGAAAAGAAAAACAAGTAGCCATTAAAAATTTGAATGGTCTAAAATATTTTGATGTCGGATTTTCAATATCATTTCTACTTTACGATATCTAAACGTGACGAAAGGACGGACCGAGGACAAACAGACCACACAAATTAAGAGCGTCTATTCCCCTTTTGGGGGGCGCTAAAAGGGCATCATTCATGTTAGCGAAAAAGTTTTGGTAATGCTTTATCACGATCACGACTGCAAATTAGGGTAGATATTTGAAAAGTAATCATGACTACTTAATAGTTCGGATTAAAACTTAGTTCAAGGCTGCAGCATGAAACCTAAAGTTATTGACCATTTTTACTGTAGCCTACATCTGCTTTATATATCTACTTTAGATACAATTATTGTTTCTAGTGTAAATTTAAAATAATTAAAACTCAAGAAAAGCATATCAGCACTTTGTTGCTTTATTACTTTTTAAAGTGTTTGAGCCTGCATATGTCACAAGTTTATCTCATCAAGATTTTCAAATCAAATCAACATAATAAACACATGACATAAATTGACACCTACGGCGGCTGTATATACAACGAATTTATTTGGCACTGTCAACGCTGAACTTCTGCGTAACAAGTAATTGCAACAAGAACATAATTTGAATTCATCAACGTGATAACTACTACATGATGAATACATTCTTCTGCAACCCTTGACGTCTGCCTTGATCATAACAAACATGCAACAATCAAAACAACTCTCTGACAATTGTGTCGCAACAAACGTGAACTACAGGCGATATTTCTACGTCACTACTCAGCCTCTCACTTAAAAGAAAACTTAACGTTCAAGTCTACTACATGTCTTTATGACAAGGTCAGTACAACTTTACGTCTTTTTACAGGCTTGATCTTTCAACTTGGATCGTCCTGTATTTTTACTTACTAGCAACAAGCAATTATTTAACTTTACAAGTGGCAAATACAATCATTCAAATGTAGTGTATCTTCTTAATAAAGAAAAGTCAAATACATATTACTTGAACTTTTTTTATGTCTACTTTTAAGTTACGACAATCATTTATATTCAACTATTAATTTAACAAGTACAAGACTACACACACTTAAATTGCCAAGGCGACCGAAATGTTAAAATACAAGATTTTCTTGAGATGGCCAAGGAATTAGCCGTGCCTAAACCAGAAAGACTACATAAGAAATTGTCTGTCTTTGTTCCCTTCCTTTTGTCAAGATGTTGCCCCCAGACCAGGGGTCGTCAACCTTTTGAGTCGGAAGAGCCAATAATTTTGTTTAGAATTCCTTAAACTGGCGATGGTAGAGTGCTTTTAACTAGATGCTATTAAAAATCATACTTAACAAATTCATGACGAGAAATGTTTGGACACAAAGCGCATCTTTGTATATTGTGCAGTGATACATGGTTTAATTTTGCACTAAAGAATCGTAGTTGCCCCTTTATTTTTTCCTGTCATGCTTCTGGTTCCATCAGTTGCTATTGAAAAGATTTATTTATAAAGATTTTATAATCTACATGTATTTCCGCACGACATTGGTTCTATATTTCCTCTGGTTTGTCACAAGAGTGGTAGCAATCCTTAAAGTTCTTCTTTTGGAACTTGGAAGACATATACCTGACAAAATGGTCAACTTGTGCAGTTTCTTTTATGTCGTAAGACTCATCTATATCAAGTTATAAGACAGAAGAAAATTGAAAGTCTTCCACATGCACATATTTTGCATTTCAAGACATGGAGAGGGGTGCGCTGAAAAGTGAGTACTAGTTGCTGAGAGATAGAATCGAATCAGAACAATTTTACTAAGTTTTTTTTTTAAATCAAATAAATAATATTTGCGCATGGAACTAAGGAGCCGCAGCTTAACATACATAGAGCCGCATGAGGCTCGCGAGTCGCAGGTTGCCGACCCCTGCCCCAGACACACAGTTTGAGAAACGCTACTGACATTAGCACTAGGACGACTAGGATGTAATGAGGCGCCTTTTAAGTTAAAGGCATGCAAAGATTTTATTAGATCTTTTATTAACCTTTAGGTATAGAAACAATGATGAAATTTTAATATTTATTTGGAATTTTAATTAACACTAATGTAGTGTAATACGATCAAAATAGCCACGACGCCCCCTGCTAAAGGAGAGTAACTTATGTTAATTAAGATTATCTTTAATTTTATAATCTTACTAGACATGTATTACCCGCTGCCCGCGGGTCTTAACTTGCGTATTGCTAATATATTCACTGATATAGTGCATTAGAAACAACTGAAGAAAATAATAATGTTTTAAGTTTAAGTAAAGCGGATTTTTGCGAAGAGAAGTTTCGTAGCATTTCGGTCTGCGCATGCGTGACCTTTTTAATTAGATGTACGCGAATGAATGAAAACGTTTCGTAGAATTAGCGAACGAATGTATAAAAAATGCTTTAGAAAAACAAATTTGAATGTTAATTTAAGTAAAATATTAAATGAATGGACTATAATTAATATGTTAATGTGTTTAATTATAAAAATATCTTTGCGGAGAGAAGTTCTATCATCTTAGAGTTGAATTATAGTTTTAGACCTAGAAATAGAAAGATGTGTAGCATTTCGTGAAATGTCTAATGAAAGAATATACGTCAGGAGATCGACATTTATAGATATAATAAACGAATTTGGATACAATTCCAACACTGGTATCCAATAAACAAAAATGAGACAAAATTCAACCTCTATTCCATAACCATAAACAACTATAAACAGCGATAACACTATACTACAAATTATAAAAAAAGTATCAGCCCCAAAGTAACTCACCCTAAACAGGGGTCCACCAATCCTACTGAATAGAATAATATATGTCTAAGAAACTACAAGTCCAAGAAACCATTACCAACTACGGACTAACACACCGTCCGTTTTAATCAAAATCAGCAGGTGAACTGTCTCAGGACAGCGAATGACCAATGACTTTATGACGTAGCAGAAAAACAATAACAATACAGGGCACTCTCGCCACGTACAAACAATACGAGCAGAGAAAATCACAAAACCCAACATAGTTGGGAGAACGCAAGGCCACCTGACCGAACTATGTGACACCGTTATTTTCCGATTACGGTAACCTAAAGGCACCTTTCTATATTGACAGTCTCGTAAAACGTCGTTTTCCACTTATCATTAAACATTGCCCAATCAATTTTAACAACTGTAGTACAATATGTTTCACTGTGTTTTTCAATAACAATTAATTTGACATAATATGTGTTTTTCTATTTACGTTTCTAAAACATATTTTATATAATCAATATTTTAACAAATAACAAGGTTACAAGGTCGGTATGGAAACTTAAACACCACATCGGCCCATCCAGGCATGTAGAAAGGCAGGTTTTAATATTTTCAGTGGGGTTGGTAATTAGAGAAAATGTTACATTATTAGTCTGAGGCAAAATTTAGTAATTTGACATTCATAATGTTAATTTGGACATTATTAGTCTGAGGCAAAATTTAGTAATTTGACATCCATAGTGTTAATTAGTAGTTATCTTCTAGATCAACAAAGTAGTAAAGAAAGTTCTTTATATATACATTTTTGTATCGTAACTCCAATATAGGTTAATGTTATCGAATATTTTAACTTTTTTAAAAAAAGTTAAAGGATACCTAGTAAAAAAAAACAAAACAATTACAAACTTTCATTTCGCAGTAAAATTCATTAATTGCATTCAAATATGAGGGCCCATCAATATATGTAAGCATTTAAAACTAATAATCGTGTTTGGTATTTAGGTACCATTTCCTAGTCCGAACCCCACCACAGGACAACGGAGGATAAATGCGGGCTATGTTTGAACACCACACAATTGAGAAGACCGAAAGACAGTAAAGCGCGCATACCGCACGAAGTTTTCATTATTTGTTCTCCAAAGGTTTCTTTTTTTTTTTGGCGCGCCAAACTTTTCATTCTTATTTGGCCTGCCAAAATTTTCTTTATAGGCCCTCTAGGGTTTTCTTTATAGGCCCTCTAGGGTTTTCTTTATAGGCCCACTAGGGTTTTCTTTATAGGCCCACTAGGGTTTTCTTTATAGGCCCACTAGGGTTTTCTTTATAGGCCCTCTAGGGTTTTCTTTATAGGCCCTCTAGGGTTTTCTTTATAGGCCCTCTAGGGTTTTCTTTATAGGCCCTCTAGGGTTTTCTTTATAGGCCCTCTACTTAAGATGGAAGTGTGATGCTGGGAATAAAGAAAAGCTCTTTGCCAAATGTGACGGATGATCGCGTGTGGCAGGTTTGAGGAGAGGAGGAAATATGAATATTGTTCTTTCTTTGATTGTTTTGACTCCGCTAAGCCACTCATTAAATTTGTACTATAAATATCTCTAAATGAGAGAAGGTCAGAGCGTTCAATTCTAATGCACGGTCAAACTTTATATTATTTAGCGACCTATTAAGATAGGCATTCAATAAATTCTAGAAAACGTTTCTAAATATTCCACAACTAAATAAATTGTAGAATTTGAGAAATATATTTAGATTTTTAAAGTAACTTAAATAAAGGTTCTAATTTTTACAATTACATGTGTTGTAACTACAAAATTAAGCCAATAAAATACTAAACTAAAAGCACTTAATTTTGCTATTTTTGAGCAACATATATATATATATATATGGCTCCTTCTGTCTCGGAAGACAATGGATGCGCCGAGATGAGTCACTGGCTTTGGTTACGTCTAGAGACGGGGCAGAATCTGGAGTGGCTGATCAAGCCAATTCTGGATCTGCATAGTTTGCCACAGTTCGTGCATTTATATTCCTCAGTTTTAGGGCTGGCTGACAGCAGGGAAGCTTTCTTTTTCATTCTCTTGGCCGAAGCAGCTTCATTTCTTTTGCATTCAGCAAAGTTCGTGCCAGCACGCACAGTCTGTCTCCATGCTGTTCGGTCTTGGGCTATCTCCTCCCACATGCTTTGGTCGATGCCCGTTGCCTTCATGTCTCGCTTGCAGACATCTCTGTAAGTTAATCTTGGGCGGCCCTTAGGTCTGGCTCCCTCTGCTAGCTCAGCGTATAGGATGTCTTTCGGGATTCTTCCATCTGGCATGCGCGTGACATGACCCAGCCAGCGTAGTCTTCTCTGTTGAAGGAGAGCATAGATGCTGTGCATGTTGGCTCGTGTCAAAACGTCCTGGTTGGTGACACGATCCCTCCAGGAGATGCACATTATGCGTCGCAGGCAACGTAGGTGGAAGCCATTTAATCTGTGTTCTTGACGCATGTAGGTTGCCCAACTCTCACTGCCATAGAGGAGTGTGCTTAGGACGCAGGCATTGTAGACAAGGATTTTTGTTGCCGTGGTCAGTTTGGTGTTTTCCCACACACGCTTAGAGAGTTTTGCCATTGCTGCAGATGCCTTCCCTATTCTTTTTGTAAGCTCATTGTCTAAGTCAAGGTTGCTGGCTATCGTTGTTCCCAAGTATGTGAACTCTTGCACCACCGTAAGTGTGTGATTTCCGATGTAAATCACTGGTGTTTCTGAAACATCTTGTGCCAGGATTTCAGTCTTGGAGAGACTAATTGTAAGTCCAAACTCCTGACAAGCAACTGCCAGTGCATTCACAAGCCTCTGCAATCCTTCTTGTGAATGAGATATGAGTGCGGCATCGTCGGCAAACAGCAGTTCTCTAATCAAGATACGCCGTCTCTTTGTTTTGGCTTTAAGGCGTGCTAGGTTATAAAGCTTTCCGTCAGATCTACTGTGGATATATACTCCATCTTCCAGGGATTTGAAAGCGCTGGTGAGTACAACCGAAAAGAACATGCCGAATAGTGTTGGAGCCAGAACACATCCTTGTTTTACTCCGCTCTTGATGGAGAATGGCCTAGAGGCGGAACTGTCAAATTGTACGGTGCCCTGCATATTTTCATGGAAAGCTGACACTAGTTTCCGTAGTTTGTTTGGACAGCCGATTCTCTCTAATACAGCAAACAAGCCGGTTCTGCTGACAAGATCAAACGCCTTGGTCAAGTCAATAAAGGATATAAAGAGGGGCTGCCTTTGTTCTCTGCTTTTCTCCTGTAGCTGCCGCAGGGAGAAGATCATATCTGTTGTGGATCTACCAGCTCTGAAGCCACACTGCGATTCTGGGTAAACTCGTTCTGCCAAGATCTGCAGCCGCTTCAGTATTACTCTGGCATAAGCCTTCCCAACTATGCTAAGGAGTGAGATGCCTCTATAACTGTTACAGTCGGTGCGGTCGCCCTTATTTTTGTAAATTGTGACAATGTTTGCATCCTTCAATTCTTGGGGGACCATTCCTTGCTCCCAGCACAAACTTAGCAGATCATGGAGTGGCTTGATTAGGGCATGCTTCCCAGCCTGAATGACTTCAGCAGGAATACCATCTCCTCCGGGTGCTTTCCCGTGTGCAAGCATGTCAATGGCTGTGCTCAGTTCTTTTACAGAGGGTGTTTCGTCTAATTCGCACAAAACTGGAAGTGGTGGGAAGTTAGATAAAGCAGTTGGCGAGATGACATTTTCAATCTGATAAAGTTCTGCATAGTGCTCCACCCAACGCTCCATTTGCAGTGCACGATCACTAATGATTGAGCCATCTTTTGACTTAAGTGGGGCACACTTGCTGGTGTGAGGTCCAAAGGCTTTTTTCATGCCCTCGTAGAGTCCTCTGATGTTACCACATTCGGCACAGGATTGGATGTTTTCACATAGGTCCTGCCAATATTTATTTGCGCACTGTCTTGCTATTCGTTGGGCATCGTTTCGAGTAGATCTGAGTGCTTGTAAGTTGCCAGGGGTGGGCTCCTTCTTGTATTTTAGCATGGCTGCTCTCTTGTTTCTGGTGGCAGTTTCCATTTCTTGAAGACTTGCTTCAAACCAGTCTTCATTTTTCTTTGTTTTGTTGCCAAAGACCAGTGATGATGTTTGGTACATAGTATCACGTATGAGCGTCCAGGTTTTTTCTACCTCAGTCGCTGAAAAGTTTTTGAAAGCTTCCTCTAATTTCTTTGTAAATTCGAAGCTAAGATCAGCATTCTTTGTGTTTGCAGTATTCAGGCGTGCTTTACTTTTTCCCTGTGATGAGTGAATCTTAGTAGGCCGTAGTCTTGTCCGGCAGGACACTAAGGTGTGATCAGTATCACAGTCTGCACTTTGAAAGCTACGTGTCAGCAGTATGTTTCCAATGTCTCTTGAGCAACATACTGAGATAGGTATTGATCAACTGCATAACAAAAATTTATAAGAGCAAATATCTAATTATAATTATCTAAATCTTTTTTTAGTAAAATGGCCTCTGATGTGATAATAAAGCGTTTATTATATTTATGACTATATAGTGTCCATGTCTCAGAGCCATATAGAAGGGTTGAGATAACCACCACATTTATTTTTGTAGGTAGGCGAAGCGATTTGTTCTTCCAAACTCTCGCCTGTAGGTGTCCAAAGGTGTTACTGGCCCTGGCCAGACGGTTATCAACCTCCCTTGAAAGTGAGGCGTCATTTGACACTATGCTACCAAGATATGTGAAGTGATCTACCACGTTAAGGGGCTGTCCGTTTACTGTGATCCTTGGTGCTGAGTATGTTTCATTGGGTGACGTCTGGAACATGACTTCTGTTTTCCCGAGGTTTATAGATAGACTGAAAGAGGCGCCCACGTAGGCGTTTACCGCGTTCTGGGAGACGAACGTATGCCAAAGGCAGTCTTTTTTTGGTGAGCTAAAAGGTGGTCGACTTAACAGAGGCGCCCCACGGAAACGCTTCAAAGACCAGCTTAGGCGTCAACTTTCCTTGGCTGACATAGAAGAGAGCACCTGGCTGCATGCGGCGTCGGAACGAGACAGCTGGAGGTCACTCACGAAGGCCGTGGGATACACATTTGAGACCAAAAGAAAATCTAAACTGACCACCTACGGACAATGGTTTTGCTTGCCCTGAATGTGGCAAAATATGTAGGTCACAGCTGGGACTGCACAGCCACGGGAAACACTGTATTCCTCACTAATCTTCGGATTCGAAGACAAGCCTATTATTATTATATATATATGACTGCAATACCATCTCAGAAAGAACGGGGCATGACTGCAATACAATATCAGACAGAACAGGATACGACTGTGGGTTAAAAATGATTACTATTCTTGTATTTTAACGATTAATATCAATTTATAAGTAGTTAAAAGTTAGGTGATCCATAGGGCGAAAGAGCATACTCCTAAACAATGTTACAAAGACACTTTGTGTGGAAACATAAACTCAAAAATCGGCTCCCAAAGTTGACCACCAAGGCAGGTAAAATGTTAGCTCTCAATATTCTCAGAAGAAATATCATAATGAAATTCTATCAAAGGCAAATAACAGAGAAGAATGGAGAAAGACAGATCTTGTGTACTAATAATTTAATCATTATTCTCATTCAATGTTATATCACATCTGCAGATTGAGGAACTTAATTCTTTAATAGTCCAGAAAGATTGACAATGCACAATGTGTTTCCGTAAATAGTTATGTAAATAGCTTATACTCGGGGCTTCGCTTTAATTGAGATATTTAGAATTTTAGTGTTTTCCAAGGAACCCCTTTCATATATCAATAAACAAAACGCATGGAAAACCCAACACAAACTCGTGGTCGTTAAATTGTATACGTTCCATTTTGTACACTTTCCTCTTTGGATCAAGCGACCCATAGAAACGTAATAAAGAATATGTACAAACACATTCCATGATCATCTATGAGTAACCTACTCTTGTTGGCGAACAGAAATTATCAAACATCTGTACTATCTAATGTATCAAATGTTATAATTTTCTATTACTTATACTTTAAATTCAAGTTTTACAATGATCTTTTAGAACTAATGATTATTCTAATTTTAAAAATGATATTATATATCAACTTTTAGATCAATAAGTAAGATGTTATACGACGGATTGAAAAATATTAAAATGTTTTATTATAAAAGTCTCTCTTATTGTGAATTATGATATTTATTTTTAGTAGATTTTCAATAGAGAAATGTCCTGGTATCTAAGTGAACTGATCCACACTTTGTCATCAGAGCATCTTCAATAAAGAAATGTCCTTGTATCTAAGTGAACTGATCCACACTTTGTAATCAGAGCATCTTCAATAAAGAAATGTCCTTGTATCTAAGTGAACTG
>JADKLZ010071522.1:11345538-11374163 GCA_021533235.1 Biomphalaria straminea
TCCACACTTTGTCATCAGAGCATCTTCAATAAAGAAATGTCCTTGTACCTAAGTGAACTGATCCACACTTTGTCACCAGAGCATCTTCAATAAAGAAATGGCCTCGTATCGAAGTGAACTGATGACTTTACATGTCCCTCAGAGAACATGGGCTGAACGCTTCTAGTGGTGCCACTTTTCTCACTCAAAGACTACGGTCTGCAGGTTTTTTTTTCAATGCACGAACCAGAGGTTCGAAACTCACATCCAATGCGCATAGAATTAGAAGAAGTATAACGTTGAGACATATGAGGCTGTCACATATGCCATTCTAGATTTATCTGTATATTTAGTAAGAACATGTGTGCAAATATAAATCTGGATTTTTAACTGTACCTCGGGATTTACCCGATACCTATTTATAGCTTAACGAGACATCTTGATTCAAATCTATTGGTTGGTTTGAATAAAAAGACATTTTTAGAAGAGCGGGCAAAGGAGTGCGCCAATCAGTCTATGTGAAATCCTTCTAGAGAGCAGATGTGTTTTTAATAGTTATACAACTTAAGAAAGAAGCCTTCGTTCTGCATTCTGTCTTATTGAAGTATATTCTGTACATATCTGTACTTATGTTAAGTATTAAATAAAGTTCCTGTGTTACTAATTCACCGAAGCATTACTCTATTTGAATCCTAGATCGTCTTTGTTCAAACTATATATTATTCAAGTAATAGTCCTCCGGCAACACAAGACTACTCTCCTATCAGCCAGCAACTTCGTTTAGCTCACCAAAGGAAAGCTAATGACATCATCATCCACAACTACATAGGAGAGACTTGTGACAGAGGCCTTTAATGATTAAACTTATACAAATAACCATACTCACAGTGATATTATTTATGTATGTAATCTGAGATTTAAAAGTTCAATATTTATTTTCTTTTTAAAGTAACTTCAATAAAGTTTAGGAAAAAAATTAATTTAAGAATATTAAGAATATATATCAAAAATATTTTTTTTTTAAAATAAAGTATAGTTAGGGAAAATAAATTAAATAATGAAAACTTGTTAATGTAAGTCAACATTTGTATCGTAAATTACCATAGAGCCATTGAGTGTTTATTTGTTTCACTTTCATTTCAGCAATTCCTTAATAATTTAGAAAGAACAAAGCATTGATCGAGCTAACCCTCAATAATGTTTGTGTTCTGATAAACTAGGAAAGTAAAGCCCGTGGGTCACATTCGAACCACTGATACGTGGATAACGAGTATTTTTTCGTTTAGACTTTTTCAATGATTTGCACATGACTCATGTGTTAAGGTTGAAGGGGCGAACAAGGAAAATAATAAAGCTTTTTTTTTTAATAAAAAGCTTAATTAACCCATTAGCTTCCTAAATTTTATTAATGCATTAAATATATTTTTCTTTTAAATATCAATTTCTATTGGTAAAGCTAAGACATTGCAAAAAATAATTATTAAAAAAATTCCATACAGTAAAGATTTGCTAGAAGAAAACTTAGGAAATATGTTAATCGCTTAACTTACTCATGCTGTCTTAGTGGACTTCTAGCCTTGAGATAAAAGGAAAAAAAAGGAAATTATAATTAATGTTGACCTCCCTTTGGTTTAAATGCATAGACTCATCGCGGTAAGACCTTACAGGTTACAAACACAAACTTTACAAAAAAATGTTGAAAAGAAATGAATAAAGTAGAATCGATATAAATACTCAATAAAAATAACAAATATAGTGTCACATGAAGGCTTATTAGAACTGCAATAGTTTAGCGCGTTCTCGTGTATCCAAGTACTAGAGTGGGATACTGTTTAAAATTACTTAACCGTTACTTCCTTTTAAAAAGGAAACTAGAAGTAAGTATCAATATAATAGACTACAGAGACAACTTTTGGAGTAATTAGTATATTCGTACTATAACCAATGTTACCCATTAGTAAATCCAGCACTGTGTCCTGACACTGTGCAGTACTTCCCGATTTGTTCATTTCTCTTTCCGTTTGTTGCTTTAGTAAGAAAATGAAAACTTTATTTGTATTTGTATCTTTTTTTGTTGTTCTGTTTTCTTATGATGCGTTAATCATGTTTGTTTACAGTTAAATATAAGGGAAAGGGTTTTATTACTATTGTATATCGGGAGATGGAGTGATGCAAAGAATGACCAAAATGACACAAAGAAGGGGTAGGGGGAAGATATATTATACATTATCGTGTTGTAAATTTTTGACCTAACATAGTACGCCTTCATAAATGAGAAATAGAAAATGATATACAATGGTGACATCATGATTGAATATGAAATTCTACAATGTATATTCATTTAATAAAAGTAAGATAAGATAAGAATAAGAAATAGTTACAATCAAATCAGTATTTTTTTTTTACAAAAATGCTACAAGGGTGCGTTGGGGGGCAGGTCGACAAAGGCTGCATAGAACAAGGCCTCACAGTAACAATTAATTATAGAAATATTTTCCATTTATCAGACCTAACATTGTAGGCGTACAGAAATTTATAATAAAATTAGTTTCTTACATTATTCACAAACGAAAGCAAAATATTTACAATGTTTATTCATTTAATAAATGTAATAAAGAGATGGTTACAAACTTATTTATATTTATTTAACAAAAAATGTTTTCAAATTATACTTAACATTAAAAAGAGCAATGTACTACTAAATAACTATTTTTGCAATCTGAAAAAAAAAAAAAAACAAACAAAAAAAAAAAATAATAATAATATAGTAAAGAAACTTTTATTGCAATTTTGATTATGTCTATCTGTTTTGTAGTTAATTGATGCCTGTCGGATTTCCACACATTACCGAGATGTCTTAGTTTCTTGTGCGGGTGTATTTCAATGTGATTAACCAACAAGTAAATAGAATCATCTACTTTTAACAAGAGGAGAGACAAGTCAAAAACCTTTAAACAATTCTTATGAAGGTTTAATCCAATGGTTCCAAAACTATTTGGTCTCGTAGACCCCTTGGCATATTATCTGGCTTTCCATGGACCCCCTGCTTAAATTAAATTGCAATTTATCAACTTGAAATTACACATTAAACAAAAATTGCTAGGCTGTGCCTCGAAGAGTGAAAAGGTAATTTAAAGCTACATTTTAAGTTAAATTTATTATTTTATACAAATTTTCGAAATTCAAATCTAAACACATCAGCTCTACTGTCCTTTCTTTACACACTGTGTCTGGTCCGTCCGGGCTCTCTGTCAGATGACCAGAGCACGGGTCATACTTGCGTGTACTAGCAGTACTGTCCCTTGTTCAACAGCCCTTTGACCTGTGTGATTGGTCAGAGTAGTATATGTCATTAGGCCACTGGAGTTGCTTTAATATTTTATACAAAGGGCAACAAAATTTACAATGAATTATAATAATGTCATCATTTAATGTTACCAAAAAAGCCTTGGCGATGTTCAATTACGCTCACATCAGTAGATTGGGGTACGTGGGTCGTTCGTAAATGACGTCACGCAAAAATGACCTTTTTTGACCCTCCTCCCCCCCCCCCGCGTTACAAAGTGGCACAAATTTTCTTGTCTTTTTTTTTTTTTTTTTAATAATTCTTTTGGCTTTATAAAGATTAAAAAATATTGTATTTGTTTTTTTTTCCTGAATTTTAAATTTGGGACGTCACAAAAATCGCTAAACCCCCTTCCCGTTCCCCTTGTCACAAATTGTCACATTTTCTCAAACCCCCTCATATTGTTGCAAAGCGTAAGTTTCTTAATGCGGCCTTACGGTAGGACATTCAAATTTACCTACATCCGGTGATGTAGAAGTGTATACTATACCAACATCAATAATGTATTAAATATTTCTCTATATTACAGTTACTACAATATATTTCAATATAAGCAAATATTTTAACTAATAACTACACTTTATGGACATAAAGGCTATAAACAAAACTGCAATATATAATATATTATTTTTTTTTAATTCTAAGGTAATATTAAATTTGTTATTAAAAGTATTTAATGTATGAATATGTTAGCCTTTTTCTTACCGTAAATTATATTTCGTGTAAAGTTCATTATCCCACATTATGGTTTTGACATTTAAAAATATACATTCAACATTCTCGATGCTTGAAGCACAATACATGAAAGAACAAGCTAATCTCTTATGTTCTGATTCCGATTAAATGAAAGTAAGGAGGCTTATTTGCCATATCTAATCCTTGATTCGTTTCAACCCAGCACTTAAAGTATGAGTATTTACTGAACAATAAAGTCTCAAAGATGAAGTTCTATTGGACGTCTTTGTTACGTGACACGTGTATTGATAAGTCACAACGACACTACTGAATCATGGGATAGTTTCAATGAAAAACTTTTAATACAAATTTCAATTACGTGTGTCTCAGATGTCTACATGACATTTTAAAAAATAATAACAATGTGTATCGCAGAGACAACTGCTTTCCAGGGTCCTCCATTCTTCTTTAAAATAACACATTATGGATTACTGTCTGGTCGTACGGTTGGCGCACTGGACTGTCGTTGGACTTACTGAAATTCAATGTTCAAAGCCTTGTATACCATTTATTATGGTAGAAATTGTTAGTTATTAGCTGATCAAGTTTTTATCTATGGACTTCTCAGGGACTTTGGACAAGTTTAATTAATTACTAAGTGACGTATATCTCTTGCACACTGGAGGCGGGATGCTTAATAATAAAGTAACCTTTACGATAAAGGCATTCAAATATTTCCTAACATATGATGTTTTATGTGTTGGTACTAGAGGGAAATACATCTTTCACATATTATTTATGCCTTTAAAGTAACTACACAACAGCTTGACTCAAACAGTTATTTAAAATATAATAAAAGGACAGGAAAGACCAAGGATAAAAAAATAATTACTTTTCATTTTGATACGTTTTACGGTGTTAAATTTTAAAATATAAATTCTATAAAATGTCATCAGTTGTTTCTTTTAACTTGAACTATTATAATCTTCTAAATAAAATTAGCTAAATTTCTAACAAATTAATGCAACACTTATATTGAAATTTCTTGATGGCTTAAATAAAAAATATGAAAAGAATTAAATCAATGATCGAGCTGACCTCTAAAAATGTTTCTCTTCTGATAAATTTATTGAGTGATGTCCAACCTTCGGCATGTGTCACATATTTGAACCTTCATGGCAAGAGTGTCCACATAACCCTAAGACCAATAGTAAATAATGAACGTTTGTATTTTCCATGTAATAGTTGAGCAATTGTATATAAATAAATTCAATGTTTCAGCACAACTGGTTGACAAATATAAATGTGTCATGACAAAATGTAATAATGTCCCCTCGTTTTATCAAAACATCGACTGTTGCCCCTCCAACTACAAAGTTTGAGAAACAATGAACAGATTTAAATTCAATTCAATGCCATAACATACTTAAACAGGCCTCATTATACGAAGGCATTCAAAAATTAACGTAAACTTATATGTGTTATGTTTGATGTATAGAAATGTTCAACTTTTTAATATTTATTATCTTTCTTTAAATAACACTAATATAGTTTTAAACAAAAATAACAGTTGATAAGTTTTAATATAAAATGGATTTTTGTAATATTTTTTTTTATTTAATGTAGTTTGCAAAGTTAAATAAAACTCTGAAAACTAGTTAATATAATGTAGAATTGTTTTTCCTGTATTACTATAGTAGACCTATATTTATTTCCATTATATTTCTTTCAACTGCATTTAATATTTTTGACGAGATTTACTGAGACAAGAAACAAGATTATAAAGAGAGTTTGTGTTATCACAAAAATATCATATTTCCTTTTTAAACAAAAGTGAACATTTACCCCCCCCCCCTGATTGGGGTTGCCCTATTCTAGCGAATTGTTCGCACCATCACGTTAATTATCTTTAAAGTGCAACTGAACTTGAAGTGCTTCAATGAACTACAGTTCTAAAGACTAGCCTATTTTTATCAAGAAATGATGGACGACACTGTACGTGCACCCCACTGGATTCTGAGTAGTCAAATTTTAACCGATTTTTATTTTACACCTTGAAATGTATATACAACTAGTTCTTCTACTGAAGTAAAAGTTGTATGGATCAGATTTTATTGCATTAAAATAGAATATTATATTTAAGAGTTGATAGCCGTCAATGTAAGGCTTTATTATAGGCTTGAAATTATTTACACTGTAATGGGAGTGAAATATTTTATAGTGCGCTAGCTGTGTGGTATTTCTGATTTGGCTTTTCATTGTCGTCAATGATTCATCTGTTTTTTTTTTAAAGTTTCACAGATGTTGCATAAACTTAATATAAAAGCCGCACAACAGCACATCAGCAATCTCATTAACAAAATCAAAACCAACTTTACCATGCTGAGGAACACTTCAGGGATAACTTAAGGGGAGACTGCCGGCAAACAAACGTATGTATTAAAATATTCAGAATTTAAGTCAATGGTTAATATGCATGACTTAATGCATGACGCGTAGGTCGTAATCATCTTCTTTTTTGAAGTAACGTCTTATTATATAAGATAAGATAAGAGACGTAGTGTCAAGTTGGTGCTGCCTAGAATTTGCAGTCACAGAAACACCGAGCAAATACCTCATGTTTGGATTTCGGAAGTTATTACAAAATCCGGCTTACATTCCGTATTTTGTTTCGTAGTGTATTTTTATTGACGTCTCGCTTTTCGATCAACAATAAAGCTAAGTTTAACTTTTTGTGTCCGCTTCCTAAAACGGTGAAAGCGCTAGAACCTTAAGAAGAATGTCAGCACTTTCCATGAAAGTGATTCAACGCTTTTTATGCCTTTGTATCATGGGCTTTATTTTTGCTATTGTTGAGAATAGATTTCTTTTATTTCCCAACCTATTTGAGAAAGTCTGGGTTGAGATCCACTCTTTGTGTGCATATTTAACTAGTTCTAACGTCTCCTGGTATGATGTTTTAAATGTCTCTTTGACTTTCTCCCATCTATTGTGTACATCGTCTTAGTCTTCATCGAGTTACTGAAACTATTGAGGTCAGCCACAATTTTCTTTATTGATTTGCAAGCCAAAATTTCATTTATTTATTAGCCTGCATAAGTGTTCTTAATTTATTGGCCTACCAACGTTTTCTTTATTAATTAGCCTGCCAAATTTTTCTATATTTATAAGCCTGCAAAAGTTTTATTTATTTATTGGCCTACCAAAGTTTTATTTATTTATTAGCCCGCCTACGTTTTCTTTATTGGTCCGCCTACGTTTTCTTTCTTGGCCCATCTAATGTTTCTTTATTGGCCCGCCTAAGTTTTATTTATTGGTATGCCAAGGTTTTCTTTTTTTGTTTTTTGGCCGCCTACGTTTTCTTTGTTGGCCCTTTTATTAAATAGCTCGCCCATCACTGCTTTCAATCATCAAAAAATGGGAAATGTTATGCAAAGAGTGAGGAGAGGCTTGCCAAGTGTGGGCGATGATCGAGAGAGGCACGTTTCGTGAGAGGAGGAGATAGAAATGTGGTTAAATCTTTCAATTCCGTACTGTGAATATCATTGAATTTGAGAATGTTTCATACAGATTAGTGACCTATTATAAATAGGCGTTCAAAGATTGCAAATACTTTCTAAATGGGAAAAAAATTGCAAAAATAAATGACAGAATTAAACAATATTTGTTAGCACTTTAAACGTAACTTCAGTTTTAAAGTTGTAGAAGATGTTGACTATATTTGAAATTAATATACACTAAGCATACAAAACATTCATTTCCTATATAAATATACTTAAGAAATTTAATTCAATGTACAAGTCAATAATATTTTTTTTTTAAATTTCAATTTAATTTATTTTGTTAAATTGTCATTACATCTATTTTAATTACCGTAAAATATATGTACTTTGTTGACCTACTAAACTAGTGATTTTTTTAAAATTTAACTTCAATAAATATTAGAAAAAAAAACGTTTAAGAATATCAATAGTCTAAATGTAAGTTTTTTTGTTTTTTTTCGAAAGAAATAATTGTTTGTGAAATTAAATGAACTAATAAAACTTGTTAATGTAAGTCAACATTTTTTATCATAAATTACTAAAGAGTGTTTATTTCTATCACTTTCTTTTCAACAATTTTATTGTGACATCACTGGTGACGATTCATTGTTCACAAAATGAAGACAGTTTTACCTAGCTCAAATTAGGTCACGTGTACCCACGTTTCAAATGCCAGAAAGACGCCGATTTAAACTTATTTCTAGTCTACAGCTGTAAAATAAAATTAACATAGGGTAAATAAAAAAAAAGGTATTGAGATGTCATGGTTCTTTATTCTAAGGAAAGATTTAAAAGAAAGAGTAGTAGCTTAAGACAACAGAGAAAGAGAGAGCTAGAAAGTTAGACTTAGAAGTCGCTAGTTTAAAAGTAAAGAGTTACTTACTTTATTGATCATTTGTACTGAATCCTGTATCTGCTTTATATATCGTGTATAAATTCATTTATTGTTTCAAGTTTGAGTTTAAAATAATAAAAGCATATCAGCACTTTGTTACTTTATTAATTATTAAATTGTTTGAACTATAATCAAGGCACCAAGTCACAAGTTTATATCATCAAAATATTCAAAGCAAACACAATTATAAACACGTGACATAAACTGACACTTCTGACGGCTGTATGTACAACGAATTTATTCGCACTGTCAACATTGAACTTCTGAGTAACAAATAATTGCAAGAAGAACCTAATTTGAATTTATCAACGTGATAACTTCTACAGGATCAATACATTCTTCTGTTAAACTTTGACGTCTGCCACGATAATAACCAACCGGCAAAAACCGAAAGAACTCTTTGACAGTTGTGTCGCTACAAACTAGAACTACAGACGATAGTTCCACGTCACTACTCAGCCTCTCTCTACAAAGAAAACTTCTCGATCATGTCTACTACATGTCTTAATGACAAGGTTAGTACAACATTACGTCATTTAACAGGTTTGATCTATCAATATAGATCGGCTTATCTATTAACTTTCTAATGACAAGTAATTATTTTGTCTTAACAAGTGGCAAATACAATTTACTATCACCTACAAATGACCACAATAATAATCTTATAACGATGATAAGATGAAACATTGAAATGAACTGTATCTTCTAAATAAAGAAAGGCCAAGTACATATTACTTATAATTTTTTATGTCTACTATTGAGTTACGACAATCATTTTTACACAACTATCAATTTAACAAGTTCAAAACTACTCACAACTGAATAGCAAGGAGGCCAAATGTAAACACTGGAAGATTTATTTGAGATAGCCGTGGATTAAGCAATGCATAAACCAGAAAGACTACATAAGAAATTATCTATCTTCGATTCCTTCCTATTCTTCAGACACACAGTTTGAGAAACGTTACTGACATTAGCACTAAGATATTATTTAGCGGCCTTTAAACTCAAAGGCATGCAAAGATTGACGTATATAATAAGCTATAGCAACGAACTATAATAAAAAGGGATGAATTTTGATTACTTATTTGGTTTTTTTATGTAACACTAATGTAGGTTAATATGATCAAAATAATTTCAAGAAAATAAGACATTAATATGAATATCAATACAGAAATTGCATTTTTATTTTTAAATATAATACAGCTTGTAAAGTTGAACGACGAAAATCCATACTTTTGAGGCCGGATTTAAGAAAGGGCAGGTGGGTTTACTATTCAGGGACCTTCAAAAGCTAAAGGCCCCAACAATAAATGGAAAAAAAATCCATTGTTCACGGCAAGTTACAATTATTTTTTCTAAAACTATATATGGAAGAAACTGTTGGCAAGGCAATGTTTTATTTATACTGTTATAAGAAGAACATCAACATGAACGGAGATTTATTAATGTTGTTATCATTGCAGGTCTTATTATTATCATTGCAACGTAAATATTCATATGTATTCAATGAACTGATAGTAATGAAGATTTAGTTAAATTTTAGGTGTCACAAAGACCGCATCACGAATGAAAAGATTAGAAACAGGATTAATACAGTGATTGGACCCCACGATGACCTGCTGACCACTGTCAAAAAACGTAAACTCAATTCCTGTGATAACATCACAGGCTTCTCAGGGCTTGCTAAGACCTTCTTTTAGGGAGCAACACCAGGAAGAATATAAAGAGGACGACAAAGAAAGTGATTAGAAGACAACATTAAAGAGCAGACAAGGCCTATAAAAATTAGAGTTCTATTTTAGCTAGAGGAAATCCAGTGTTTTAAATTGAGTATTTCAAGCCAAGAGAATGTGTGCAATGTTTGCGTCTTTAAATATTTTCTAACAGACGTTTTCAATAATAAGTCTTAGAAAAAGCTGTTTCATAAATAGATTGACGATTGTACATCTTAGTCCACCCTTAAGAATATTTACTTTCTTTGTAAAGCCTTCCTCACAAAGGAGAACAATAAAGAGGCAATGCATCAGAAAGGGGGACAATAAAGAGACAAAGCCTCAGAAAGGGGACAATAAAAGAATAAAAGAGACAAAGCCTCACAAAGTGACCACTAAAAAGATAAAACCTCACAAATCAGGACAATAAAGATACAAAGCCTCAGAAAGGATGACAATAAAAGAGACAAAGCCTCGCACAGGAGAACAATAAAGAGACAATACCTCAGAAAGAGGAAAATAAAGAGACAAAGCCTCAGAAAGGGTGACAATAAAGAGACAAATCCTTACAAAGGGGAACAATAAAGAGACAGAGCCTTAGAAATAAGGACAGATAATAAAAACATGACAACCTGAACGTTAAAAATTTGACCTTTAAATTATTTAAGGAAAAATGTTAGTAAGAAATTAGCTGTAAATTACTTGTCCAATTGGTAATTTTTTGTAAATTGATACATGTGTTATCATTAAATATGTGTTCAAATTTTGATACTTGATACGAGCATTGGTGTGGGAGAAAGAATGTGAGTACACTGTTTACAAGACGGACAGACAGACAGACAGAGTGAGTTGACAAAAATTTTGTAAATTTCACAGTAGTTAGCAGGCTTAATGTAGGCTTAATGTAGGCTTAGTTCAAGTTAATATTTCATTCACTATAACAAATGTTGACGTATACAATACAATTAGTATTACGATATTTAATTTAAAAACACAAAATGTATTAAATTGCAAAATAAAAAGTTTGGTTCAAACCAAAAATGAATTATTACATTTTGATAAGTTGTATTCCCACCTTTTAAACAATTCCTATTTCCAATTTACAGTGAAATTTCTCGAGAGCCAAAAGAAAAATAAGATTTTTTTGTTCATCCTTCATAAAGTCCAAACTTCGACATGTAAAACATATTCAGTCAGTCAAAACAATAGTGCTCACTGTACAACTCGAGAGTTATCTGTACAAAACTACGGTCCTGGAGTGTCTCTACATTTATTGATTGTTTTGTCAGGTACAAGAAATAATTGTTCAAAATTCATCTTGATTCGAGATATGGTGTGGGAGAAATAACTTATACAAACATTTTACCAGACAGAGTGAGTCTATATAAGTTTAAATTGTCAATTGATGGAGTTGTGATACAGAGAATGAGGAGAGGCTTGCCAAGTGTGGGCGATGATCAAGTGAGGTAGGTTAAGGGAGGAGATAATGAATATTGTTCTTTCTTTGATTATCCCATATTGCCTACACCTTTATTCGTAAAAGTTGTACTTCAAGCGTCTTTACATTTGAGTTAGTCGAATGTTTGACACTGAAAAACGACCTATAGAGATTAAGTATTCAAAGATGGCTAAGAATAAGATTATTTCGTAGTGTTCAATGAGAAAGACATTTGATTTAGCACTATTTATTTGCAATTTTAAAGTATGGCCATTTATGTAAATAAACAGAATTGTTGTGTCAACAATATTTCCATCAAAACGAAAGTGTGTACGACCGATATTGAGCTACTGTGTATTAATCTCAGGCCATACTACCTGCCGAGAGAGTTTACACAGATCTACGTCATACTTGTATATATACCACCCACAGCCAACACAGAGAAAGCAACAGAACATATACTAGACATCGTACATAATATAGAAACAAAAAATCCTGATGCTGTCCGACTAATTATGAAAGATTTCAATCATCTTTCGTTGGCTCAACATTTGCCAACATATAGTCAATATGTTGATTGTCGTACGAGGCACGATAAAACATTGGACATGTGTTATGGCAACATACAAATGGCCTACACATCTCGATCGCTATTCCCCCTCGGAGAGTCGGACCACTCAATGATCTATTTGACACCCACATACAAACCGGTTTTAAAGACAACAAAACCCGTAGTACAGTCCATTCAGTCATGGTCCGACGACGCTGTTTTACAACTACATAGCTGTCTGGAGCAAACAGATTGGGACTTGTTTGTAAACTACTGCCCTGACATAGATGAACTTACCACAACCGTTAATTCATACATCCATTTCTGCGAAAACATGATTTTACCAAAGAAGAAAATAATACCATACAGTAATAATAGAACCTGGATGACCAAAGACATAAAAGAAGCGATTCTATACAAGAAAAGAATTTTCAAGAGCAGTTCTTCTGAATTCATCTCAGCCAAAAAAGCCCTTAAAAAGAAATTATTTGAAGGAAAAGAGAGATTCACGGAAAAAAGTGAAAGCTCTTTCAAGAAAAATAACTCTAAAGCTTGTTGGAGCGGCTTGAAACAAATTACTGGCTACGTACCAACGTGCGTCGCTGACAATAACAAATTTGCCAATGAATTAAATGATTTCTACAGCCGATTCGACTGCCACAACTTCGAGAAAGACCACAATGATTTATTGGCATCATTTGAAGACAGCAATGAAATCTAGTCTCAAGAACTGTTTAATAAACAAGAAGTGATTAAAATATTCAAACAGGTAGACACCTCTAAAGCCTCGGGACCCGACAAATTAAGTGGCAAACTGGTAAAGCTATGTGCGGAACAACTGGCTTATATTTTTTGTGCTATCTTTAACAAGTCCTGGCAAACGCACAAAATACCTTCCATTTGGAAGACATCTGAAATAATTCCAGTACCCAAAAAGAAGATTATTGCTTCCAACAACGATCTATGTCCCGTAGCACTTACATCATTTCCAATGAAATGCCTGGAGAAAATGATTTTAAAACATCTACTGAAAGAAGTCGAAACACACCTCGATCCGCAGCAGTTCGCTTACAAACCGTCAAGAAGTACAGAAGATGCAATACTATTTATGCTGAATTGTCTATACCATCATCTTGATACTTAGAGACACTACGCCAGAGTATTATTCGTAGATTTTTCATCTGCATTCAACACCATTCAACCACATAGCATGATACAAAAACTATCTGAACTGAACGTTAGCAAAAACATACAAGCTTGGATTTTAAACTTTCTCATCAAGCGCCCACAATATGTAAAAGTGAACGGGCATGTGTCAGGCACGAGAGAACTTAGCACTGGAGCGCCGCAGGGGTGCGTCCTGTCACCAGTACACACAATACACAAATGACATTCAGAGCTTATCAGCTGACACTCCCATCATAAAATTCGCTGACGACACAGCAATAATTGGCCTTATTGCAGGTGACGAAAATATGTACCATTCAATAATTAACACCTTTTATCAATGGTGTATGAATAACTTTCTAATTTTAAATGTTCAGAAAACTAAAGAAATGATTGTTGATTTTAGGAGAAACAAAGACCATATTGCAGAAATTCAGATAGACAACCAAAACATAGAGCAAGTACAAGAATATAAATATCTAGGCACAACTATCAACAACAAACTGAAATGGAGTGAACACTGTCAAAATCTATACACGAAAATTAACCAGCGACTCTTCTATCTCAGAAAGCTAAAAAAAATTAACACAGACAAAACGATAATGAAACTATTCTACACAGCAACTATCAGCAACCATCATTTTATTAACTTTGCCATCACATGCTGGTACGGTAATACTTCACTGGCACAAAGACTTAGAATAAATAGACTAATTAAAAAAGCATCGTATATTACTCAAGCACAGCTACCATCTCTTGAAGAGCTTTTCCAAGAAAGATGCTTTTCCAAATCACTCACGATTCTTAAAGACAACTGCACCCATTAAACCACTGTTACATAAGATCTGAACGAAGTGGTCGCCTCCTTTCCATCAAGACTAAAACTGAAAGATTTAAAAACTCATTTGTCCCACTTTCGATCAGAGTGTTACGAGATCAGCTGTCATCGAGAAGCACATAGAAGTCAAATTCATAAAGCGCTGGTTGTGAATGTGTATGTGTGTTCGTATGTGAATGTTGTTCGAATTTTTCATTAACATTGTTTTTGTATAGTAGTTACGCTGAGGTTGTCAATTGTAATCAAACTGAATTTCCATTAGATTGGATCAAAAAAATTATCTAATCTTATCTTATCTTATGTTCAATAGGTTTTAATTATATAGAAAATGTTCACTCTTTTTATAGGAGACACTAAGCGTACAAAACGTTCATATTTTAATATAAATAAGATAAGATAATTTCATTGATCTGATCTAATGGAAATTCAACTTGCGAATTGTAGTTCAAATGAACAGTTTAATAATATGTCAAGCTTTTTATTTGCAATTATATTTATTTCTCTTATTGTGATAAATTTATATTGTAGTCCCGCATATCTAGAAACTCCGTTTAATTCTTTGCAATGTACATTGAAGTTAACATTTTGATGTTAAAAAAATTTAGTCTCTTATGCAGCGGTTATTAACGTGTTGGTCGCGATAATTTTTAGGGTCCAAAGAAGATTTGCCAGACAAAATCTGAAACCTTAGGGAATTTGTTTTTACATTTTTGTCTCTCAACTTACACTTGCTCTCTTAGTGGCTTTTTGCCTTGACAGTAACATGATAACATCATTGTCCACTAACCTAATGACACATTTCTAAGTTTACAACACTAACCTAAAGACACCTTCCTATATTTACAACGTTCTAGCCACATAGTAACAGTAAACTTCTTGAAACGAAAAGATAATGAATTTTAATTTGACTAACGATGTTAATAATAACAAACAACTGAAACAGATAATTATATGACACTAAGACTGATAGGAAAGAAAAAAAAACAAGGGCAATAGTGCCAATAGTTAAAAAATTAATGAGGCTGGAAAGTACCCACAAAATCATGTTATTTTTTTATACTTTGATATGTATTAGTTTAGTAATAATTAAATAGATTGCAAAACCTTGCAAGGCGGCCCTAAAAATTGTTGGGTCCTAAGTGAAAAGAATTTTTCGGGGTCCGTCATGGGCAGTTTAAGGGGGAAAATGAAAATGAAGATTTTATTTTCAAAATAAATTCTAATTTTTCATTTTATTAATTCTTTTCGAAGTACAACATTGATATCATATAAACTTTACGAGCCTTGCGTGTAGCGAAGTCATACAGCATATCATCAAATGTATTTTTCCCAAATAGATCACGCATAAAAAAACAAACAACAGAGTCGTCAAATTGTTCTTCGTAAATTATTCACCTCAAGTAATTATTTATTACTTTAAGGCGCTAGAAACTTCTTTCGCCAGATGCCACAATAAAGAATATTGTAAAAAAAAAATATTCTGAGTGAAGCAAAGTAGTTTGAAAAAGTATTATATCTTTCATTTGCAAACAGATAAGCGGACGTTTTCAGATACTTTTAATATTTTCAAGAGATTCCCAGAACTTTTGTATATTTTACTATATTAGGAGATTTTATGAAACTTCTGGTAAATCATGTTTCAATCTAGTAAATTACACCTAGAATTAGCCTTGATACCACACTTTACAAAAACTATGGCGTATTACGACTTTCAATTGTTTTACGTCGTGCCCAGATGTTCACAATGGAAATGTATTTGCTCAGCAATGAAGTCACGCTAAGCGTTCAATAGACAGTTGGTTCAAATATATATGCTGCGAAAATTAAAAATGTAGTCAGTAACAAATATTTTCCAAGGACTATTTATTATTTATGGAGAGAGAAAAAAGATGCAAAGAATGAGTTAACATTAATTAACATAGCCTTAAAATGAGTAGGGCTTACAAAATTTACAAGATAAAATGTTAGTGACCTGGTAAGTGTTAATTTTACAATAACTATATTCAGTTTGTAAAGATACTAAAACATAGTCTTTTAAATCAAATAATTTAAATAATACAAAATATATTTTTGTCATTGAAGAATTGTAAATTTTGTAGAAAAAAAAATTCTTTATGTTAGGGTTTCTTAGAGTAAACAATAGTTCAGTTCGTTCTTGTGTATCCAAGTATTAGAGTGGGATACTGTTTTAAATTACTGAAATAACAGTTACTTCCTTTTAAACAAGTGTCGGTACTAAAGTATAATTGATTATTGAGACAACTTTTGGAGGCCCCCAAGCTGTCAGTGGCTGTAAGCTATAGCTAATGTTGTCTATTGGTAAATCCAGCACTGTGTCCTGGCACCCTGCTCGTTGCAGAACTTCCCGATTGGTTCATTTCTCTTTTCATTTGTTGTAAGAACATGAACACTTTCTTGTATTTTTATCTTTGTTTTTGTTGTCTGTTTTCTGAAGGTGAGTTAATCATGTTCGTTTACAGCGCAGTATAAGTGAATGTGTTCTATTACTATTGTATACTGGGAGGTGGGGTGATGCGACGAATGAGCAGAGACTGAGACAAAAAAGGGGTGGAGGGCAGGTGGACAATGACTGCGTGGGGGGGGGGGGGCTGAGATATTATACCGTATGAGATTGTAAATGTTTAACCTAACATAGTACGCCTTCAGAAATGAGAATTAGAAAATGATATAGATTGGTGACATCATGATTGAATATGAAAATTGACAATGTATATTCATTTAATAAAAGTAAGATAAGATAAGAATAAGAAATAGTTACAAACAAATCAATATTTTGTTGTAGAAAAATTCGACTAGAGAGAGGTGGGGAAAATGTGAACTATGACGGCGTAGAGCTACTACGTAGAGTGACAATAAACGTTTAATTTTATTTTTTCCATTTATCAGGCCTACCATTGTAGGCGTACAAAGATTACTGAAAAATGTCATTGTCAACTCTTGAACTGACGAGAGTTATATATCTACAATGTATATTTATTTAATAAATGTAATAAAGAAATGGTGACAAACTTATCTACATTTATTTAACAAAAAATGTTTTCAAAATATACTTGACATAAAAGAAGCAATGTACTACTAAATAGCTTTTTTAACAATATGTTATAAAAAACGGCAAAAAAAAAAATACAATTAATTATAATAATGTCGTCATATAATGTTATCAAAAAAGTCTTGGCAATGTTCAATTACGCTCACATTAGTGGATTGGGGTAGACAGTGGTCTTCAACGGGGGCGATATCGCCCCCAAGGAGACGTTTTCGAGATTCTAGGGGAAGCTGTGAGCAAAAGCGGTGGTACGGGGGCGCTAGGCACAAAAAAAGGCGGTAAGGGGGCGCTGGCTATAAAGGAGGAAAAATCAACTAAAGGTGCTCTGAAACAAAACAAAAACAAAATTCATGAACATTAAAGCTGGCTAACTAAATATAGACAAAGTATAATTAGTTTTCTTCTGTTTAAACGTTAGAAATTGAGTTTGGGAATCCCATTTTCTATTTTTAAATTCTTAATCTTATTCTGAAATCGGCGGGTATCCTTAGATCATGCGCGCATAAACGTTCATGACTTGTTTAACAAAGTGGATAATACACCTTTTAGATTATAGTCTATTATATCAACATATGTTAATTTATTAATATGTAAATGTGTATAAGGAAAAACGTTAAAGCTAACATTGAAATAGAATAATTTAAACTTAAAAAAAAAGAAATTGACAAAGTGTTATGAAATTTCACTGGTATGTAACGGCCCCGGTTACGCTACCCTGGCTCATTGTGGCGCCCGGGTGGAAAGGGTCGAAAGTGAGAACGACTAGGCCAAATGGGTGGCGAAACAAGGCTCCAGTGAGTGTTTTTAAGAGCTCATGAAAATGAGCTCATTGCATTGGCGGGGATGTAACGAAGCTCTTACAAAGACCTGTCACATCCAGGCGCCGTTCCTCAAGGGTTCGTTTCATAAATGGTGAAAAACTCCTCGGGTCGGCCTGTATAGTAAAGGAACGACGGGGGAAGTCAGTGGGGCGCCGCATCTCTAGTCCGCGAGCCCAGAAAGTCCATGTCCATTGGCAGTGAACGCAGCAAAAACTCTTAAGTTTTACCACCAAGTCCCCCCCCCCGTCGAACAGGACAGCGGGTCGGGGGAACCCGCAAATGTCCGGTTCAGGCTGGTGAAAGGGAGCTTTTGTTCGCTTTTGCTGGCCTTGGTGTTCCAAGTACGCAGTACAACACCAGTGAGACTCTTTAAGATGGTGTGTAACGGAATATTGCAAAGAGTTTCAGTGAATTGCCACTAGATATTAATAAATAATGAAAACGAAATCAGGCTTTTAAATTGTTGTCAGATGCGGCCTTAGCAGAGCGCGGGGCCCTGGGCGAATGTCAAATGCGGGGCCCTGAGCTGGAAGAGTAGACTAGATATTGTAGATATATCGTACAATGCCAGGCAAAAGGGATCGCCCACCACTAACACTGAAGGCCTTTTTACTTGCTTAACATACTATCTTACGTAAGTAATATACTATTGATCTTTAAACTCCGTAAAATTATACATCTAAAAATATTTAACGCATTGTACGCGTACACAAATTTAAGAAAAAGATGTTTCTGTATCTGAGACCGAAATCGTAAATTAATCTCTACAATGTATATTCATTCAATAAATGTAATAAAGAAGTGGTTAGAGAAAAGATAAATAAATAAAAAAAATAATAATATAGTAAGGAAACTTTAATTGTAATTGTGAAGTTGCCTATCTGTCTTGTAGTTATTAGATGCTTGTCGGATTCCACTGCTTATTCTAGAAATGTCTGGATTTCTTGTGCGGGTGTACTTCAATGTGATTAACCAACAAGAAAATAGAATCATCTAGTTTTAACAAGAGGAGAGACATGTCCAAACACCGTTGAACAATTCATATGAAGGTTTAATCCAGTGGTTCCCAAACTATTTTGTCTCGTAGACCCCGTGATATGTTTTCTGACTTTCCATAGATCCCCTGGTTATGGTATACCTCAATTCATCATCTTGAAATTAAACATTTTAAAAAAATTCTAGGAAACGCCTCTATGGTTGAAAGGTAATTTAAAGCTACATTTTATTAAATTTATTGTTTTATACAAATTTATGAAGCAAATTCAAATTTTAACCCATGGACTCTACTGTCCTGTCTTTACATACTGAGTCTGGTCCGTCAAGGCTCTCGGTCAGATGACCAGAGCACAGGTCATACTAGCAGTACTGTCCCTTGTTCAACAGCCCTTAACCTGTGTGATTGGTCTGAGTCGTGTTTGTTAGTAGGCCGCACACACATTAACCCTTTCAGTCTGCCACTGGAGTTACTACAATATGTTATACAAAGTGCAACAAAATTTACAATTACTTATAATAGTGTCCTCATTTAATGTTAGCAACAAAGACAAGGCTTAGCGATGTTTAATTACGATAACATCTGTAGATTGAAGTAGGTAGAAGAGGAATAGGTTAGTTGTGCATAACATGTAGAGAAGCGTTAGGTTTCTTAATGCGACCTTAAAGAATAAGGCATTCAAAATTTGCACAAGATTTACTCTATAAGATGTAAAAATAGACAATATGAAGAATTTAAACATATATCTCTACATTAAAGTTACTGAAATAAGGTTCAATAAAAGAAAAATTTTAAACTAAAAACTACATTTTAATATATGAAGGCTTTAAAACAAACTGTAATGTATAATACATTTTAACATTTGAATTCAATATTAAATTTCATATTAAAATTAGTTTATATATAAATAATTTAGCCTTTTTTTTACCGTAAAAGAATTTGTAAAGTTTTAAAGTATTCACATTAAAACATATATATTCAACATTCTCGACGGCTTGAATATATGAATGAACAAAATTAACTGTAATGTTTCGATCATGATTAAATTATAGTAAAGAAATCCTAACCACAGCTCAAGAACTAATTCTGATCCGTGATACGTTTCTAACCAGCACTTAAAGTAAATGTCGAATGAATAATTAAACTTCAGAGATACAGTTCTATTGGACACGTGGACATGTTAAAAAACCGGTTTGTCACATGAGACGCGTAATTGAAATTGATAGTATTCATTGAAATACATAGAACTCATTTGAAAAGATTAAAAAAAAAAAAAAAAATTCAATACCAATTTCAATAACATTTTCGTATATTTTTTTTTTAAATGACAATTTCTCGCAAACTTCATGCTTTTATAAACAACTTGGGCTAGTTACTCGGCGTGTCGTAAGTTATAGGGGTATGACTCTCACTTTCAGACCCTTAACATGTACAAGTATATGTGTAAGTACCACTCCACAAGAGTATCGCATTATTTTTTTTTACAGAAACAAGGATTCCCCATAAATAATTGAGGAAGGCATAATCGTCAATACATAAAAAATACTAAATATGGCCGAATTAAATATTCCAGGGCTCCTAGACTACTTCCATAAACTATTTAAGGGTATCTTGACACAATATAACATTATCCTACATATCCACCAACATATATCAAGTAACATTTCCCTAATCTAGGAAATACAATAAACAACACCCTACACAGACCAGGTCGGATCTCCAACTAACTAGACTGACCGGTAGAAACTGTATTGTCCCCCCTTGCAAACCCCGTGTCAAAGCAATTCACCATTCACATCAAATAAAATAAACAAGACACACACAATCTCACATCTTACACCCCCCCTACTCTTGACAACTTTCACAAACTCTGGTGTGTCATAACGCTATATCTCTTTATAACCTTGCCTATGGCTGTTTACTGTCATGAGTGACGTATGAATGGGCTGGAGACTAAGGAAGTCAGTGCGATGGAGTCTAGAGGCAGAGTTAGGGAACGAGAAATCTAAAGGTGAGAATGATTCTGTTTCTTCATATGGGCGCCTTCATTCATCAAGGATGTATAGTGTTAAATATATCTCTATACAATCTTGCATCATTCATACTTCATAGTCAAAACAAAACTTCTTTCTCCCGTCAAAAGAAAATACATATATATACATGGGCGCCCTCAGGGGGGTGCAAGAAGGTGCACTTGCACCCCCCTGGATTCTGAGTAGCCAAATTCTAGCCATTTTTTCGTACCATCAAATAAATTAATTTCGAACTAGCAACTGAAAGATATGCTTTTAATTTAACTAGAATAGGCAAATCTGTAGTTCATGTCCGACCATGTACGATTTATTCTAGGTGTGCAATTCTTTGTTCTATAAAGGGTGTCATATATTCTATAGCATGTTAGTCGTGACAATTTCTTTATATTTGAACATGAATGCCACATTTTATGGTTGACTGTCACAAAACATTCTATGTTGTGATTTAACAGAAGGCATGAGATCCACTGGTCGTCCACTGCCGAGATATACTGATGTATGCAAACGCGACATAAAGGTTTTCAAAATCGACACCAACAGCTGGGAAAAAGTGGCACTGGATAGATCCACATGAAGAGCGAGCATTTAAGGAAGGTCCTGGACTGCAGATGCCAGACACAATAGTAGTAGAAAGAAGGTTGAAAGTACAAAGGATTGGCCTCTTTTGTCACACTAGAAGATGTAAAGGGAAAAAATCGTCTTGAAACGTACAATGCTACAATTATTTGTTTATATTAAGCTAAGGTCTAGAAATTTTTTTTTGCCAATTAATTTTCGATGTGATAAATGCTATATAGTTGCGGTCGGTGACAGCGATCGATAAAACAGCGGGTTAAACACGTGCAGCAGTTTACAATAAAAGAGATACAACAAAGTTCTTCACATGTCATAATTCGAGTCAAAACGTTGATTTCGATCAACGGAGCACTGACAGCAGCAACAGCCCAAAAAACTACACGCTGCAGCATCACGAATTAACTGCATTTTCTGGGATTTTTACTGATGAAACTGCAGATATCTCAGGCACTGAGCAGATGTCTTTGAGTGTTCGGTTTGTTGATTACGATTGTATTCGACTTCTTCGGTATCAGTCCCTAGAAATAGCGTTGGTGCTAAATTTACCTCTTTGTGTGAGACACAGTGAATTGAAAAATACGAATCTATTCAAGCTTAAAGTCTTAATTAGAGATCTTTGACTGTTTAGTGGATCTTAAAATAACGACTAAAATAAAAAAAATAAGTGAACCAGATAAACTGCACATGTTTAGTAAATGTCTCCTCCTCTTGTGTTTCTGATTTATCTTTTCATTCTCGTCTTCTTCGTTCTCATTGTTATGTTGGAGTGTTCAGATGACTAGATCAATATATGAGATGAATGCGAAGCTGTTTCCAAGTCAGGGAGCTCTCCATATAGTTTTCTTTCTATTGGGGTGTTTTGGGGCCAGCGTCTTATACGGGCCTCTTGGAAAAGAGCGCAGTCTTAGAGGACGTGGACGGCATTCTCTGGTGACACTCCACATGGGCAGATTTCTCTGGTTCCAATTTTGAGCTTCCGGTACACGTGTTGTCGCATTCTGTTGTTTCCGGTCCTAAGACGAAAGATTAGACGTTGAACTTGTCGGGATAGCTTATAGTAAGCATCATCTTTCTTGTGATTCGGATGTGAGGTCGTCCATTTCTCATTTATTTTATGTACAATTAATTTCTTCATTTCTTCTGGATAGAGCAGGGGTCGGCAACCTGCGCCTCGGGAGCCACATGCGGCTCTTTGGATGTTAAGCTGCGGCTCTTAAGTTCCATGCCAAATACTATTTATTTTATTGAAAAAAAAAACAGCTTTATAAAATTGTTCTGATTCGATTTTATCTCACAGCCACTTGTACTTGTCAGAGCACCGCTCTTCATGTCTTGAATTGTAACATATTTGCAGGTGGAAGAAATTACATTTTCTTTTGCCTTATTACTTGATATAGAAGAGTCTTACGACATAAAAGACACATAACAAGTTGGCATTTTTGTCAGGTATATATATCTTCGCAAGTTCCAAAAGAAGAACTTCTAGGATTGCTACCGCTCTTGTGGCAAACTAGAGAAAAAGATAAAGCTAATGTCGTGCGAAAATACACTGAAGACAATAAAATCTCTATAAATAAATCGTTTTAATAGCAACTGATGGAACCAGGAGTATGAAAGGAAAATTAAAGTGGCAACTACGATTCAATGGTGCAAAATTAAATTATGACATTTGTACGTTTTACTGCACGGACGAAATAGTTGAGGTCATGAATTTGTTAATCATGATTCGCATCAGCATCTTGTTAAGAGTACTCCCCTAATGTCAGTTTAAAGAATTCTTATCGATTTTTTTTTATAAGAAAAACATCTTGTGGCTCTTTAGAAACGTTGAAATTGTGTAAATTGTAATTTTTGGCTCTTTCGACTCAAAAGATTGCCGAACCCTGTGATAGAGTACATAGTTTATTTCTGAGTTAGTTCTTCCACTCTTGGCGAGTGTGTCAGCCTTCTCATTTCCTTCTAGTTGTATATGAGCTGGTACCCATTGAATAACAGTTTTTTGCTGTTGTTGTTGAGCTTTGTAAGTGCTGTTCTGGGGTTTTAAATATAGGATAAATCAGAGTTTTGCAAGCTTTGGCGGGTTGTCTTCACATCGGCTAGTAAGGCAATCTGACTGTGTGGGGAACTTGGAGTATTTGCTAGCATGGTAGCAGCTAGTGTTAGGGCTTCCCTTTCTGCTCTTAGGCTGTCAGAGAGCTCTCCAGTTGCAATGGATTTTTCTAGTTTTTCTCCATCTGGCCATTCGATGAGAATTCCAGCTCCTCCATTTGTGGTGGCTTAATGGGATGATCCATCGGTGTAAACTTTGATCCACTGATTGCTAGGATAATTGGTTTGAAGAAAACAGTTCATTATTTCCTTGAGCTCTGTTGGTCTGTATTCAGATTTTCTTTTAAGTTTTCAATATGTTTTCAATATGGTCCCTTATAGTAGGAAGAGGGCTTTCCTCCCAGGGTAGAGATTGATTATGGTGTATCCAGGATTCCAGAGTTATTTATCATTGTCGTCAATTATTCATCTGTTCTTGAACCAGTTTCTATGGTGTTGCAGTCTTTCCATCTTAACTTAGTGGTCGGTCAACAGCAGCTCAGCAGTAACATTGATGGCATAATCAAAAACCATCTTGACCATCCAGAGGAACACGTCAGAGATGTCATTTTGAGGAAGGAGAGACTACTGGCAGAAAAACATGATATTGGATTGTTATGAAATTATAGTCTGTTTCTGTTGTCGATCCTATGTTTACATGTGCTTGTAACTCGTGCGTAAGAATGTGTTCACGAACTGTGTGTTGTGTTGTCATTCAGTTTATTAAAGCCATACTATACAGACATGGTTTTCGATTCTGTTATCATTGTGTTCATTACAATTTAATAAACTGAATGTGAACTGTGAATTTGCAAGAATTTCGAAATGGATAGGATATTTCGTCCAGAGAAATTTGACATCGAGCCCACGGCACCTCAAGCAGCAGAGCGTTGGGAGCACTGGTATGAAACTTTTAAAAATTTTATATCAGTAATATCAGTAGACAATCTTGATACTAAGAAACTACTGATAAACTATGTCTCTCCTGCTGTATATCAAATGATCCTTGATAAAGAGACATTTGATGAAGCAATCCAGACTCTAAATGGCATCTACATTCAACCTAAGAATGAGGTGTTTGCTAGGCACAGGTTAGCTACTTGCAAGCAAGAGCAAGGTCAAACAATAGACGCCTACATGCAGAAATTAAGAACTCTATCCAAAGATTGCAACTTTAAAGCGGTGACTGCTGAACAACACCGAGAAGAAGCTATTAGAGACTCGTTCATCAATGGACTAGTGTCCAACAACATTCGAAAACGTCTACTTGAAAAGACTGTTTTAAGTTTAAAGGACGCCTTCGAGGAGGCTCGATTACTAGAACATGCTTATCAGCACTCATTACAATATGAGTCATCACAGCAGGAAACTAATTGTGCGGCAACTACTCTCACTAATTCTTCGGCCTCGCCAGTGCCAAATGTAACGATTCCTCAAAGTGCAAGCAATTCACACACACATGAAGTAAATGCATTAGCCAGCAAGTGTTACTTTTGCGGCAGGGTTAAGCATCCCCGCTCTCAATGTCCTGCAAAAGAAGCGACATGCAATCAGTGCTTCAAAAAGGGTCATTTTCAAAGAGTCTGCAAATCGAGATCTTCAGCAGTTTCGGCTATCGCTACTGTGCAGCCTCTGAGTTTAAACAAATCTACGATACCCATTATCATCAACAACGTACAATTGAAAGCCCTAGTAGACACTGGGAGTTGTGAAAGCTATATTTCAACGCACATTGCTAAGAAGCACAAATGGCAGACATGTTCCTCAGGCAACAGAATCTTTATGGCTTCTACGCATCTATCTCGAATCACTCAAGGGCATATCTACGCCAACATACGCCTAAACAATGAACGATACGAACGAGTTAAACTTTCTCTACTAGACAATTTGTGCTCTGACGTCATTCTTGGACTTGACTTTATTGGTTTGCACCAAAACCTGTTTATTCCTTTCGATGGTCAGAAACCATCGTTGTGCCTGAGTACTCTCCAACCAGCCAGGGTAGAGGCTCCTAGCCTATTTAGTAACCTGTCACCAAACTGTACCCCAGTGGCTACAAGGTCTCGCAGATACTCAATTCCAGATCGAAAGTTTATAGAGAAGGAAATTCAGCAACTGATGAAAGATGAAATTATTGAACCATCTAAATCTCCCTGGCGTGCACAAGTCTTAGTCACAACAAATGATAGACATAAGAAAAGAATGGTCATAGACTACAGTCAAACCATAAACCGGTTCACTCTACTAGACGCCTACCCTATGCCCAGAATTGATGAACTAGCGGAAAAGATTTCCCAATACTCTGTATATAGCACTTTAGACCTTAAAAGTGCATACCACCAGATACCCATAAAAGAAGAGGAAAGGCCTTTCACAGCCTTTGAAGCTTGTGGGAAACTGTATCAGTTCCGTCGGATTCCGTTTGGCGTTACGAATGGGGTCGCCTGTTTTCAGCGTACGATTGACAAAATCATCGAAGACGAGCGACTCACTGACACTTTTGCTTATGTCGATAATGTGACCATCTGCGGTACGGACTCGGAATCACACGACCGAAATCTACATCGATTTCTCGATAGTGCTCAAAAGTATGGAATCACTTTTAATGAAACAAAAAGTGAAATTAGCACTACTAAAGTGAGACTGTTAGGATACGAGATTTCCAAAGGACAACTTAAGCCGGATCCTGAGAGATTTCGTGCCCTAAGGGAATTACCCGTACCAGTGAACACGCGTGAACAGAAACGAGTAGTGGGTCTTCTGGCTTACTACTCACAGTGGATACCCAACTTCTCAACAAAAATAAGCCTGTTAACGAGAAACCAACAATTTCCTGTCTCCGAAGAAGTCAAAAGAACATTTGAAAGTTTGAAAAATGAACTTGAAAGTGCCGCTGTATATACTATTGATCCGAATCGCCCCTTAACTGTTGAGACTGATGCTTCTGAGATAGCCATTGCGGCTACCCTCAACCAAGATGGCCGGCCTGTTGCCTTCTTCTCTCGCTCATTAACAAGAAGTGAAAGGAAACATTCTTCAGTTGAGAAAGAAGCATATGCCATTGTTGAGTCGTTGAGAAAATGGAAACATTTCTTAGTTGGTAAAACTTTCACACTTGTTACGGATCAGCGATCTGTTTCTTTCATGTACAACAGGTCAAACAAAGGAAAAATTAAAAATGAAAAAATCCAAAGGTGGAAACTAGAACTCTCGTGTTTCCACTATGACGTCATCTATCGCCCTGGCAAGCAGAACACTGTAGCTGATACTTTTACCAGAAACTATCTATCTGCCATCACTCGCAATGACCTTAAATTACTGCATACTAGTCTTTGCCATCCGGGCGTTACTCGACTATTGCATTACGTAAGGGCTAAAAATCTTCCATTTTCCTGTGATGACGTCAGAACTGTGATAGAACAATGTCCAACTTGTGCAGAACTGAAGCCCCGTTTCTTTCGACAGCCGACTGGAGAACTGATTAAAGCGACCCAACCTTTTGAGAGAATTAGTATGGATTTCAAGGGACCTCTCCCTACTGTTTCAAGAAATAGATATTTACTTACCATTATAGATGAATTCTCTAGATTCCCGTTTGCATTTGCATGTCCCGATATGTCTTCATATACAGTTGTTAAATGTCTCAATGACCTATTCGCCCTATTTGGATTTCCAGCGTACGTCCACACTGACAGAGGAACTTCATTCATGTCTACTGAGGTGCAGCATTTCCTCCACGAGAGAGGAATCGCGACCAGTAGATCCACACCTTACAGTCCCAGAGGCAACGGTCAAGTAGAGAAGCTAAACTCGACTTTATGGAAAGCCATTACTTTGGCTTTACATTCTAAGGAACTGGACATAGCTAAATGGGAACTAGTACTAAAAGATGCTCTGCAGTCCATCCGGTCATTACTATGCACTGCAACTAACAGGACACCACATGAACGATTTCTTGGGTTCAACCGAAGAAATGGTTCCGGGACATCCCTGCCAACATGGCTGACCAGTCCGGGTCCTGTCCTGCTGAAGAAGAACGTTAGATCTTCTAAATATGATCCCATAACAGAGGAAGTTGATTTAATAGCATGCAATCCTCAGTACGCTGTTATCCGAACACCAAACGGTCGAGAGGAAACAGTCTCATTACGAATGTTAGCCCCTAGGGAGGAACAAGACGTTATAGAAAATGATAATCAGAGTGGAACAGTGCTTGATATTGACTGCCCCATCCAAAGCTCGCCTCCCAGGGATCAACCTACTGATTCTACGATGGTTGAAGAAACCACCAGCACCACCGAAGACGTAGTCAGACCGCCTGAAACACAGGCAGATGAAACTACACCTAGATACAATCTTAGAGTAAGGAGATCTAGGCCCAATTACAAAGAGTAAAAGCTCATCAGCTTAATAGAACTCTTAAGTTTGGCATTCAATTTGTCAATACTAGTTTCCAGAATTACATTTGTTTATTCAGTTATCTTCATTGTACTTTGTTAATTGACTTTCATATGATGTTTGATTTATCATATTATATTTTAATATATCTGATCTATAATGTCATATCGATATGATACAGTATGTCATGCTATCCTACATTGTTTGTTTACTTGAATATCTGTTGTTATTCTACGCTTAATTTATAATGCTATTGTTATTAATACTAGTAAGCACATTTTGAACTGGGGGTGAATGTTATGAAATTATAGTCTGTTTCTGTTGTCGATCCTATGTTTACATGTGCTTGTAACTCGTGCGTAAGAATGTGTTCACGAACTGTGTGTTGTGTTGTCATTCAGTTTATTAAAGCCATACTATACAGACATGGTTTTCGATTCTGTTATCATTGTGTTCATTGAGTTGTTACCGCCGAGAAAAAAAAAAACGTTTGGATTGCGGGA
>JADKLZ010071522.1:11374263-11389857 GCA_021533235.1 Biomphalaria straminea
GATCACCCCTACCGCCACCCCCCCCCCGGGTCCGCCAGTGCTTGCACCCCCCTGTAAAAAATCCTGCGGGCGCCCATGTATATATACATACACTTCATTACAGGGAGCCTTGTGAGTGACGACAACGCAATAAATGTCAAAATATGAAATGTCATATTCAAGTATTAAATTCTCAATGACACCTAAAGTAAATGGGTTTTAAAAAAGTTATTTACAATGTAATCAATACTGCATTGTAAAATTTTATGCACAGGGTTAGGGTTTACTGGGCGTTAGGGTTGGAGTTTGGAAAAAAAATGCCCCCCACTCCAAAGTTCTGGATCCGCTAGTGATACATACATACACTCCAGAACAGGGAGCCTTGTAAGTGAGGACAACGCAATTAATATCAAGACATGATGTGTCATATTCATGAGCCATAGCGTGGATGACACCTAAAGTAAATTGGTTTTAAAAAGTTATTTTCAATGTAATTATATGTATGTGGTGCAACAGTAGGTAAATTTTTTTAATATCATCTAAATGATATCAACACCAAACTATAAGTTTTCTTTTGTACGTGTTTAAGCTAACATCAGCGACTTTCATTAAGACATGATGTAGTCAAGGTCAATTAAAACATTTCATTTAGACATGATGTAGTCAAGGTCACTTAGAACATTTCGTTTTGGATTTCATATGAAAGTGGGGTCTTGATAAAAATCTCGATCAGATCAATGTCAAGCCTTGTCTTGAGAGCTTACCACATGGTAAGATAGTTAGATAGGTAGACAGATAGTTAACATGTAGTCCTCAGAGAGAACCCTAACTTAAGAAATGTTATTCGCTGTAATTCATTTTATATGAATAAATGTACATCATCTGTTGACCAATGAATTAAGTTGTGAGTTTAGTTATTTGTTGTGCCGCACTAGTTAGAGTAGACATACGAGACAATATGTAGTGTAAAGAGAGGAAATATAGATTTCATTATTACACTAATAAACCAGGAGATTTTAATAAGCATTAATAAGATTTTCATGTCAATTTCCTTTGTTCACAATAATAATTGGTGATGTGGACCGTGACGCGTGTTAAGGAATTAATAACAGCTTAATTAAGAACAGGTATCAATTTCTTATACCAAGATGTTGGGGATTTTATCATTATCAACCTACAAAGTAGGCATTCACAATTCTACAATACTATTCAATGTTGTATACTATAATAGAAAAAATGACAAATTTGCAATATTTTTTGATCTAAATAATGTTCAACGGTAAATAAAAAAAAATAAAATAATTATAATAAGATATCGCATTTTGCGAGACGCAAATTATTAACCAAACGAAGACATTACTACATTCAAGCATTTGTTAATTTAAAAAAAAAAATTTTGTATGCGATGGTTCTTTTTTCCATGTTTTTGCTCCACTTACCGTTAAATGTTTGCTTTTAAGTTTTATATTGGAGGGGGAGGGGGCTCCTATGCTTTGGTTCGTGAACTCTTAATGACTTATTCTTAGTAGCCACATGCGGTCCACCAAAGTGTTTTATGTGGCCCGCGGAACCTACACAAATAAAGTGTGCCCAAAGATTGTACATATTATAATGCTAATAAATTCTAATAAATTTAAAATAAATAATTTTAAATATCTATATATTATTCAAACTTCTGATTCTTATCACTTGTGATGAAGCGTTTAAATGTCATGTCATTCCAAAGGTTTTGAGTAAACGAAGATTATTCTAATTGGCAATATGTCGAGACATTCAGTCAAAGACACAAACTCAGTCTAGGGGAAATAATTAAGATTTGTCCCCGCTCACATAAGAAAATTTTGATACAGGCACACTACGAGCTAACAATAAGAACAAATAAACAGACTGTACACTAAATATTTGAAAAATTTAATGAAGAAAATAGATGGGTATTGGGTAAATTATATGATTTCCATTAATAAATCTCATCATAAGATTGCTTTATGAGGAGTAGATAAGCGTTTCTATTTTGGTCTCTTAACTTTCACTGCTGGTTGATTGGCCGCTGGATTAATCGTGTCGTTGTAATGGAGAACTTGGGACTTGGCTTGATGATGAGTGCGTCTGCAGCGAAGGTGAGAAGGGTATTCTCCGGACCGTAAGTAGTGGGCAGGAGATGTTGGGCCGTGAGCAGCTGGGGCCTTGGACTAGGCAGTTTGTACTGGGCAGTAGGCGCTGAACACTGGGCAAGTCTCTGGGCACTGGACCGTGGGTAATTGGATAGTGGGCACTGAGTTTTCAGTAGGCACTGCTGAGATTTCTTCTCGCTGACAGAAGGGGGGGTGGGAGTTCTGGCGTCGTGGGCTCAGGTTTGGTGACACTTCAGATCAAGTCTGGGATGATGGTCTGGCAGGGAATAGACAGTGCCGATCTAGTGGTGACTGCAAGTCTATTGTGCGCTAGGGCACCACCAATAACAACCAGGCTGAAAAGAAATAATCACTTAGAAACTCCTTCATGGCAATAGGTAGGGACCCTCTTATGCCATGCAATCAATCAGATTGTGCATGTGAAGCATAGAGCTCACTCCGTTTAATTAATACATTACAAAATAAGAAGTAAGGGGAATAACTAAGTTAAGTAAAAAGGAATGCGAACTGATCAAACATCAGTCACGATGTTAAGATTATGGAAGTAAATCACAGGTTTAAATTTCGAACTTCAATATTATATAAGATGTAATATAAGGGAGTTAATCCGTGGACATATGATCTGATATGTAAGAGTGTGGACATAAAATGTTGACAAAATATGTAGTAATCAAAACCAATATAAAGGGAGAGAGATACGTATATCTCTAGTGGGCACAGTTAAATATATTATTGATAATAATACTAGTGAATTAGTGCAGGAGGGGCTCGTTAGCCGTGGCTGGCTACCCACCTAGGAGAAGGAAAACTCTGATTTCAAACCTCTGCTGCCTTGCAGCTATGTCCAACCAAGGGAAAGGCTTCGGGAGTCAACCCTGAGGAAAAATCAGGAGCTGGCGACCCTAAGGCAGTTTACAGCACCCAGTGCTACACTCTGGCAGAACCTGCGACGCTGCTGACCCCAAACTGTATCGGCACTGCCGTTCCTTTGGATACATCAGCTGCGTGGAGAGGGGGGAACTGATGTGTGGGCGACATCGTTCCGACCACAGCTTATGCCCAGGCATTCATCTCATGGAATTGAGATGATCCATAGACGCTTCGCGACTGACGGTGGCCATAGAATATATATATATATAGGGACCCAAAACCGAAGAAAAAATCGCACTTTTCAAGAAATTGTGTAACATTTTTTTTTTTTGTGTTAGGCGTTTTTCACCCTGCCATATCTTAAGGTATAAACATCCGATTGCAGTAAAAATGGTACCGTTAGAAAGGTTATTTTAAGTCCTTTTTTAATTGTGAAAAACAATTTGAAGGCTGTTCCTGTTTTTGAGAGCAAATGCGATCTAAACGAGGCTCCAAAGTTAACAAACACTCGCATTTCATCGTCTATTGTAAGAATTCTCTTTCTCTTTTCTTTGACTTGATAATAGTCAGAGCTTAAAATCCAAACTTACAAAACCATGAAGATGTAAATAAAAGAAATATTTTGATTGCTTTGAAACTGATTGCAGGATATAACTTATACATTGAAATCCAAAACATATCCAGGCTTTACTAGGCAAAACATGACTTAAGAACTGCATTTTCTAAAGTTAATCAGCTGCTCTTGTTCTTCAGTTGTAAGAGTAGCTTCATTGTTTCCTAATAAAGAGCTGACCCATCCATTTCCCAACTGTTGGAAAGTAATGCTGCAATGCTGACTGCAGGTTTGACAAAAATGTACAGAATTTCGGGGGAGATTTCGGGGATATTTCATTCATTGTAAGTAGGAAAGCAGTCGAAGACTTCTTTCGAGATCTTACTTTATCACAAAGAAAGACCATTTTTCACCAAATGACTTCAGTTTTGAGGATGCAGTAATGATGTTTTCCAATGGTCCTTGAAGACTTGAATTCAATTAATTTAATTTGTCAAATAAATCAGAAAGAAATAATCACCTTAACCCAAAAGATCCCTTTATGAAGAAAAAATCTAAATTCTTTTCTTTAGCCCTTAGAACGAAATCAGCTCAGCCTTGAGTTAGACAATACGTTTTAACGCTTTTCTCCTGGACTACCAACGAACGTTTGTGTGTTACAGGAGACATTGTTAATCTCAAATCCATGCCTCACAAAGCTGAGAAAGAAGTCGGGATGCAAGCGGTCGAGATTTGATGAAGTTTACAACTTCTTTCACTTGATCCAGAACAGACATCAAATCTTTCGACAAAGATTTGAAGGCAAGAGCTTCTCAGTGGATCATGCAGTGAACAACTAATACATTTGGATTTTGTAGACGCACAAGAGTGACAAATCCCTTCCTATTTCCCTGCATGGAATGACAACCATCGGAGAAAATGCTGACTCAGTTTTTCCATGTTGTTTGAAGAGCGAAACACCACATTGGAAGTATCTTCGCTTTTTTTGTAGTTTGTAAGTCTTTTGCAAAATAAGAATTCGTAGATACATTTTTCATCCTTTATGAACCGAATAAAAGCTAGCAGCTGAGTTTTGTCGCTAACATCAGGGGATTCATCAACTTTAAAAGGCTGACTCACTCGCCAAGGACGGAAGAAGTGGCTCACAAATGAACTCTGCACTCTACCCGGAAGAAATGAAGAAATTAATTATAAATAAAATAAATGAGAAATGGACAAGCTCACATCCAAATCACAAGAAAGATGATGCTTACTATAAGCTATCCCGACAAGATCAACGTGTAATCTTTCGACTCAGGACCGGACACAACAGAATGCGACAACACATGTACCGGAAGCTCAAAATTGGAACCAGTGATATCTGCCCATGTGGAGTGTCATCAGAGAATGCAGACCACGTCCTCCAAGACTGCGCTCTTTACCAAGAGGCCCGACTAAGACACTGGCCCCAAAACACCCCAATAGAAAGAAAACTATATGGAGAGCTCCCTGACTTGGAAACCACTGCGCAGTTCATCTCAGATATTGGTGTAGTGATCTGAACCCTCCAACATAACAATGAGAACGAAGAAGAAGAAGAAGATCAACTTTAAGAGATTACAGTAGAGACAGTTCTGTCACATCGAAGTGTTTGCAGATTTGATCTTGTAAACGTAACGATAAGTCTTGAATTCTGCGAGAGATAGTATCATTTGACATAGGCACTTTCTTAACTTTTTTTAGTGGCATCGGGTCCTAAGATTGTTTCAACAACTATTGCTAAAGCTGGTGAAATTCATTCTCTTATCATTCTTGCATTCTGAGCAACTTTATAGCTTGCAATCAAACTCTGCAGCTTTAAGTAGTTCGTAAGTTTCTTAGCTTGGTTATTTTGTTGAGTCCTGATGGTTTCCAAGTATTCCTTCAGTCGCACTTTTACAGCTGGACATTTAGTTTCCAAGTGTCTCTTCAATTTGCTTGGAACAAGCGCCTCAATCCATTCGACAGAGTTGCATTGCAGATCAGACAGAATGGCAATGGAGCATCTTTAGGACCTGAAGATATAAAACCATATCCGATGTAATCTTCTTTGTACCTTCGTTTGGTTCCACCCTTTTCATTTAATGCTTTCGCAGTTTCATTCCTGTGTACAAATATCTCCACGAATAACAAGGAATAACGCTTATTATTAAGTTGTGTAACGCTGCAAGGGTGGTGTTCTGAAAACCTGCATAAATTTCAAATATTTGTAGAAACTTCCGCGGCACATCTGCAAATCTTCCGCGGCACACAGTTTGAGAAACACTGTATAGAGTTAAAAAGAAAAAGAAAATGACTGTCCCACCATCCTCATGCTCCTCTCAGTCAAAACTTCACTTTGTGGTCACGTTCAGACCTATATTTCTCTGTTTTTGACACAATCTCTGTGACAAATCTTTCTTGACATTGTTACTTAGTCCTATTTAGCATTGACTTGAGCATTGCAGATAACTATCCATGTGTCGTCATTAAGAAACGGAGGTACTAGATCTATATATCATTAGTCTTATCTAATATGATACATCTGTTTGTCCAAACTGAGAATGTCAACAGTGTTTAATACTGATTAGATACCTATTAAAAATAGGTATTAAAAAACTTTGTAAGAGCTTTTCACCAATATTGTCATTCTACTTGAAAGTTAAAGTTATACAATATTTGTTTACACTTTTAGAGTAACAAAAATAAAGTTTTAATTTAATAGAAGATGTTGACTATATTTGAAGTTTATGTACGCTAAGCGTACACAAGTTTATCTTAAATATAAATATACTTGCGGAATTTAAGTCATTGTATATTCCAGTAGAAGGCGCGGTGGCTGAGCGGTAAAGCGCCAGGCTTCTGAACCTGCAAGCCCGGGTTCGAATCGGGATTTTCTGAGTCCACCCAGCTCTAATGGGTACCTGAAATTAGTTAGAGAAAAGTAAAGGCGGATGGTCGTTGTGCTGGCCACATGATACCCTCGTTAACCGTAGACCACAGAACTAGATGACCTTTAATCATCTACCCTATAGACAATAAGGTCTGAAAAATGTAATGTTTTCTATATATTTCAGTATAGTCCATGTGAAATTGTTATTGTATTTTCATGTATTTCGTCAAATTGTCATTACTTCCTTATAACTACTGTACCACAATTTTTTTTTTGACAATGAGCAAACTAGGCTCCATTAATTCAATTAATTACATTAATCAAATGACTAACTGGTTTTTAGATTTTAAAGATTCATGTCATAAAATATTGTAAATAATGCATTCTTAATGTCTGATAAAGTGTGACCATCGTCATTCTCTCCCTTTTAATATTTGAAGTACATATTTAAAAAAAAAAACTTTGATGGTTTGAAAAAAAAACAAACTATTTCTCCAACATTTTTTTTATTTAAAAAAAATGTTAAAAAATGTTTCTATTGCCTCTTGAAAAAATACATTTGATTTCTTCTCTTTCTTTCGTTAGAAAGTTGCACCATCGACACACTGTTTGAGAAAAAGTACTAATTATTACACTAAGATATCATTTACTTCCTCTAGTAACAGAGTGCAAACTAAAATTTTCATACTCTTAGTGTTGTGGATGGGTGCATGTCCTATCTAACATGAATAGTGAATTTTATTTATTTTCTTTATGTTACAATAATTGTGTAACGAGTTCACGTGTTTCAGAGAAAATATTAAGTAAATAACGACTGCGTTACTAAATATCTTTTAATTCTAATACAGTTTTTAAAGTTAAATTAAATAATTAAAGTTTGTAAATATTAGTCAGCATTTTATATTTAACGTGAAATGCAAAAGGTTATTATAAGAAAGTTCCTTTCAACATTTGTATTTTAATAAAAAATTTTGATCGTCTTCGTCATTATAGTATGAATCAGTATAAACACAGCATTTTTTGTAGAGCGCGAGTAAATTTGTCTACGAGCTTGTCCAGCAAACCTCATAAGACTCTCAGTCACAACCTAAGTGGTCGAGTACACATTAGGAAATGGATTTTTACACTATCTCTGTTACATTAAAACACGAGCTTTTCAATGGATGAAAACGAGATATATCTATGTTAGATGATCAACCTAAAGAGGAATCTAGATTCTCTGATCCGATTTTGTCCTCATGTTTGTAGTTAAAAATCCTTAGGCTAATTTTTGGATTAAGTTTAAACATATCATCAACTAAGTCCGAGGATTTCTAATACTAAGATTTTCAAGTCAATTTCATTTCCTAAAAACGTATTTTCGTGATGTGGTTCGCGAATCGTGTGTTGGAATTAAAAATAGTAAATGCATACTGGAATTAATGCCTTGAATTGATTGTTAATAAATTCTCAGCCCACTAAAAAGGCTATCAAAATTAAATCTAAGTTAAAATTATTATCCGCTTCACGTGAAACAGTTTTATTTAAAATGTATAGCCTGCATCTAGATGACTTAAGTGAGACAATTATTCAATTACTAAATCTATATAATTGAAATGATTACATTCAAAATATACTTATTATTTTCAAGTATCTTAAATAAAGTTTAAATTAATTAAACATTTCACTAAAATAGGTTACTAAATACAAAGCATAAAGCATAATCTGTCACTTTTAAACATGTTATTATCTTTTGATCAAAAATAAATATTGAAACTCATAAATAAACCCTGTTTTCGTCCCTGTCAATGGATAGTTATATGTTAATGTTCATAATCCCCCCCTCAGTATTTGCATTCCAAATTTGTTAGTGAATTTTCTATATGACTTAAACATAAAGCAATGGACAAGCTAACTTTCAATGCCTCGATCCGGATAAAATATGTTAGTGATGTCAAAACGCACCATCTACTAAACACTGTAGACTTTATACACTTGTCCTAATAAAAAATAAATTATTTTTTGCATTTTTTGTCGCTTATTCGGACCCTCTATAAAAAAAGTATTAGAGTCCAGGATGAGTTAGAGGGACATTAGAGTTTAGTACGAGTCCAGGATGAGTTAGAATGACAGTAGAGTTTAGTACGGCAGAATGCTGATGTACATTGTAGTCAGTTGATTGTGTTGTCAATTGTGCCGTCTTAGCTGTTATTAATTTATAAGCTCATCAATGTACCAGATTATTTTTAACACTCGTGGTTGTCAAGTTCTTGAGTTAGATGAGTTGTGTTGACCAGTGTTTGTACAAGTGCTGATTAGGAGAGAGAATCGTAACAATATTTATACAAATAACCCAGAGTTATTTTACATCTTTTTTTTACCAGACTATTATTCAAGCAGAATCGCACAAAATAGGAACTCTTGTTACTTAAGACTGAGTCTTAAAATTAGACATAATGTATTAACATAACGGCATTATGGATACAATGCAACATTTTGAAATTGAAATAAATCTTGACTTTTCCAGTGTCATGCCTTTGTAAAATTATGTTTACTGTATTAGTTGACATGAAGTCTAAAATAAAGAACAGACTTTTAGACGTGGAACAGCGTCTCAGATTAAAATTAACAACCAGTGAACCAAATTCTATGATCATTCATGTCAACATTAAGACTTTTTTTCTAATGCGCGTACATTAAAGGGAGGGAGGAGATTAGTATTTAGCGTTGCAAAAATTATAAAGAGGTACTCATATATCAATATATACTGTAACACTGCTCCAATATTAGAGGGAACACTCGAAGTATTAACTGGCCCTTAAGAACAAGGCATTCAAATATTTCTGGAAATCTTCATCAGCCATTCATGGTAATATAGGAAAATGCAAATGTCTAAGTAAATATTCAGTTATTCAAAGTAAATATACCAATGCTTTCTTGAATCAATAAATTTAAAGGAAACAAGATTACAAAGAGAGTTTGTGTGATACACAAACTCAGAGGCGGCCCCCGTTGGAGTCGGATCCCTGTCAGATCCGCCTATTTGCAAGATGTTTCGGATGTTCCTTCAAAGTTGAAAATAATTAACTTCTCGATAAATGACGGAGGATGGCGAGCAGGGTATAAACCTGCCTTATCTTGATGTTTCCGCACTAGACTGTAGTTCGGATTTATCGTTGGTCCCTGGCTCAATTACTGCATGCTCCCATCCCCTCCTGTGGAAGGTTTGAAATAGGAAGTAAACTATCTTTAACTCTGAAGAAACAATCGAAACATGTAAAACAAACAGACACATAACCCGGGAGCGTCGAGATAATCAGTTCAGCATGCCAACTGGTTACAAACTAATAGCCTGATATATACAATATGTCACACGAGCGATTTTAAATAATCTTTCAGCATTGATCTGTAGAGATGTAGATATACATAAACTAAACTTCTGATTTAGCCTCTTAATATATATCTTATTAATTATTATTATTAATAATTTGGATGTAATTTAGATAAAATTTAGGTAAAATAAAAATAAAAATCCCAGATAATCAATAGAATGAATGCAATATTAAATTTTAAAATAGAATATTAGTTTTAGTTTATTATAACATTTCAATGTAGATCTAGACATAAACATCCGGAACAATCTATTATAGATATTTTAAACTATCTCAATATTGCGAATAAAAAGTAAAGGTTAAATATTATTTTCAAAAGCCTTTAGTTGTTTTTTTTTATCTAACCGTGACGGACAGACCAACAAACAGTTAAAACGCACAAAAATATGCTTCTTTCATTCTTATGTTGGCAATAAAAAACACTTTTTTTTAAATGTGATTTTTAAAAAAGTTTAAGAAAAGAAGTTTAGATTCATGTCATGTCCGGGCTTTACTCTAGTACACGAAAGTCGCTGCTAAAAGTTCATTTAAAAAAAATATGTCAAAGGTAAACACCAAATCTTATTTAATGCCCCAGCGGTCAAAATATACATCTTCCGTGCTTTGATCTCTCAACGTTAGCCTTATAAAGCTGATGTTCAAGGCAACTGCCACGCCTCTTTTATGAGTTAATTACTTAAATAGTGAAGACTCTTACGTTCGGAACAAAATGAAACGAGAAATCCAATGTATTATGTTAGATTATTAACTGTATTAAATTAGGTTTGATTTATATTGCATACTAATTAGTTTTTTTTTCTCTTTAAATACTGCTTGCATAAAATATTTAAAAAAATTAGATTTTGAGAATTTTAGAAAAAAAAAGTAGCCGTTGCATCAGAACTTTGAATGATCTATATTATCGTGATGTCAGATTTTCATTTTCTCTTCTACTTTCTGAGCACTAAACGGGACGGACGGACAGACAGACAGACAGACAGACAGACGGACAGACTGGCCACACAAAACTAATAGCGTCTTTTCCCCTTTCGGGGGCCGCTAAAAATAGACGGTTAATGAAAACGAATAGTAAATAATAAACGTTTTTCGACATGATAGTCCTGCATTTATGGTGTTAAATTACATAAATATTCATTAATTGACATCATTTGTTTACTTTAAAGTGAATTATCAAGTTATGATATTTTTCATTACTTCCCTTTTAATAAACATATGCTAATTTTATAGAAAAAAATATTTGATGGCGTAAATATAATACCAAAAATTAAAACAATGATCGAGCTAACCTCTAAATATGTTCTGTGACGTTTTACGTCTCGAGAGACGATCTTTTCCCCTTGCAAGCTCTTGTGTCACTAAAGATACTTCATGTCGCGTTTGCATACATCCGTATAACGTAAATATGTTACTATTCTGAAAAAGCTTCGGAGTGACGTCTAAAGATAAGATAAATAAGATTCTTCATTTCTTTTTAGGAACGATTACCCTCCCCCCAATGTTGAAAATCTATATATGTAATTATCTACGTTGCCTAACCGTCGATGAAAAAGTCATGAAAAGATAACACTTTTATTTCTGAAAGTCGGACTAGAATTATCACTTGTAAATTTTGCAGCGACAGAGAGCGCGGCTTAAAAAAAAAGAGGGGGGGGGACAAGTAATCTTCTCTGTATATAATTATCTACGTCGTCCAACCACCTACCCCAATTGGACAACTGTGTCTTTCAGGAAGTGTTCACTCGTCACTAAATAGCGGCATATGCTGCTTCGCGGGTCGGCTTGTAACATTTTAAAGATAAGGAAAATAATTATAAGAGAATCTATAATCAACCGTCAAACACAGAAATGTCGCAGTGACACTGTTTCTTCTTTTCCATCAGGAAGTCTGACAATGGCATACTGAGGGTTGCATATGATTAAGTCCACAGCTATTGTAGCATCGTCATATTTTGAGGCACGGACTCCCTTTTTTAACAACACTTTTTCTGGTTGAGTTAACCATGTCGGGAGTGATTTGCCGAACGTGGACCTGCGATAGAACTTGAATATTCTCTCGTGCGGTGTCTCGTTTGTAGCGGTACAGAGAAGAGAACGAAGAGAGTGCAGGGCTTGGTTTAACACCTGCTCCCATTTGGAAACCGGGAGTCCTTGAGTTTTAAGGCCAGGATGATAGCTTTTCATAATGAGCCGTTCAGGCGTTCTACTTGAGAGTTGCCTCTTGCATTATAAGGGGTTGACCTGCTTGTGGCCACCCCTCTCTCGTGTAAAAATTCCTGCACTTCTCTTGACATGAAAGAGGTACCTCTATCAGAGTGTACATAGTCGGGCATTCCGAATAGTCCAAATAAATTATCTAGATATCTGATTACTGTTAAAGCCGACATATCAGAACAGGCGTATGCAAATGTGAATGTTGAAAATTCGTCCACTATGGTTAGCAGATATGTGTTCCGAGATGTAGAAGGTAGCGGCCCTTTGAAGTCCATATTTAGTCTCTGGAAAGGTTACATCGCCTTAATTAAAGTTCCATAAGAATTACTGAAGTATCTGGGTTTTACTTCACCACAGATTCTGCACTGGTTGACAACCAGCCTGACATCTTCACAAGAGAAAGGTAAGTTTTTCGCTCGCACTAAATGCCATATTCTTGTTACTCCCGGATGACACAGAGAGTCATGGAGCAGTTTCAATTCATTTCGACTCATAGCTGACACACACCCGTTTCTGGAAAACGTATCAGCCGCTACATTTTGTTTGCCTGGCCTATACAAGACATCGTAGTGGAAACAGCTCAGTTCCAGTCTCTACCTTTGAATTTTCTCATTCTTTATTTTCCCTTTGCTCTGTTTGTCGTACATGAAGGCCACAGAACGTAGGCTTCTTTTTTTTATTCCTGAGTGCCGCCTTTCACTTCTGGAGAGTGTTCTTGAAAAGAACGCCACGGGGCGGCCATCCTGGTTAAGGGTGGCAGCTATTGCAACATCCGAGGCGTCTGTTTCAACCGTCAGAGGTCGAGTATAGTCGATGGTGAAGATGGCAGCTTTCTCCAGCTCCTGCTTTAATTCGTTAAGGGCTGTCTTTACTGTTTCTGAAATCAGAGAATCAGAGGTGTATCAACATATGGAACATGAAGACCTTGAGCTGGAGACAAACCCAATCACGCAGATGCAGGTGCCTACTGACCATGTGGCTATGGAACCAATGGCTGCTCCTAACACACAAGTGCAACAGGGGGAAAATGGACATCAAGAAGAAGTAAATGTGGAAGTTAGAGAGCCGCCAATGTCACCAATTCAAAGCGACGGCAATATTGGTCCTGCTAGATATGATCTGAGACCAAGAACAAGCAGACCTAATTATAAGGTCTAACATTTATTTTGTTAGAAAAATTTGGGATCCACTGCGAGTAGTACGCCAACATGCCCACGATTCGTTTTTGTGAGCGCATATCATTAGGAGGAGGAGATTTCTTAAAGCCTGGAATCTGTCAGGGACTGGTTTTAGTAGGCCTTTCGAAATTTCGTATCCTAAGAGGCAAACTTTGTCAAAGGCTATCGTACTTTTGTCTTCATTAAATGTGATCCCATACTTTCTAGAAGCATCTAGAAATCTTTGAAGATTCTCATCGTGCGACACTTTATCATGACCACATACCATTACTTTGTCCACATATGCAAAGGTGTCCTGCAACTTTTCATTCTCAATAACTTGATTTATTGTTCTTTGAAAGCATGCATCTCTGTTGGTAACACCAAAAGGGATGCGGTAGAACTGATAGAGTTTGCCACATGCCTCAAATGCAGTAAACGGCCTTTCCTCAGTCTTGATTGATATCTGATGGTAGGCACTTTTGAGGTCTAGAGTACTAAAAACGGAATAGTTGGATATCTGTTCTACCAGTTCGTCGACTCGGGGCATTGGGTATGCATCCAGTAAGGTGAAGCGATTTATTGTTTGGCTGTAATCAATGACCATCCTTCTTTTATGTCTCTCGTTCGTTGTCACAAGCACATGGGCTCTCCAGGGGGACTTTGAGGGTTCAATGATTTTGTCCGACAGGAGTTTTCTAACTTCAGACTCAATAAATTTGTTATCGCCTATTGAGTGCTTTCGGGACTTAGTAGCCACCGGTCTGCAGTCAGAAGTTAGATTACTGAATAGGCTTGATGTCTCGACTCGTGCTGCCTTAAGACCATAGATGTGCAAGGGATTGCGTTTTCCCCCGTACGGTATGGTCAATTCCTTGTGAAGACTTATAAAGTCTACGCCAAAAAATACATCCGAACACAATCCAGCAAGTATAGAAAGTTTGACCTTTTTGTAGTGTTCTCCCTTGTACTGGTCATCGGCAAATGTATGTCATAGTGTCTTTTCAGAAAGATATGTAGTGGCCATGAATATTCTGTTTGTAAAAGGGCGTACTGGCCATTTATTTTTGTGGACGATGGCTTCTGATATGTAGCTTTCACAGCTGCCAGTGTCTATGAGAGCTTGCAACAACAACCCGTTGACGTTCACTTGGGCCGTAGACTGTGTAAGTCCATAGAAATGCGTTGATGAAAAAGTACATGGAGTTATTACATTGGTCAGTGATATGTTACTGCCAGCTTTGGTTGCTGTTGTTTTACTAGATTTACAAACAGCTTGGAAGTGCCCCTTTTTACTGCACTGATGACACAATGCATTCCTAGCGGGGCATTCAGTCCTAGAGTGTCTTCTCCTACCACAGAAGTAGCAAAGGGACTTAATATCATTCAATTACTGGTCTTCATTTGTTTCTAGATGGGAGAAAGTTGGAGTTGGCATTTTCATTGCCCCACAAGAGCTTTTGTTCGTTCAATTGTAAGCCTGCGCATGCGTTGTGGCTGTTTCTAACACTCTAGCTTCGTCAAAAGCGCTTTGTAGAGTAAGAGATGTCTTTTCCAGTAGCCTATGTCTAATGGTGTTGGAGGCCAGACCAGTTATAAAGGCGTCTCTAATGCAAATGTCTCTATGCTGTTCTGCAGTTACTTCTTTAAAGTCACAGTCCCGGGCCAGGCTTCGCAACTTTAGCATAAAGGACTCGACCGTTTGGCCCGGCTGCTGTTTACATGTAGCAACCAAATGTCTAGCAAAAATGTCATTCTTTATCTTGATATAAGTAGTCTTGAGTGTGTCTATGGCCATCGAATAGGACGATACATCACTGATGAGCATATAAACCGTAGCAGATACGTGATTTTTCAGCAACTTTAGTTTAAAGTCTTCATTAATATCCTTGATGGACGAAAGAAAATTCTGTAATGTGTCATACCAGTGAGTCCATTTTTCTGAGGCCAAAGGAGCATTTGGATCAATGTCCAACTCTTTCGGACTGAGTAGTTTATCCATTGTTGATTTAGAATTCCAACATTAATCCAAATACATAATTTTGTCGAATAAATTGTAATGAAACAACAAATACTAGTATACCAATAACATGGCTTTATATATATTAAAATGACAATGTCTCGCAAAAATTCATACTTTCATTGTGTATTCTATGTCTGTTTAGATTAGTAAATTCGATGTTGACCGCCTCTGAGTTTGCAACAATTACACAATCTCTCTTGCTTCATAACACAAAATCTTGTTATAACCCTGTTTATTCTATGTCTGTTAACTGTCTGGAGTCACGTATGAATGGGCTAGAGATAAAAAAAAAGTCAGTGCGATGGAGCCTAGGTGCAGAGAACGAGAAAGCTAAAGGAAAAAACAACAAAAAAGTAACTTTTAATACCAATTTCAATAACATTTTCTATATATATATATATATATATA
>JADKLZ010071522.1:11406177-11424332 GCA_021533235.1 Biomphalaria straminea
AGCCATTTTATTACTTACAACAGATTCCCCGCGCCATCCTGTCGATTAAACATCCCTATAATTATTTGTCTGTTAATTATATAAGCTATTGCTTTAAAAGAAATCAAACACATTTTTAACAAAATATAATTTATAACGCTGTTAACCATCAAGCTGTAAGGGAAATAAGTCTTTGGCATATGGTTGAACACAATCTGCAATTACAAACACAATAGCACACTACAGACTGAAAAGATAAAATATAATTTTTAAAAAGTCGAAGAACAAAACTCTACTTGTCTCTCTAACCTTGCTAATGCTTTTTTTTTTCCACCACAATTGTTCACAAATACTCGTATTAAAGGTCTTTTGCAAGTCAATGGATTTTTTTTATCTAAAGAATTATAGAGTATTTGCGCTCTAGAAAACTTTCTCTTTGACTATTAAATACATAAATAATTCGAGTTTTAAATATGGTTCTAATTTTTCGCATTATAAAATAAGTAAAGCCAATGCGTTAAAAAAATGATTAATGGAGCTAAAAATAGATTACTTGTTGTGTGGTGTTGCCCGTTTGACCTATTTACTTTGAGAAATAATATATAGATATATAATAGAATAGCAATATTAACCACTGATAATTTTCGTGTAAGTAAAACATATTGTTTATTTATGATGTGATTACTAAAAATTATTTTTTTTTAAATCAGCAAAAAACTTTAAAGATAACTTTAAATATAGGCCTAATTTGGAGATAATAAAAAAAAAAAAGAAATTACCATATCTAATTTAATTAAACATAAATTTTCTAAAAATAATGATTTTAAACATTTTACAATTAAAGAATAATTAATAAGTTCAACGAATTTGATTGTTACGTTTTAGTTGTTTTGTTTTTTTTTTTTACCTAAAAAAATAAAAAGTGACTGCTAATTGCTTAATAAATTAATATTATTTTGATCATTCTTGTGGTGGCCTAGCGGGCCGCATGCAAGGTGGTCGCGGAACGCATGTGGCCCGCAAACAAGTACTCGTAATTTTCGAGTCTGTTTGCGTACAAAATATGCAAAATGCATACCTGTTAACAACTTTGAACATTTTAAAAGTTTAAATCTATACACAGGAGGGGGGCATTAATACCCCAGTAAAAAGTTGCATAGAATTTTTATGGAATGTATTATAGTAAAGAGAAACATGAGTTTACAGTATATGTATTGTTTTTTTTAAGTAATATTAATATGGTGATGGTAATATTAATATTTTATAGAAAAAAAGGTTGTTAATGAATATCAATAATTAAAAGTAAAGATTTTAGATTGTTTTTTTTTTTAAATATAGTAAGTGAGCTTAAATTCAATGATGAAAATTTGTTAATGAAAGTCAGTATTTTGTTTTCGTGAACCACAATAACTCCATGACTTTCCTTTTAACAATTTCATTCAAAATGTATAACGAAATGATCTGAGTACTTTTGAAAGAATAAAGCATTGATCCGACTAGTAAAGATCCCCCTTCAGACCTTGTGTACTATGAGGCGGATGATGTAAAGGTCATCTGATTCTGTGGCGTAAAGGTTAACAAGGGTGTCTTGTGACCAGCGAATAATATTTTGAATTTCGATTGGTCAGAAATTTGTGATGCTTTTTGAATATAATAATTTTCGCATTTTTACGTCTGGCAAAAATGTGATTTTGAAGTCTACGCTTGTAGCATGCTCGGTCTAAGTAAATACAGCTACGGATATAGGTCAGTGCGTCTACCAAGGTCTTTACCCTCTACAAACTTAAAACTATATAGATTAAAAATGTTTTTTTTACGAACGAAAGTAAGATGATACATAAAGGAATTATATCGTTTCTTCTAAATATGGCATGCTTTTTGATATAAGTATTTTTATTTCTAAGTGCTTCTCCATTAAAACAATCATTTTTACTGTACGACATTGCAAGATCTGCCAACATATGGAATTACTTTTAAGCAAGGATAACGTTATACCTAAACTGTTATATAAAGAGCATCAAAAAACAACATGCACAACACTGCTATAGTTAAACAAACTTTTTGAACATAAATGTCTTAGCGAAATCAGAAAAATCAGACACCAAAAGCCCGCTCATACCTACGTCAAGTGGTCAATCAAAACTAGAACAGAGAGGTACAAAACAACTTGTTTGTTCCTTATTTGGTCAGACTGTATCAACACTACTCGCTGACTAGAAAACAGGATCAAGACGTCTGTGTTATGTTTGTTCTATTTATGTGAATGTTTTTTTTTTTTTTAGAAAAGAGTTCTTGACCTTGTAATCACACCGACATTTTTAGAAAAAAAAACAACAGTAAAACGGATTCTATCGCTGATTTTTAGTCTCTAACCCAAATATCCCAAGCGTCGCTAGTCCCGTTCAATATACGTCTTCTATGGTGCGTCTCTAACTAACTAATAATATAAACTAAGTGCCGAACAGTGGACGTTTTTAGTAGATAGTTGTAAATCCATTGAGATGAGACAAAATGTCTCCCTAGTACTTGAGGCAGGTTTTGGCTCTATGAGACCGTCATTAGCGAAGTTACAAGTAGATACTTCTTAACTAAAACAGTTTTGCTTCACGTACTATTTAAATTAATGTCGTTACAAATAACAACTGTGACAGAATTCGAGAAACAACTACTGAAACTTGCTGACCTGTCAGAATTATAAATATCTCTTTAGTTGGGGTTCCTCTCTTGTAGAGACGAAGAAGCAGTAGCCCCGACTTGCTTTCCCCAAATAGTTCTCTATCTACTACCAACAATTCAGGATTACTGACTGCCAAAACAACCGTCATGTTCACTTAAAGTAATATCCCTTTGAAACATGAATGATAATAATAAAATCAAATAATAAACCTAAATATTATGGTACAAAACCTTATATATTTATGTAACAGCAATTAATGCAAATGTATTACAAACTGATGTTAGTCGATAATTTTGTCAATGTCCATTACCTACATTTAGACATTACAAATTATTAGCCAGCTTTATAGAGGGCTTAAATAATAACCCGCTTGTTAGTGTATCTGCAAGGACGGTATTTTATACGTTTCGTAGCCATTTTAACTTTGTATGTTTTCCGTTTGGTATGTGTATGAGGTCAAGTTATAAACCAAAATATTATGGTACAAATTTATTTATGTTACAACAATGCATCCAGATTTATCTTATCTTATATAATACAGACGTTACTTCAAAAAAGAAGATGATTACGTCCTAGCGTCATGCATTCAGTCATGCATATTAACAAATGACTTAAATCCTGCCAAGTCACTGGTTTTCCTGGCTAGCTCAGGCAATCCATTCCATACTCTAATAGCGCTAGGGTAGAAGGAGCTTTTGTACAAATTTGTCCTACAAAACTTAGAAATTAATAAATATCACGCCTAGAAACAAACATCTATACATATGTTTCTCAAAAGACAAGTTCAAAAGTTCAGCCGAGTAAGCAACAACAAGTAAATGGGAAGATCCCATGGCGCAGCACGGTGTGAATGGAAATTGATGCATCCCAATCCGCACTATTTTGTGAATGAAAATGGTGTTTATATGATTCTCTTCTTCTCAATTTTTGTCGTAATATTAAAAATATTTCCAGATTATTGTGTCGAAGACTATTGAAACTAGAACAACAATACACAGATAGAGTATACTCTAAGGTTTCACTTTAGAAGTACTTATATAACGCACATTCGTTCATTAGACATGATTACGAAAGGTGATTCATCTCTCTATTCCTAGATCTAGATCTAGATCTAAAACTCGAATTCAACTCTAAGATTTGAGAATTTGAGATAGTTTTATGCTTTAGCACATGAACATACTAATTATAGTCCATTTATTCAAATTAACATTCAAATTTGTTTTTCTAAAGTATTGTTACATGAGTGCAACTCTATTCTTAATATCGCGTAAATTAAGGTCAATTAACCATTTTTAGCTCCATTCAAAGTATTTTTTAATCATGAACAAGTTAATGGAAAGATCCCAAGGTGCAGCATGGTGTGAATGGAAATAATGTATCCAAATCCGCACAATTTTCATTCACAAAAAAAAGCATAGACATAAATAAATATAGACTGGAAAAAGGAATTAACTTCATGTAAATTATTTTAATAATTTATATACCTAAAAATTAGCACGGGTCCAAAGAAAGTGCGGGACCCACTGCGGTCGCATATTATGCAGTGCCTAAGGCCTGCCCTGCAAAATAGCGCGTATGCTATTCCGCCGATCGACTAGTTGTTATTAAACTATAGACTTTGCAGAGTTGCCAATTAAACAATGTCATTATTATATACTATCCTCTCTTATTGTTTATTTTATCATATTCCTTGGATTTCGATTATCAGTTTATTTTATTGTGTCTATGTCAATTACCACCTTTCGGACATTTTTATTAAAAAAATATAGCCAGCTGATGACTTAAGTAAAACAGCAATGAACAATCTAATCACTAACGTTACGATTCTAATAAACTATGACATTAATGTCCAAACTGAACTGTTTGTTGTAATACGAGTTTCATTATTGTGGGATCTCATTCAAATGTTTGGTAGCATATACATATTTTCAGTGTTACATTTATACTCCATTCTATCTGTCTTTACACAGAGAAACATCCTGAAGACACTAGGACTCAACAGAAGTAGGAGCTTAGCAGAGGCGGCCTCTGGGGGGGGGGTGAGTAAGGTCACGGCCTCAGGCCCAGTTCTTTTGCTTGGTCAGGCGATAAAAGCAATATAGTTATCTACGTTAACTTATGTCTACGTCATACTGATGTGAGAAATGACACCTGTTAGTGTCTCCCCGCAAACTACTAAAGCCACATCTGCGACCAATTAGCTTAAAGTTTGTTGTCTGTTTTTACGAGGTAAGTTACGACCGGGTATCCGACTCGTATTTGCCGTTGGAGTTTGCAGCGCTCCACAGATGTAGTTGACAAAAAGTACAGATCGAACATTTTTGCTTATTATGTTACACACACACAAAAAAAGATGTGTCCAATTTTCATGGAAGTTTCGAAGTACACTTTTCTCTGTTTACGAGGTAACTGTGTGCTAACCTTAAGACATCTTTCGATGTTTACGAGATAACTGTGTACTAACCTAAACACACCTTACTATGTTAACAAAGTAACTGTGTATTAAACTAAATAATCTTTTCTATGTTTACTAGATAACTATGTAGCACAACGTCAATGTCCACTAACCTAATCTCGACTGTGTAATAAATTACATGATTACATTTGGCTTTTTTGGAAGTCAAGTTTGGCGACAAACTTACCAAGCTTTCGTGTTGAGTGGACATAGAGAAAGGAAGAGTTACATTTGTAAGCAGCCTTGAATGTTTAAGGCATTCAAATAGTGAAATTGCTTGTGATATTTGAGCCCGTATGTAAAAGAAGTAAAAATAAAACATTATTTATTCATAACTTGATCGTAACTTAAATAAAGTGCTACACAATCAAATACTAAAAAGAAAAGAAATGAGAATTTAATGAATAACTATTCTTGAACCAAACTTTTTATTTTGCAATTTAATACATTTTGTGGTTTTAAATTACATATCGTAATACTAATTTTTTTGTATACGTCAACATTTGTTTTAGTGAATGATTACATTTTCATAAGTTATATTCCCATCTTTTAAACAATTCCTATTTCCAATTTACAGTGGAATTTCTCGAGAGCCAAAAGAAAAATAAGATTTTTTTGTTCATCCTTCATAAAGTCCAAACTTCGACATGTAGGACATATTCAGTCAGTCAAAGCAATAGTGCTCACTGTACAATTCGAGAGTTATCTGTACAAAAATACGGTCCTGGAGTGTCTCTACATTTATTGATTGTTTCGTCAGGTACAAGAACTAATTGTTCAAAATTTATCTTGATCCGTGATATGGTGTGGGAGGAGAGGCTTGCCAAGTGTGGGCAATGATCGCGTAAGGCAGGTTTGGGGAGGAGATAATGAATATTGTTCTTTCTTTGATTGCCCTTATTGCCCTACGCCTGTAATTGTAAAAGTTGTACTTCAAGCGTCTTTACATTTGACTTTGTCGAATGTTTGATACTGAAAAACGACCTATTGAGATTAGGTATTTAAAGATTGCTAAGAATAAGATTATTTTACTATGTCCAGTGAGAAAGACATTTGATTTAGCACTATTTATTTACACTTTTTAAGTATGTTCAATAGGTTTTAATTAAATAGAAAACCTTCACTCTTTTTAAAGTTGAGAGACGCTAAGCGTAGAAAACGTTCATATTTTAATATAAATATACTTGCGAATTGTAGTTCAATGAATAGTTCAATAATATGTCAATATTTTTATTTGCAATTATATTTATTTCTTTTATTGTGATGTATATTTATATTGTAGTCTCGCATATCTATAAACTCCGTGCAATGTACATGTGAAGTTAACATTTTGATGTTGAAAAAAAATTAAAAAAAATTTAGTCTCTTATGCAGCGGTTATTCACGTGTTGGTCACGATGCTTTTAGGGTCCAAAGAAGATTTGCCAGACGAAATCTGAAACTTTAGGGAATTTGTTTTTACATTTTTGTCTCTCAACTTACACTGGCTGTCTTAGTGGGCTTTTTGCCTTGACAGTAACATGATAAAGTCGTTGTCCACTAGTCTAATGACACATTTCTAAGTTTACAACACTAACCTAAAGACACCTTTCCTTGTTTACAACTGTTATTGTCCACTAACCTAAAGACACCTTCCTATATTTACAACGTTCTAGCCACATAGTAACAGTAAACTTTTTGAAAAGAAAAAGATAATTAATGTTAATTTGACTAACGATGTTAATAAAAACAACAGAGTTGTCAAATTGTTCAATCTATCTTCGTACATTATTCACCACAGTAATTATTGATTCGTTTGAGGCGACAGAAACTTCTTTCGCCAGTTGCCACAATAAAGGATATTTTGAAAAATATTCAGAGTGAAGCAAAGCAGTTTAAAAGAATAATATATCTTTCATTTGAGGACAGATAAGCTTAATACGTTTTCAGAATCTTTTAATATTTTCAAGAGATTCCCAGGACATTTGTATGTTTTACAATATCAGGAGATTTTATTAAACTTCTGGTAAATCATGTTTCAATTTAATAAATCACACCTAGAATTAGCCTTGATACAAGACTCTACAAAAACGATGTCGTATTACGACATTCAATATTTTTACGTTGTGGCCAGATGTTCACAATAGACATTTATTTGTTCTAAAATGAAGTACCGTCAAGCGTTCAATAGACAGTTGATTCAAATATCTGTGGCATTTTACGTCTCGTGAGAAGATTTTTTTCCCTTTGCAACTTCTTGAGTGGCTAAAGAGGCCAATCCTTGATACACAGCTGCGGTTGCAGGTTGGGCATATAAAATCACCAGGCGGAGCTGCATTTTCAGCCTTCTTTCTGCTTCGGTTGTGTATGGCATCTGCAATCCGAGACCCTTCTCTTATGCTCTCTTTCCATGTGGATCTATCCAGTGCTACTTTTTTCCCAGCTGCTAGTGTCGATTTTGAGTGGCTTCATGTCGCGTTTGCACACATCTGTATCTGATTCAAATATACAGGCTGCGAAAATAAGAATGTAGTCTGTAACATATATTTTCCAAGGACTATTTATTGTTTATGGAGAGGAAATAGATGCAAAGAATAAGTTAACATTAATAAACATAGCCTAAAAAATTGAGTAGGGCTTACAAAATTTACAACAAAACAAGTGAACGATGTCGTCAAATGATACGTTGTAATTTTACAATCACTATATTCAGTTTGTTAAGATACTAAAACATAGTCTTGATAATCAAATAATTTAAATAATAAAACATATATTTTTGTCATTGTAGAATTTTAAATAAAATAATTTTGAAGAAAAATGATTTTAAAAAATTCCTATATGTTACGTCTAAGCATGGGATAACTAGCGACAAGCAATTATTTTACCTTTACAAGGGGCAGCAAATACAATCATTGAAAAATAGTGTATTTCTAAATAAAGAAAAGTCAAGTACATATTACTTGAACTTTTCTCATGTCTACTATTAAGTTACGACAATCATTTATATTCACCTATTAATTTAACAAGTACAAGACTCGGGAGCACGTTACCCTGCCTCAACGTGGCGCTCCCGTGGAAACGGCTCACTAGAGGAAGTGGCTAGGCGAAAGGGTAACAAATATGATTCCCGTGAGAGTGCCCATGGGCGGACGAGAGTCTGCCCCTTCACGGTGCGGATTTGTAAGAAAGCTCCCACAAACCAGTCACAAATCCATGCGCTGTTCCTCAAGGGACCGTCTCATCAATGGCGGATTCCGCACAGTTAGCTTGGTACAACGAAGGTAAATGGTGGAGGCCCCCGGTGCCACCGAGTGGTATTGGAAACAGCAATGCTCTATAAGCATTGACTCGGGTCGCTCCCAGACAGGCCTGTTGGTCCGCAGGTTTTTTTTTTTTTACTGTTTGATTTTCGGGCAGTGAGGACAGACAGGTTTTTTTTTTCAAACTTAGTGCTCGAAGAGCCTTCGGCTCAGCACTTACGACTATCCAGCAGTACAAGACTACCTATACTTTAATTGCCAAGGCGACGGAAATGTTAATACAAGATTTTCTTGAGATGACCAAGGAATTAGCCATGCCTAAACCAGAAGGACAACATAAGAAATTGGCTGTCTTTGTTCCCTTCCTTTTGTCAAGATGTTGCCCCCAGACCAGGGGTCGGCAACCTTTTGAGTCGGAAGAGCCAAAAATAACAATTTACAAATATTCAACGATTCTAAAGAGCCACAAGATTTTTTTCGTCCGAAAATTTCGTTAAGAATTCTTCCTTAAACTGGCGATGGTAGAGTGCTTTTAACTAGATGCTATTAAAAATCTTGCTTAACACATTCATGACGAGCAATGTTTGGACAAAAAGCGCATCTTTGTTTTTTATGCAGTGATTCATGGTTTAATTTCGCACCAAAGAATCTTAGTTGCCCCTTTTTTTTCCTGTAATACTTCTAGTTCCATCAGTTGCTATTGAAAAGATTTATTTATAAAGATTTTATAATCTACATGTATTTCCGCACTACATTGGTTCAATCTTTTCCTCTGGTTTGTCACAATCCTTATTAAAGTTCTTCTTTTGGAACTTGGGAAGACATATACCTGACAAAAAGGTCAACTTGTGCAATGTCTTATATTTCGTAAGACTCATCTATATCAAGTTATAGACAGAAGAAAATTGAATGTCTTCCACATGCACATATTTCGCATTTCAAGACATGGAGAGGGGTGCGCTGAAAAGTGAGTACAAGTTGCTGAGAGATAGAATCGAATAAGAACAATTTTACAAAGTTTTTTTAAATCAAAATAAATAATATTTGAGAATGGAACTAAGGAGCCGTAGCTTAATATCCAAAGAGCCGCATGTTGCTCGCGAGTCGCAGGTTGCCGACCCCTGCCCCAGACACACACTTTGAAAAACGCTACTGACATTAGCACTAGGATAATATGAGGCGCCTTTAAAGTTAAATGCATGCAACGATTGTATTTGATATATTGCCAAAATTTATACTACATAGAAAGTGAAGAAATTTGAATATTTATTTGGATTTTTTTAAGTAACAATAATGTAGTGTAATACGATCAAAATAGTCACGTCGCCCCCTGCTAAAGGAAAGTAACTTATGTTTATTAAGATTATCTTTAATTTTTAAATTTTATAAACAAAGTTCATATGATAGTTGTTTTCCTTCTCTTGAACTATATATATGATATTTTTGCACATTTTATTCACATATTCAGGTATATTATTTTTTATATATGACCCCACACACCAAACAGAAGGAAGTATGGTGATTTTGTGACATAAATATAAAAAACTCTGCTGACGTAAAGTATATATAATACGACATTGAGGTTTTATTTGTATTGGTAATAAATCCTTTGTTGAGAACATTTGAGGAAAATGTTTTTTAAATTAAATTGGTTTACTGCCTTAGAAATGCGTATTTTCGAGCGTACAAAAAAAATCATTAGGCATACAAAAATGCTATCGATGTTACATACAATTGTAGTATATTTGTGGGTATACAAATTAATTACATTCAAAATATACACATTTTTTTCATGTATCTTACATAAAGTTTAAAGAAACAAAACTTTGACTCCGATATGTTAATGAATAGTACACAAAGGGCTAAAACATAAGGTGCTTTTATAGAAAATTAAAATTTGTAGATCAAAAATAAATATTGGTCGAGAGGCTAAGTACGCTTGAACTTGTCTTTTCTTGATCTATGAAGGCGGCTTGAGTTTGATAACCCAACACGAGCAGAGTTGTTTTTGCTGAGCACATAAAAGCAGCACGGAAAAAATTATCCCTTAGAAACCATTCCCCCACTAGTCCAAATATGAGATTGGACATAGCGATCTGAGAATACTATTAGCATGATTGTAGCGCTATATAAAAGACATTATTATTATAATTTTTTATTATTAAATAATTCATGTTTTTTTTTTTACAAACAGTGAATTGTTTAATGCAAATTAATTTTTCGATAATGAATTATAATAAAACCGTTAAAACTATCAACCTCCAGTTATCCCTTGTAGCCAATGAGTTGAGAATGTGTTGTTGTTGTTTTTTTTTTGTTTATATGATTAAATACCTTCCCCCAACGCACGTGTCTATAAAAAGTTCAACTATTGACTGAGAAACTTTTAAAGATGAGGACATCGAAGATTGGAATATTACATCTATAGTTCGTCCATCGTGGTTCCATGATGACCACTTTGTCATCCAGTGGGCTGAGGGCTTTGCACTGGGGTTTTGTGCCTCCTCATGTGGCTGGTGAGACCTATGCGAGCCTGGAATGTTCGGCCGCACTCTGGGCAGGTAATTCCAGCTGGAGCTAGTGTCGTTTGCCTTGCTTTCCTTCTCTGGCGTTTTTCTTTCGCAAGCGTTGTTCTTTTTTCCTCAGCAACCTGTGCGCCGGATCTCACAGCGCGGCGCCATGATACTCTGTCATGTGCCTCTGTCTCCCAGGTGCCTGGGTCAGTGTATTACAATTACATTTTTTACAGTGCCTTCGATTGTGTTTGAAAGACGCGGATATTTTAAATAAAAGAAAATACAGTTAAATAAATACAAAGGCATAAAGAAAACGTTTACTAAGCAATGTCATACATTTCTTGGAGTAAAACTAAGTATTTTTTTCATTATTATATGGAAGACTTTTTTTGTAGAAATTGTTAGTTACTAATTGATATGTTTTTTTTTTTCTTTTTTTTTTAATTTTTATCTAATAACAAGTCCTCAGCAGTGACTTTAATCAAGTTAAACTACTAAGTAACTTTTATTAAACTGGAGGACAAAAGGGTGGTCATATATAACCTACAATGTTACATTACACTATATTAAAAAAAAAAACTTTGATAAATTTGAAAAATGTTTTATAAAAATTAAAAGTAGCAAAGCAGCAGCTTGACACAATCAGTTAATTAAAAGAAAGAAAAAAGACAGCTAATCAAGATCATTGATAAAAATGAAATCTTTAAATTTTGAACCTGATACAATGTACGGTGTAAAATTATGTAAATATAAATTATTATAAAATATAAATGTCAGCACTTTATTGTAACTTGAATTAGTATACTTTTATCAATTAAGTAACTTCCGTTCTAACAGATAAATTTAATTGTACTGATATTTTAATGGCTTAAATTTTAAAAAACATTCAATGTTCGAGTTAACCCATCGGTCATATATATTTGTCGTTGCAACAGCCAAAAATCACGTCATTCTTGTAATGTATAATGATCTGTACTACCTAAGACAGCTGACGAAAATCTTTCATACTTCACACTGCATAGCCAAACAAAAAATAAATTTAAAAAAAACCTGACTTCTTCCCTCCGACAGAAAAAAATTAATACACATACATGTACTCCATAACAGAGGGCTTTGTGAGTAAAGAGAATGTAATTAATGTCATAATATGAACTGTCAAATTCAAATGTTAAAATTCCATTAAGACCTAGTGTGAATAGGTTTAAAAAAGTTATCTTTAACGTAATAAATATAATTTCTGTGATAAAGGACAGTTACTTTCCTTTAAATATATATATACATTTTAACAGTAACTTTAATATGGTTGTTGCATAGAAATATGTCTACTAAAACAGTTACTGAATGCAAGATGTGTACAATAAATAGTGTTTTGAAATAGAATGAAACATGAAATCTAATTAAATATTGAAATTTATTAACATGTTAGTCTTTCTTACCATGAATTACCCAGTATACAAGTAATATACATTTTTACCATAAAGTATGTCCATAAAAACAATCGTAATGAACTCATTCCCCCAATGACTTAGGAAGACGTAAAGTAATAAACAAGCTAACTCCGAGTGTTTCTATCTCGATAAACTATGTCAGTCATGTTCAAACCATGACCATGTGTTAAATCTTGCCCATGATACGTTTCTATCTGACTGTGGTGATTGTGTTTGTATAGACTAGTATAGAGCCTTGTAGAAATCACTTGATAGAACCTTCGTTAGATTTGAGAATTCAATGTTTATTTACTATTATCGATTATGATTTCATTGGCTGACTAGGTAAAGTGGGGTGACGGTCCTAGAGTTTTATTGCTGTCAGTGGACCGGAGTTTTGTGATTGACTAGTTTAAGTGCGATATAAGGCAGTTTTATAGTGGATGTATATATTTGGAGAATTGAGCTTTTGTTGACGTTATCTACAGTTATACTTATTTCTACTGCTTGTATAAAATATTTCTTATTTCTAATGCATCCCTGGTGTTTCTTGAAGTCTGTATACGATATGTGAAAATGTCAAACCCATAGGCCAGGAGTTCACAACAATCACAACACTGACCCTTGAAGCATGTGTGTTCACTGTCAACAAGTCTCAGAGACCTGATTCCATCGTACTTTTTTTTTACCTGATTTATCACGTGTCGCGTTTCTTGGCACTATTGAATCATGGGATATAATTGAAGTAAATATACATATGTAATAAATAAATAAATAAATAAATATATATATATATATATTACAAGTATTTATAACTTTAGTTACGAGCATACGAAACTGGTGTAGAATATTATTTTTCTAGTTTGACTTTTTTTGCCCAATATATCTCAAACTTTATGGAAGGGTGGTCAAGAGGCTAAGTACGCTAAAACTTTGCTTGACTTAGCTACTTTTAAACTGAAACAGTAACGAATGGTGGAACGTCAATAAATAGATGGAGTCAGATCTTTGGCAGACAAAATATAAAGTTTATTGGAGATAAAATAATACTGCAGTCTCTCAGTTACATGAGTTCACTAAAATCACACGTCTGTAAAACAGCGGTATTGAAAACATCCAAAGTTATTAGTTACAGAAAAAAACATGAGTAACATCCGCATCACAGCGGTAACAATAAACTTCACAGTCACTTTTTGACTCTATAAATCCAGAGAAAAACTAACAAAATACTTAAGTCCGTACTGGACCAAAGATATAACTTGACTCTCTAAGTCGCTATTGAAATACTCTACTGACTTTACTTAACTAACTGACTCAACTGACTTATAGTCTACTTGGTTGAACGTACTTTAGGTAACTGAACTCAACTTAAAGTCAATTTTATTCATACTACTTCCTGTTTTCTACATCAGGAGTTACACGTGTCTTTTCCCAGTCTAAAGCATTGGTGAACATATCACAATATCACAATAATGTCTGTTACGACTGTGACATAAACAAAGTAGACCTTTACAAGTGGGAAAAAGAAATGATATAGAATGGCCAAATCATGATTGAATACGAAAGTGTATATTCATTTAATAAAAGTAAGATAAGATAAGATAAGAAATAGAAATAACTGCAAACTAATCAATATTTATTTAACAAAAATGTTTTCAATATATACTTGACATTAAAATGAAAGTGTTTAATTACTATTGTATATTAGGAGATGAAGTAATGCCAGGAAAGACCAGAGACTGCGACAACGGAGTGAAATAGATCAGGGCATTACTACGTACAAAAATAGCATACGTTTAATTAACATTTTCCGACCTATAATTATAAATTGACATAAAACATAATGAAAACATAATGAAACTATATGGCATTTGCAAAGTGCTGTATAGTTATGATGTATACTCATTTAATAAAATTAATAATATAATAGTTATTTACTAATTAATATTTATGTAACTAAAATGTTTTCAATATACTTAACATTAAAAGATACATCGCATTACTAAAACTTAATTTTTGTTATGTAAACAGACACAAAATAGTGCAGTGAGATTCATAACAAATCAATATTCACATTTGACTAGAGTAACACCTTTGGTAAAATCACTAAATTTAGAAAGCCTTCAGGACAGAAGACTCAAAAGTAAAGTAGCAATTCTATTTACTATTTCCAAACCTGAGTCAGAAAGTCTGGGCTGAGATCCACTCTTTGTGTGCACATTTTTTCCCCAAGCGTCTCCTTGCATGATATTTTAAATGTCTCGTCGACTTTTTTCAATCTGTTGTGTGCATCGTCTTCGTCGATTTACTGAAGCTAAGTTTTCTTTACTAGCCCGTCTACGTTTTCTTTATTGCCCCTCCTAGTAAATCGTTTGTCCATCACTGATTTTATGCTCAGAAGATGGAGGATTGATGCAGAGAATGAGGAGAGGCTTGCCAAATGTGAGTGGTAATCGCATGAAGGGTTTCCGATTCGGGGAGAGAAGGATACCGTACCATGTATAACATTATATGTAGGAAAGACAGAGTGTCTTAAAGTCAGAGTGTGTTAAACTGATGAGTAGCATATTAAAAATAGGTTTACTAAGATTAAAAATGCTTACATATTTCATTCTGATGGAACAGGAAAAGACAATTTTTACAATATTTGTCTACACTTCTAAAGTTGATTCAATAAATTTTAAATTTAAAAGAATATGTTGAATGTATTTGAAGTTAACATACACTAAGCATTCAAAACGTTCATCTTTAGCCTAATAAAATACTATACTTTAGGAATTTAATGTAATGTATCTTTCAATAATATGTCATTTTTATGGAATTTTATACTGTATTAAAGTGCCATTACTTCCAATTATTCTACCGTCACAAATTTAGATAGTAAGTTTCTTTTTCTATTCAAAAATTAGGATATGAGCAAGCTAATGTCTGGAAATCCGTTATAAGAAAAGCAATATTTATTGACATTAACTAAATGGCCAAGTGGGTAATTTGTTTCATGTCAGCGTTTTATATGCAAATATGCTATAGAATTTTTTTGACAACTGTTGTCTCAAGAAACATACTAAAGATAAGATAACTATATTGGTCTGTACAAATGAAAATTTGTTTTGACTTCATTGACCTCATAGTAACTACTGTAACTCCAATACAGTTCTATGTCTTCGAATATTTTAACTTTCAAAAAGTTTATTGACACCAAGCAGAAAAGTATAAAATTTTGGAGCATACAATACAGGTTGTTTATTCAATTAAACATGGAACTTCATTATTTAAACAAGGGATCTTAACCTGTGGTTCACGACCCTCTTGGAGGTCGAATGACCATTTGCAAGGGATTGCCTAAAACCAGTCAAGAATGAAGAGTATGATAGTTGGCAGTTTTTTAAATCTTTTTGTTTGTAATATGTTGTAACAAGCATATACGTAACATAGTAGATGTAGATTTACATAAGTGAATGTAATTGTTAGGGACATTACTCAAATTACATTATTATCAAACAAATTACGAAACTATCGTCAAGCTTGAATGAAAACAAAATATGTTCGGATGAGTTATTATCTCCAATCATGAAAATTATAAGACAATAAAGCGAATTATGTTACTGAGTATATGGCAAAACATGTATTTCTATTAAAAGTAATACCTCGACTAATTAAATAAAACAATTAAAGAGAATAGTATGACAGAAGCAACATGATACTTTCCATTATCATTCTCAGCCCCAGGAGACAAAGAAATTTTACTTAATTTGAACAAAGTTGACAACATAGAAGATATAGAAGTACAAAAAATAAAATGTATTTACTTACGTTTAAAAAATGGCTCTATGATTCAAACTTCAACTGTGTAATTAATTGAATTCGGATCTATTGGAAGACAAGACTGGCGACAACTGAACCAACCACTATGACGTCTTGGGTGAGAAAGCGAAGCTTTTCATTTACTAGAAACCTTAATTTAAAAAGGCATCCAAAAGTTGTAAACAATGGGAAATCTGATTAACAATTAAAACATCTGAAATTTAAAATTATTTATTAAACTCTTGATCCTAACCTAATCCCATATTTTCCTACTTCCGTGTATAATAAAGTTTCTATTTATATCAAATGAAATACCCGACTTACTACTTTCCGTACTAAACCTATAACACATACATACATAGACCTATATTAAACATACATAGATAGCAGCACCAGGGACCAATTTTATAAGAGAGAAAGTAGTGAGTTAAATACTACAAAAATAGGGGACTGCGCCGACCCAGGAGGACAACAAATATGAAAAATTTCCAACATTGTAGCTCTTACAATGGAATGTCAACATTGAATACTGGTACATGTGTGAGGGAGAGATGGGGAGCCAATGATGAGCGAGACATAAATGTTGCTCTTATTATTCCATAGGAAACTCTTTGTGTGAAGTTGTAGATTTTCCTTTCACACGATGTGATATCAATTATAAAGCCTATTAAGTAAAGGCCATCAAAATTTTGAAATGGACAGTGTATTATTCTGCAGTCGTACAGCGTCTATTCATTTTTTTTAAAGAAACCTTAATACAGTTTGAAGCAATAGAAAATATCTTTTAAAAATTTAGGTTTTTGTGCGCCACTCTTGTAAAACTGAGGGCGCCGTGGTGTATGGGTTGGGAGTTGTAGATAATAAAATTATTTGAAAAAGAATGAACACAATTTTCTGTGGAGGGGGGTTGTATAAATGTTTCTAATATGTTTAGTACCCACTTTTTAACGTATTAAATGTTTTCAAAGATGATTTAACTTAGTTTTTTAATTGATTGAATGTAATATAAAAGGAATCAGATTTTGATTAAAATTGGACATTAAGTTGAAATACGCATTCCCTTTACTGAACTACATTTATTGTTTTTTAAAACGACTTTTAAAACACGTTAGTTCTATACGTAAGTCTCTCTTATTGTGAAGTATATTTATATTGTAGTCTCGCATAGCTAGATACTTCGTTTAATTATATTATTTGCATTGTACACTTAAAGTTGACCTTTTCGTTTTGAAAAAGTGTATATTTTTTTTTTAATGGAGGCTCGTAAAGTGTTACGGTCGAAAAAGAAAATTTGCCAGAAGTAATTTGAAAGTATCGGGAATATGTTTTACAAAGTTTATTTCTCGCAACTTACATTGGCTGTCATAGTGGACTTCTGCCCTTGAGAGAGAGAGAGAGAAAGAGAAAGATAAAAACAAGTAAATTAAAGAAAAAAGGAAATAGTAAATATTATTGTGTTGATGTGATTGTTGCTATCACTGAAAATTGGTTACCTTGGAATTGGATAGATGTTTACGTCATTGCTCACTAACCTAAAGGAACCTTTCAATGTTTACGTCATTGTCCACTTACCTAAGGAAACCCTTCTATGTTTACAACGTCATTGTCTACTTATCTAAATACACCTTTCTATATTAATTATCTCCTAAAACATCATTTCCCACTTACTTATCATTAAACATGGCCCCATCAATTTGACTAATGATTTTAAAAACTACACAAAATCAACATTAATTGCTACTTCATCAATAATTAATTTAACATAATATTTATATTGTACTAAGCTACTAAAACATAGTTTATATAATTAAATATTTTAACAAATAACAAGGTTACAAACTGTCTGTGTTGAAACGCAAACTCAAAATCGGCCTCCGAAGTTGTCCCATTTGGCATGTAAAAAGACATGCTTTAATATTTTCTAAGGGGTTGCTAATTAGAGATAATATGTTACATTATTATTCAGACGCCAAATTAGTAATTTTACTTTCAAAATGTATACAGTTATGTTCAGTAAACACTGAAAAAGGAAGTTCTTTATATATATATATATATATA
>JADKLZ010071522.1:11427415-11455139 GCA_021533235.1 Biomphalaria straminea
CATCGGACACAATAACTTTCTAATACCACTTCCGTATCTGCGTGTCCGCACCCTGCCCCCAAATTGCGTTATCTGCCCTTTGCATGGGGACGGCTACATGATTTCCCTTGTTTAAATGACGTCACATCCCCAGTGTTTATTTATAGCTCCGATTTTCGCTGAGCTTTCTTTCCGCCTCCTTTCAAATCTTTCTTCCGCCCCCCCCCCCACTCCAGTCCCTCGACCCGCGAATGTGAATAGACAGGGGCTTTCTATCAAGGTTTATGTTTACGACCGTCTCTCATTCATCCCAGGGACAGGTTTGTTTTATTTTCATTTGATTAAGGCACCCATTCATTGGGTGCATCTCTTTATTTATCTATTTATGATGAATATTTCTTTTCCAGGACCTCAACGCTTGTCTTCTTCTTTTTAGTCAATGTAATGTAATTAATCCTGTAGATTGATATATTCGCGCCAGCCAGGACTATATTATTTATTGCTTTTTTGTGTTTTACATTACAAAAGAATTATATATATATATATATATTCAATAGCTTCAAAACCATGCATCACCGAGTCTCAATCTCTTTGATCATGCCCCACTAGCTGACATGTATAGTTAATAGAAGGTGCACGAATACAGTACTATCTTTCAAAGACAATAAAAATATTTATTGTAATCGAATTGTACGTCTAAATTCATTGGTTAAAAACGACATAATGTCCATGACTAGTATAAAGACAACGATAAAGTATTTAATTCGAAGTAGCACCACTCATACTGATTATGAGAGAGACGTCATTGCAAATTAACATTTCTTCAAGAGGCGATCCAGTTGACGTCTTTTGCGTCAAAGAAATTCCGGATACGATAATTGTCTCTGAAAACTACGAACATCCTGTGACGATCAAGCTACAAAAGTACTTGCGCCAATTCCGCGAGTATCTCTCACACCCAAGTATTATCATCATCAAACTCCGTTAGAGTGAGAGTTTGCGAGGCTCTCTTTCAGAAGTTCTGGACAGAAACCCTGCTGTTTTGTGTAGCGCACGTATTGCACCATTCAGGTCGAGAATTTTTGGTTTCACAGACCTGTCGAGACGGAAAGTCTTGGGCAGTCTAAAATAATTGGAGACACAGTTTCCTCGGTGGTGGAGGGGTTCCCGTGAGTTGAAGTTTGGCCTGAGCCGTGCGCAATACAAACCAACGGTATAGTGGCCTGTCCGGCATTGTACTATATTAGCTTGCTCAGACCTGGGCAGCCTCCAAGTGCGATCATGGCACCTCATGTACTTCCAGACTTCACGAGTATTTTTTTTTTTGTGTGCTCTTTGCCGGGGGGGGGGGGGATTTTGTCCTCAAACTAAAAACATCTTTTTATTTCACTCCTTTATCGGACTGTTCCATTTTTTTACCTTTGTATTTTAACTTTGAGAGCAATGCTTTGTAGACGCCAGGAGGATGGAATTTCGAAGCCAAGATAGCAATAAAAAAAGCAATAATGTGGAAGTTTTAGCGCTCCCACAGACTCACCAGCAGGAAAACGAGGATTCGAACGTTAATATTATGGTTTGAGAAAACTGCATAAATTACTTGGTATCAATACTATGGAGTACGTGGTCTCAAAAAGAAATGTTACGTCTTTTAAAAAAAAATTGCGGTTACATGAAAAAAGTTGTGCAATCGGTCTATATGTATAAGACTGTTTAAAGAAGGCAATATTTTGTTTTATGTTCACGATTTCAGTTTTCTAACAGGTTCGGAATGTTATAGGTAGTGAAATCTGTAAACTTCTTATCCTAGTGGACGTCTGCAATGAGAGCGACAGAAGACGTCAGTGATTCGCTCAGACAGGAGCAACTGTTAAGGACGTTCAGACGAGTTACCTAACATTGTTTACAACCTCCTTTCAAAGCTAATGCAATGAGATGCGTTTATGTCCAGATGACGATCTAATGGCCCAGCACACTTCAGGAAAGTAAAACGGTGTCGACACTCTCATGGAGCTTGTCAGGACACATTTCAAGTTATCCACCTTGGAGTTCATTCAAGAGAAGTTTTTTTTTGTTTTTTGTTCCTTGTTATGAAGCTATCTTGCATCTAATTTTAGAATAAATACTTTAGAATCATTATTTAAACATGTATAAATCTATTTCTATTAAAATGACAAATCAAAAAAAAAGTTAATAGACTGGAGGGTTGTCATGTCATTTTAAAGTAACACGTTGGCCCACTTATTATCTTCAAAAATTGGCTCACTTATAAGCTTAAAAAATTGGCCCACTTATAATCTTCAAGCTAATGGCGAACTAAAATTTAAAACAAAAAAATATTTCATAATAAAAAATCTGAACATAGGTGACCAACATAAGAACCGAAGATCAGAGGCCAACATAAAAATGACCAAAGGTCAACATACAATCTGTAGATCAGAGGCCAACATAAAAATAGACCAGAGCCAAACATACAATCTGTAGACCAGAGGCCAACATTAAATCTGTATACCAGAGGCCAACATTTAATCTATAGACAATAGGCCAACATTGAATCTATAGACCAGAGGCCAACATTAAATCTTTAGACCAGAGGCCAACATTAAATCTTTAGACCAGAGCTGACATAACATTTGGAAACAATGGCCACTTTAAATCTTAACACCCACTAAGTGTATTACCACTAGAGGTCAAAATAATTCTGACACCCATTGGCCAAGATTGAAATCTGTAGAACAATGTTCGACATACTTATTGTACATTCCCGACCACATTTAATCAAAACAACAATGAGAAACCTAACTAAAAAAACATAAAACTGACGATTAGTAGTCCACAGAAAATCTGTAGACCAATTAACCAGTCACTGACATAATATATTATCATCATTATTTGCAATAAATCTTCCCATGTGTATAAAACATTCACAATGTTTTTCCTGTGCGTAGCAATGAACAAAAATTTCTACGAATGAAGATGAAGACTAAAAACCTAAACATTTATAGGTAATTGAAATTAAAATTATCAAACAAGGATAACGATGACAATATACCAACACTGTCGGCCTATATACTGGTAAACAATTTAGCTATTTTTTTCATCTGAACTTTGTAAATATTTATTTTCTTAGCAGCGTATAATACATTGATTAATGTCGGCAGTATTGTTAATAGTAGACTAAAGTTGTCGACCATTGCTAAGTAAGTTAAAAATAGCTCCTCTAGATTTATGTTGGCAAAATAATTCAAAGCGTTGTGAGTCTGTGAAAGTCCATCCCAAACAACATTTTTAATGTTTCAGAATTCAATATCATTTAACGTTTTCTTTCTCTCTCTCTCTCTCTCTCTTCTTTTTCGGACTGTTTGTTTTATGCATATTTTTCTATTCTCCTTTTCATTTTTCTTTCCATCTTGCCTCTACAATTCACCGATCAGCACTTAAACACGCCACATAAATTTTGAATTTGTTCAGGAATGATGAGTTTGCTGTGAACATGTAGGCGGGAGTTGAACTTTTTTTTTTTCAAAAACAATATGGCGCTTTGGCTTTTCAATCAAACATCGATCACGTGATGCATAAATATGTCTACACCAGTGGGGCCTAACATTTTGAAAGCCTCGGGACATGCAGCTGCGTCAGTTTGCATTGTTTGAGGGGGTAATTTGTCACGGGCTGGATAGGGCCGCAGGCCTTAGTTTGGACACTTTATCGTCACGTTAAGCGATACATGAGCTCTTATTTAAAAAAACACGAATTATACCAGGGGCGTAGCAAGGGTGGGGGGAGGAGGGGGGAGAATTTGGAAATCCCCCTGGGCCCCCACTTGAGAGGGGCCCAAATGTGTTTTTTTTTTACATTAAAAATTAAATATTACTCAAAGTGCATGGGGCCTTTAAGAAGGCTAAGCCCCCCCCCCAGGCCCTCAAAGGATAGAAAATTCCTAGCTACGCCCCCTGGATTATACATTAAACTTAGAGAGTGAAGGAATTATTATTATGTTTTGGTTAAATATAACTTTCTGATAGAGGCGCTGTGGCTGAGCGATAAAGCGCTTAGCTTCCGAACAGGGTGTTGCGTGTTCGAATCCTGGTGAAGACTGGGATTTTCAATTTCGGTATCTTTGGGCGTTTCTGAGTCCACTCAACTCTAAAGGGTACCTGACATAATGTTGAAAAGTAAAAGTGGTTTGTCGTTGAGCTGGCCGCATGACACCCTCGTTAACCGTAGACTACAAAAAATAACAGATCACCTTTATATTATCTGCCCTATAGACCACAAAAGGGATCTTAACTTTTTAAATATTTTTTTATAACTCTCTGTTAGCTGCGTGTACGGTGAAGTGAAATAAGAAAGGCAAGATACTTTTTGAGGCGTTATTAAAACAAACTCCTTGATGAATACCTGTGAACTAGGCTTTTAACAAAACTCTGTCTGTCAGGTAAAAATTTTTTTGCACGTTATCTCTTCTACACCCTCCCCCTACGGATCAAGATGAACATTTTGCACAATTATTTCTTTTACCTGACAATACACAAATTAACCCCCCTCCCCCCAAAAAAAAAATTACAAATTAGTTAATAAACAATTGTTAATTAATTATTTGTTTTGGCATCTCGAACAAAGGAACAAAATATGCATTTCATTGATGTGGTAGTATAATTTAAATTAACCTATTTTATATTTTGTAGGTCGTCACTTTAAAGTTTGAAGTTAGCTTGCTGAGTGGTTAATGCATTGACGTATATTGGTCTGTATTGCACTTAGCCTTAGAATTGGAATTCAGGTCGTTCACCTTTTTTTCTTAATGCATTTAAAAAGCGATCACCCAGATACACCTTTTCTTTCTCCCACCACCCCTTTTCAAGTGATTCCAGACAAGCGATAGGATCATAGCGCATTGCGAAAGCTGAAGTCATGAAATAGCACTAAACAAATACATCTTCTATCTATATAATTCTCAAAGTCGACAAGTTCAAAAGTTCAAACAACAACAAGCAACAAGTAAATAGGGAAGATCCCATGGCGCAGCATGATGTGAATGGAAAATAGGGTATCCAAATCTGCACTATTTTCATTCACAAAATAGCATAGCATACATGGCGCTACGCTATTTTGTAAATGAAAGTGGGTGTATATAATTCTCTTCTTCTCAATTTCTCATAATATTAAGTAAGTATTTCCAGATTATATTGTGTTGTAAGACTCTTGAAACAAGAACGACAATACACAGATAGAGTCTAACCTCAGGTTTGACTTTAGAAGTACTTTAATTAATATCACAAATTACGTTAATCTCACTTCCGGGCTTTCTTTTGATCCGTACTTTACAAAACATTTTAATAATTTCCGGAGATTTCCAGGACTTTTTCGTAGGCCTATATTTAATAACATTTCAGGAGATTTCCTGGGGCTCCTGGTAAATAAAGAGGCCGCGGGAAATCTGTTATATGTTATAAAATATTTTAATTTAATAATTTATACACCTAAAAATTAGCACGGGTTCAAAGAAAGTGCGGGACCCACTGAGGTCGCATATGTTGCAGTGCCTAAGGCCTGCCCTGCAAAATAGCGGCGTATGCTATGCCGCCGGTGAACTAGTTTTATAAAACAAGCAAAATCTAAAATTTTAAAATAAAAGCAAATCTTATATTAAATGTACCAATTAGTTTGGATCAGTCATGTAATTAAAGTTATAATAGATCTAGACTAACAATAACAAATATGTTCGATTAGAGATATTTTTAACTATTGTTTTTGTAGAATGTACATGAAAAAAGCGACCATCCATTGTCTCAATGCCCCCCATACTAAGTCCTTATTCAAACAGTAACGACAGTTATTGTAGATATAACATTGAAAACAGATATGATATGTGAATTAAAGATATAAACTTTTCAATAAGAAAGTATTTTCAAAAAGTTCATTTCAACATTTCAAAAGATCCATATCTACTTAGGGAAGAAAGTTTGTTTCAATGATAGCGTATTCCATCTCCAACGTTAAATCAACAATACAGGCACAGATGCCCGAGTGTCCTATAGCCTTCTCGTTGAGAAACATGCTAATGGGAGATAACCACATGGGATCTCTTCGCGTCCATTTTCCATTTTTTATTCTCGTTAAAAAGATGAATACAGTTGAAATTACGTTTTTCTATCGAATCAAACGAGCACGTACGTCATCTAAAAGCTAAACAGCAACCCAAAGGAAAAAAAAAACGTGCTTTCTTTTTTATTTTTTTTTCCCCAGAAGATTCTGAAAATGTTAAATTTAGAGCGTCAACACTTATGGCCTATAACTAACGCATGCCTAAATAATTTAGATATGTAATAATGTATATGCTATTCTGGTGAATCCTACAAGAGTATTTGCATCAAGCAATGTCGCTTTAGAATGTCCCATTGTCTCCCTATCCCAGAATCCCCCAACTTGACCCCAAACTGGACCTGGTCAAATTTACCCAAATGCCAAAAGCTTTCAAAATTAAGCGACATTGAAACTTGGACGAAAAAAAAAAAAACAACAACACTGCGTATGCAAGTGCGTGATTTGAATACAGTTGAAACTGCACTTAAACCAATTATATCTATGGATTCCAGTGAATGGTTGGAAATGGCCGTGTCTGTTTGATTAAGTCTGTTACATTTAATAAACTTTTAGAGCCATGGGCGTAGCTAGGAATTTTCCATCATTTGCGGGCCCGGTGGGGGGGGGGCTTGACCTCATTGGGGGCCCCTGCATTTTGCGTAATATTAAATATTTAATGTAAAAAAAAATTATTTGGGTCCCCCCTCAAGTGGGGGCACGGGGGGGGGGGATTTTCGAATTCTCCCCCCCCCCCCCCCCCCCCCCCGTCGCTCCCCCCCGGGGGGAGGCCATTTTGGACTTGGTCTTTTTTTATCCTGTGGTGATAAAATAACATTGCGTATATTTTTACAACGCTTATATCAGCTCACTTTGTCTGTCTTTTTGTCTGTCTGGTAAAAAAGGTGTACACGTTATTTCTACATCACCCACTCTCTGATCAAGCCTAAACCTCGCTCACTTGTTCACTGACATCGACAAGACGTGAATCAATAAAGAAAACAATTAGCCACCAACTCAATTAACTAATTTTTGGTAATTCATTATTTTGTTTAATGGCAACAATCGAAACTAACATTTCAGTATTCATAAAGATGACTAAATTTGTTGGGTTTAGTCCCCTTAAATAATTGTTAAAGCTATTTCTCCCTCACGCATTCTCTGATCAAGTTGATACTTTTAACAACTGTTTATTGTACCTAACAAAACATGAATTAATAAACAAAAATAATCAGTTAGTCAATTAATTATGGCAATTAATTATTTTGTATGTATCGAATAAGTGAAATAGCTTTTGCATTATTTGACGGAATCCTTCCCCTTTAGATATGCATTAAAAAAAAGGATTTTAAATATCTTACTTGTTTTCCATAGTATCGCTCTGTTTGGTGTGCATTCTTCCTTATTTATTTATTTTAAAAAGAGAAAAACGATTCAGCCGTTTGAATGAAATATATAAATTTGGCCGTTATTGATTCTCACTAAAATTGGCCAGGATAGAAAAATCAACCCCTCAAGCGGAGAGGTGTCCTGTAGCCAGATTTAGCATGTCATATCCAGTCTTAATAGAACTCGGCAGAACTGCCCAGATTTTATTTCGTTGTCAGTCATCGTCCTCTATTGAAATCAGACGACCGAGTTTTCTTCGTCCAAGTGGTCAATGCGATAGGGGGACAGCATTTGGTTGAAAGAAAATCCTACGAATCAAACTGTCGATCAATAGTTTACAATAAAATAGAACAGTGCTTCCCAAACTGCGTTACGCAGACAGGGCCGGTCTTAGGCCACTGCAACCTATGCGATGGCAGTGGGCCCCGCGCTTTCATAGGCCCCGTGCTAATTCAATGGGTAATTACTAAATTGCAAAATATATACGAAAAATTCCTGGAAATCTTCTGACTGTATTAAAATCTCTTGAAAACTCAAATCTTCAGAACAATAGATACAAATGTCATTTTTGGTTGTCATTCATTGCGAAAAGCCAATACTACGTGCGATAAAAGAAAAAAGGCATTGTCATGTTTCATGTAATCAAATGCAATAAACGTGTTTTTAATTTAATCGGAAGTTTTCATAGTTTATATAGTTTTATAGTCACTGGCATATAAAAATGTCATTGGTTACAAGCTTCGTAGATTTTTTTTTTTTAAATCATAATTTGTACTTATTATCCTTATTCCCACACAGACTAGGCCCCGCGCAATCAGTTTCGCATAGGGCCCCGCAATTGCTAGGACCGGCCCTGTACGCAGAACCCTGGTGTCCCGCGAGGCCTGAATAAAGTATTCATACTACTTGAATAATGAACTTTAAGGCCACCATATGAATAATCTCTCTTTAAAAAAAGGCAAAATGTTCAGCTTAATACTCAGAATGTTTGAAGTGTTCCTTTAGGTTAATCGTTAGGAAAGCACTGAAATAGAAGATATGATTCTGTTGAAAAAATATAGGACAGAATGAAAAATAGAAATAGATGAAAAGATCCATGTGTTAATATAGTATTGGAAATAGGAATAACGAACATATATATTCTCTATATACTCTAGGATAGGCAATATGAAATGTACATTTGAACAGAAAATGTATCCTTATGTTTCTCGTATAGCTTCAAGAAAGTTGAAGTCCGGTCCGCCCGTGATAGTTCATTAAAAAATGTATTTAGAGTCTGTTTGATATTTGATTTTGCATGAGTGTATATATAATGAATTAATTTTCTTCAAAGATAAATCTTCGCTTTGGACCGTGTCATTTGCTTCTTGACTTGTCTGTTTTGTTAAATTGCATGAGAAATTGAAAACAGTTATTTCTCGTTTTCAAGAAGATTATGTTAAAGTAAAAAAAAATAAATTAATGTTCAATTAATTCTTCCAAAACATAGAAATGATTCCGAATACGCAAGTATGACTCCGTTTTTAGACCTTGGGATACATTGCCGTGTGCTTTATCATGTGATCATCCTTACGCGGTGGATGTGTGGTCAAGCGATTGACTTCCAACCCGAGGAGTTCCGGTTCGAATCCCGGTGACGACTGGAATTTTTAACTTCGGGACTTTTAGGGCGCCTCTAAAGTCCACCCAACTCTAGTGGGTACTGTAGAGATATTAGTTTAGGGGCATGTAAAGGTGGTTGTGCCGGTTGTGCTGGCTCGTTAACTGTAGGCTACAGAAGCAGATGAACTTTACATCATCTTCTCTATACATCGCAAGAGGAGAGCCTAACTTTTTACTTACTTTTATCCATACGCAACGTTTCAATAAGTGAGTAACAATAATAATAATAATAACAATAATCTTTACTGTCCGTGAGTAAAATTTGTCTTACAATTTGTGCATTACACCAAACAAAACATCAAACATAAAAAAAATGTACATTCATACCTGACTCATTCAAAATTTACATGTGAAAAAGTTTGTGTTTATATCAAATTATTTCTATTCAATGATTTCACTGCCAGGGGAACAAAAGAGAGCTTGTGTCTGTTAGTCTTTGCTATCGGTGTCTTGTATCTCTTTTGTGATGGTAAAATAACAAAATCCTGACCCAAAGGGTGATTTTTTATTTCTAGAATCTTTTTAGCTTTTTTTTGTGGATGTTTGTCTCAAACAGCTGCCCAAATGTGGTTTGGTATTTGCCAATAACTTTAGAAGCATCATTTATAATTACCAAATACCAAACCTAGGAACTGAGGGACATATTCGGCCTGTGAGGCAGTGCTATCCAGACTCTAAGCTCACAAATCATAATTAAGTCTCTGAAGCTTGGTTCCATAGGCATTTCCACCTTTTTACTTTGACCGTTACACACACTGATAATGTGCTAGGTAAATAAGCGGTTTGGTTTTACTGCATCACAAAAATATTATTTTATATAAAATAAATACCAGCAGATTTACGGCGGATAACGGCTTTGCCTGTCTATTGCTGGAAAAAATATGTAGGTCGCAATAGGGTTTGCGGAGCTTTGTGAAACACTGAGGTAATCCATGATGTTGGAATCAAAAGCATCACCATTAAATACAAGCAGCTTTAATTACATGGCAACTACTTTACGAGACGATGAAGATGTATTTTTAAAATTTAGCATATACAAGAGCCTCTCATGAAGCATTCATAGCAATGCATCTATTAAAAAAAATCGTTGATATAATTAAATTTGATTTAATATGTAAGGGCTTAGACATCTAAACAGAAAACTGAAAAACTTTTCAACTAGTGTTTTACTAGTTCGCAAGATGATTTTATGTTTTTGTCACGTAGCATAAAGCAGCTGTTAAATTAAGTTTATTTTTAGATTTCTCCAAGCGCCTTTAGAGCAATGTCAAGGTTAACTGTTGACGAGTTCTGAGAACAAACATGCTTTTTTGTTTTTAAACAGAAGCAGGCAAGTTAATTCTATAAAAGGATCGAGGTTGATTGTTTCTTAACATAGTAAGAGGTAGATGGTAAGCATTTCTTGAAATTACGGAGATATTAAGTTGTAGTTGAGAGCATGAACGAAGTTAGTTAATTTGTTTAATTTAATTCTATTGTCCAGTGTGTGTATTTTATTGAATGGATTTCTACTTCTAGAATTAAAGTTGTGTATTTATTGTTGAAGGATCTTGTTTGAATTGATAGTCTACATTTGAATCTCCGGCAAAACGATTTTGTTTGATTGCTCAGTAATTGTTTGAAAGTAGAAATCTATACTAAATTACGACATAAAAAACGCATTGTCTGAACCCTACAATCTCATAGTAACATTAAGACATCATCATATCTAGCACTCAAAGAACATTACATTTCTAAAGCACAAAAAATAACTGTGTCAGTAGTGCGCAAATTCTTCTCAGCCTGGGGTCATTTCATTAGTTGCAAACCAGCGCTGCATAGACCTGACAGACCCTGCCTGATGCAGATTGGGAATCATTGCGATGTACTGAAGAGCTCGCATCAGTGTGTGATTATAGTGAATTCTGTCCCTTGTGTAGCCAAATCCCCCCCCCCCCCCAAACTTTATGCTCACCCCAGAGTCAGGCGACTCCTTTGAATAATTGCTTAAAATTCATCTTAAGTCAATATTGATACAAAACTTATAACTTTGTTGATACTGTGCTATAATGGTTTGACTTGCCACTTTCACGCGCCACTACGGCACCCCCTTTACGCATTCCTTTTCTTTTCGAAATCATCAACGCCCATGATATGAATTATAATTGGCAGACGTTAACAGGGCGAGACTAAAAGACGTCTTAGTCACGTGGTGGACTTTTTGGTCTCAGCGCCAATTCAACATCCTGAAGATCGGCTTCAAAAAGTGCCGCCAGCGTTTTTTTTATTTTTTTAGGGGAAAGGAAGAAAGATGGTTAAGGAGGGGGGGACCAACTGGATGGTTTCCTCCGAGAAGTGTATTATAAAGTTCGTTAGACAGACCACTGTCAGGCAGACGGAGTGACAAATAGCAGAGACAGGCAGGGCGGTACCAGGACTAAGTCAGTCTAACGAATATAACAACACCTTAGGAATCGGCTTTTTTTTTTTTTTTAGTATGCTTAGAATCACACTCTTAATGAAGACAGAAATAAAGAGAAAAAAATTAAAGAGAAAGAGAGAGAGAGAGAGAAAGAACAGGAAAGATACAGGCAAAGCATCTTTGAGAGAAATGACACAAGCGAGCTTGTGAGAGCAGGAGAAGAGAGAGAGAGAGAAGAAGCATAAGAAGAAGGAGAAATAATTAGAGGGAGAATAAGAATGATAAAAAGAAACAATAGAGGAAGAAAAAGAGTTCTAGATATAGACTAAGGGAGAGAGGGAGCAAAGGAGAAAGAATGAGAGTCACAAAAGAGACAAAAAAGATTGAGAAAAGAGGCAGAGAAAAGTGACAATTAATATCAAACGAAATAGATAGAGAGAAAGAAAGATAGAGGAAAAAAAGATCAAAAGAAAGAGAGACTCATGGTAACAGAGAGAAACCTAAAGCGAGAGAGAAAGAGAGAGAGAAAGAGAAAGAGACAGAAAGAGAGGGTGAAAGAGATGCTTCGCTGCTTAAGACAAAGTTATTACTTTGCCGGCTACAGGTCATTTGCTAGCCCTGATCGATAGCTGCTCGTTAGTGCTTTAATTGTCTCCCCTTACAACTGTTTTTTTTTAGTTTTGTACGAGTTATTTCCCCTGTTTTTCCTTTAACAATTTCGAAAGTCCGAAGTGAAAATCTTCATCCAATTTGGTGACGGAATGAATACAAAGAATTAAGCTATAAATAGCTCATGTACCCTTAGATGTATCCACGTTTTTTTTATCCACGTGCTACAACACATTGTATGTTATTAATGAAAAAAATATACATACATGTACGCATAAAACACATATAATGTACTCAGAAATATGTACACAGGGATATGCCTACATAAACGTGTGCACTGTCTTAGGTACATAGAAACATGTACACAGAACTATGTACACGCAAATATATATATAAATATATATATAGAAATATGTATAGATAAACATATACACACAAACATGTAGTAAAAATATATGTACACAGAAACATGCAGAGTGAGACATGTACACATGAAAAATATTTTTAAAATATATACTGACACACATAAGCGTGTACTAACTGTACATGTACTAAAATATTGTCACTCTGATTGAGAATTTGTCTCGATGTAGTATTTTTGGGTTATCTAGAGCGTGGCATAGGTCAGTGATCTAATAAGACACATGAAGGTAACTTAGATTGCAATACGAACACTGTAGTGTAGTTTGTTAACTCCAATTCTACATAGCCATACTGACCTAGAAATGGTCATTAAAATATGACATACAAAACCAATTTAAAGTACATTATTGTTGACATAAAGCAGCTAGCCAAACAAAGTTTCTAAGGTGAATAGGGTAAAATGTATTTTTTTTTTCTTTTTTCTAAACAACTAACAAATAAGAAATAGAAAAAAAAATGAACGTAGTTAAAGTCATTCAAGTATGACCAGTGGTGATTGGTCATGCAGAATAAAGCCACTCTGTCGTTTGTCCCAATGTTTTCTCATTGTTTGTATGGATCTTTTCAAAAATATTCCGTACTGGTCTGCCCTTGCTTCTATAACTTTAAAGGACGACAATTCATGCTATCAATTACTCTCTTTTTCTATATACCTTATTTTACTTAGAAAATTTCTTCCATTCGGTAGAAAGTAGATTAACAATTTTTTTTTTTACTAGAACTGTCGGGAGGCTGACAGTTTCTGGCCACGATAAAATCTCACCGGGAAAGCTGTTACAAAAGTATATCAGAGAAAAAGTGTATACAGTTACATAACCATATACAATGTAGATATTGCTTAACATAAATTAATTTACCAATTAAACAGTGTTATATATATATATCAGCATACGGAAAAATTTAGTTAGCTCTAGGATAGGCTTAATGTGTTTAAGGCTATATACACATATAACCGCTATTTCAACAGTGACGATTAATAGGTATACCTAAGCGATTCTAGAATGTAAGGACATCCATTTCTTTAATAGGGCGAATGCGGGCTCTTTGTTTTAAGAATGAAAGACACTCAAAAGAACATTAAATAAACAAACATTGTGCCAGAGGTGGTAATGAGTTTTACTTGAGGGTTGAGGAGTGTACCGGGTAATATAAGCATATACAACAACTATGTAAACTATTTTCAAAACGTAATGTAGCACGGGTATGAGCTAGTCTATCTTTCAGAGGCGTAGTTGGAATTATCCATCGCTTGGGGGCTCCTGCATTTTCGCAATATTTAATTTTCATCGTAAAATACACTCACATGGGGGCCCCCTTCAAGTGGAGGCCCGGGGGGATTTTAAAATTCTCCCCCCCTCTTCCCCCACCCTGGCTACGCCACCATTTATTTTACAAAACTTTATTGTATAATGCATATGTGTGGGAGTTTGTTTTTTATTTTAGTACATTATCGATTTTTAACGATGTCTCTAACGTCATGGCGGTGTCATTTAGTTTTAAGAACGGAAATGTGACAGACATAAAAAGTAAGCACACTGCTTCAAAATCTATAATGAATCATAACGCTACAAGAAAAGTATAGATATATTGAGGATTTTGACTAAAACTATGGCAGATATTTCCGCAGTACAGCATACACAAGTAGTTATAAATCCTTTAGTAAATTGCTTGATCCCCAATGCATTTGTCATACAATGTAGTTGTGTAGCTATAAAATAGATATACTAGTATATAAAATGTGAACCAGTGCAGTATGGTGTAACTCAGGGGTGGGCCAATTACTGCGGACCACATTCGGTCCGCCGAAGTGTTTTATGCGGTCCGCGAAAATCTAAATAAATCAAGTGTGTCCACACATTACACATATAAAATTGCAAATATATTAAAAATAAATAATTGTAAATATCTATAGAAATTATTGAAGCTTTTGATTCTTATCACTTATAATGAAGAGGCTACAGAAACATTGTCTCTGAACGTCCTTCTAAAATATTGAAAGTAAACGAAGATTATATTCAATAGCAATATTTCGAGACATTCAGTAAAAGACATAAGCCCAGGCCAGTATCAATTATTTGCTATGAAAAACTGATTTGAAAGAGTTGGGTTGGCTTGTACAAGATGGCAAGGGTTACAACCAAGCTTTGACTGAGAAAAAACTTTCTTAATAAAATAAAGAAAATATCCTAACCATAAACTAGTAACTAGAGAGTCTACACTGAAGTTCACTGAATTCATACTTAATGATGTGCATATCGTATAATATCATTGATGAAATACAGGGAGCCGTATCTGTTAATGTCAGGAACTTGAAAGCAGGCTTCGATAGCCTCAGTTCACGATCTTACGCAGAAGCCGATTCAGCCACAGATGACATAGCCCCTAACAAATTATGACCCAAAAGAGAAGCTCCTTCAGTTCCCTCGTGGGAGCCCCATGGGTGTCAGAAGCTGCATATCCACACTTTGAGAACCCCCAACTTTCATACTTTATGTAACCACATTCATCTTTGAACAAGCTTTTCTTTTTGTTTCAAAATTATCAAGTGTTAGAATAGGTCGATACTTATGAAGGGAAAATAAGAAATAGTAAGCTAGTTTCCATGTTTCCGGAATATTATTCACGAGAATAAACAGTTACATACTTTATATTTATTACTACTATACATTCGTGGGGAAATATTGGATGTAAATAGTATACACCGGTATAAACAAAAAAAAATATTCGCAAAATAAGTTCAAGAAATTGCTAACTCTTGTTGTACTTCCTCATATATATATGAGAGACAGAGACAGAATATATATATATATATATATATACGACCCGCCCAGTCCTCAAACCTTATTAGTGCGGCCCTTGGTTGAAAAAGGTTGCCCACCACTGGTGTAACTCATCCTTATTATTAAATAACTTGCTTGAATCAGTACTCAGATTAACTTTAATTTACACAACTTCATTAATGCCGAGTTATACCCTTTTCTTCTTGGCTTATATATATATTGCATTTTCTGAAACCTTATTTTTATCAATTCGTTTAAGTTTTTATGTTGTCTTTTTTTTATTCCTTTTAGGCAAGTTAATCTACTATGTCGTTATTTATCAACTTTCCATTCAAACAATTTATCCTCATATAATTTAAATTATGTATGTAACTGTCCCTGCTGTTATCCCGCTTATTATCGGTATATGAAGTAGCAAAATGTAGTTTTTGTCAAAATCAATATTTCAGAAAGTTTTTGGAGGAACTAAAAATAGATTCAAACGTCTAAGGCTGCAAATAAATAAAATATGTTTTTCCAGTTTTTGGAAAATATTTCTGGAAGTATTATTACATTGCAACGTATTAATAGGGGCGAAAGTTAAAATTCTAAAGTCTATTTTCATATTTATTCCTTTCGAGTATTATCATTGTTAAATTATGATCTAACTTGATCTACAATGTGCCCTTTTACAAAGTTTACAACAATTCACTCTATGTGTGTGTGTATATATTTCAGTCTGTCTGGCTAAAAATGTACATGTTATTTCTCCGACATCCAATCTCGGATCAAGCTGAAATTTGCTCAACTATTTCTTTTTACCTGACAACATAATAGTCAATAAAAACAGTTCGTATATTTTTCTTGTTAAGTTTTGTGATTGCTTATTTATGACGAAATTGTTTGTAATATAAAGGTACTCATGTAACTTATACTGAATACAATTTGACTAATCGGCGGCATTAACTTTGATATTGTGACACACGATGTATGTCTAAAATTACGACTTTGTAATTACCTCACAATACAAGCGTTACACTAAATGTTTCATTTTGTATGTCCCTTAGATGAAAATCGAGTCTCCATCATAAGAACCTATTAAATAACTTTCCTGGTGTACTTCAAGGCTGACAGTGTTCTGTGTAAGAGGCTGTATACAACTTGTAAGTCTTTTCTAATTCCTTCCTTCAAATATTTCTGGGCAACCTTAAATTCAAAATACGAGCTTCTAACGTAATGAGATTATTTTTTGAAAAGGTTTGCTTTGGCAATATGAAAATAGAATGGAAACCATTTTACATTATTTTTGGAGTTGAGTTGCTTAAAATAGCTTTTAGGTTCTTTTGAAGTATTAAAAGTGTACTGACTTCTTAGTCTGTACTATACTGAATTTGAAAGTCACACCGAGACTACAATGTAGACTATTAAGAATGATTTCACAAGTTCTCAAAGGGAGTACTTTTACAACACACATAAAACTTAAAACAACACAACACAAATCAAACAGAAGATAAATTTAGCAAATATAACTTAACACAGCATATTATTTAATAAGCACAACACACAGAACATTAGGCATTAAACACTGAAAATGGCACTAAAATGGCCAGACTAAAAAATATTGCACAAATCACTTGACAGAGCATAACAACAAACAAAACATATTACACAATATGCAACACATAAACACAGCACACAACACTAATCGTACAGCATACAAGAAAAGCACACAGCAAAGAACACCTAATACACGGGTTCAGTACTCAACACACAGCACAGAAGAAACAACACAGCACACACAACAAATAACACTGCACATAACACAACAATATAGGCTTTGGAAGTAGATAATTTGTAAAAACTTTGTCAATATGTAGAAATAATTAATAGAATATTTCAATTAGTTTCCATTGTGGCCATCAATAACACACTCTTATCCCCAGACTTTGACACACACACACACACACACACACACATACACACACACACATACACACACACACACACTGACTCACACTCTGATAACGTAATGTTTTATAAGAAAACAAACAAGTTAATAATTTAGCAGAGTCTGATTGGCCAGGGTAAGTTTTTTACTAAGGAAAGCCTCTGTAATTCGATTATGTCGTCGCGCTCCTCTCTCTTCCCCACTTGTCTTGTATGTGGTTGTGACGTTAGGTATAACACCAAATAATTACACACTGCCAACTTTGAGTCAAAGCGTCACCGTTGAGCTACCGACAAGTTAGTATAGCAAATATTGATTTAGTTATTTTATTACAGGACTGTATGCAATGTACGTACAATTAATTCTGCTTTCAAAAACAATTTACTATAGGGGTATCTTTTCTTTCTATTCTGTTTAATGGGACTATGCATTAGTTGTTTCCCGTCATTCAAATAAAACTACTGTTACGTGCATAGAGTAGTGTGAATATGGAATGCTGCATAGAGTAGTGTGAATATGGAATGGTGCACAGAGTAATGTGAATATGGAATGATGCACAGAGTAATGTGAATACGGAATGGTGCACAGAGTAATGTGAATATGGAATGATGCACAGCGTAATGTGAATATGGAATGGTGCACAGAGTAATGTGAATATGGAATGGTGCACAGAGTAATGTGAATATGGAATGGTGCACAGAGTAATGTGAATGTGTAATGGTGTGCACCAATTGTTGTATCTTTTATTTTTTGTTACCGATAAAATAACGTCATAAAGCCAGAAGCGTAGTAATCGAAAAGTTCGGCCGGGTCATTTTAATTTATTTGCGCCAGCTATCCTCCATGAGAATACCATAGAAGGCAGCTTGTGGCGCTCTCCCCTCCCCTACTGAGCGTGGCACCTGGGCCATATTGCCCCCTTGCTGTCCCCTCTTACAACGCTTCTATACAAAGGTCTATAAAAATATTATTTTCATAATTGACAAACTAAATACGAGGTTCATGACTAGATCTTAAACTTTAGATGTCTCCATATCAAAGGGCAATGCAATTTAAACGATATAGTGTACTTTTTATACATCTGAATCCTAATGCATGTACTGTAGTGTTTGTACATAATTAAATTGTAAATGTTATCAAAGTATTCTGAGTATATTGTTTAATTATATGTTTATTCATAATAAAGAGCATTCTAGTTTCTAGAAGCTTATTATTTTTATTATTATTTATCTTGAGCGGAAAAACTAATTTCTAAGAAACTTTTTGGGGTTGTTTTTTTTTTTACGTAGGCGAAAGAATTCGAAGCTATTGTCATTGCAAGCATCCCAAGTCTTCTTATTTTCTTTAAAAGACCATAAGGGGAAGTAATTCTAAAAGCCTTTGTATGTCGTATGATTAGTAAGGACATGGACGAAGGAAGCATTTGAAAAAGTTATTACTTGAAAAACTTTCAGGGCAAGAGCACTGCTCTATAAATAGAGCAAAATGGAGAAGAAGATGGCCGACACGTAGTTCCGGTGAACAGAAGGTCAGCGGAAGTGCCAAGTTAGGTCATTTATAATCATATCTAATTAATCTACAATGTTTAGCCTGAGGGGGAAGGTAGTTTCGAAAAAAAGATAAGGATTTAAAAAAAGATTTAAATCATGCCAACTTTTATCAACGCACAGGAATAGCAAATGAATATTGCTTAGAATATAAAAAGAAAGAGAAGATTGCTGTGAATGGCCTAATTATGGATAACGTGAATGACGGCGTGAAATTTTGTCTTGTTATTACAAAGCTTTTATCAACTCACTTTGTCAGTCTGTTTGGTAAAAATTTTGTACACATTATTTCTCCCACATCCATTGTCCCTTCAACTTGAAACTTTGGACAATTATTCATTGGCATTGACAATACATGAATCCATACAATTAAAATTAACCTATTAGTCAATTAATTGCTTGTAATTAATTATTTTGTTTAATAACAAAAAGGGAAATAAATCCTTGTATATTCACTGGTATGATTAAATATGTAGGGTTTAGTCCCCTTAAATAGTTGTGACCGCTATTTCTTCTTCCACTTTTAACAATTATTTCTTGTTCCTAACAAAATATGAATCAATTAAAAAACTAATCAATTAGTCAATTGAAAATTCATAATAAATAAATTTATTTTGATAAAGATTGCAAAGTGATATTGTTGTAAATAAGCACTTATTCCATTTTTTTGGATGGGAAAAAGATTTTTTAATATATATTTTGCTTGTTTTTTAAATTTCAAATGAACGTTACAAATATTTCATGAATAACACGCAGTCTGTTTCACTAATTAGCCAATGGTCCAGTGGACTCCAAATACAAGGTAATACGTATCTCTCTGTCTGGAGACAGTAACCAGTAAAATAATCACCAAAATTATTATTTTTTAAACAAAGCTTATATTGAGTGAAACTGAATCAACTACTTGGAATATATCTTAGAATTAATTTTGAACAGATATAGACTAACATTAATACATTTATGCGGTAGGAAATAGTTTATTTTTTTTTAGTTTTGCTTAGTGCAAACTCTATTGCTTGTACTATGTTCAAGTCTTTTTATTGACCAGATGTATCTGGGAGAAAGTTCCCGTGCTGCTTTTTTTAACAATAAAATGTTGCTCGAAACAGAATTCGAAGTCAGTGTCTCTAATCCCAATGAAGTGGACGCGTTAGCCACTAAGCTAGACAAGGGCTTTAAGAAATAGAAGGTTTTAAAGATTGAACAAATTATGTTGTTTAAAATTATAGCGAACGACCTAATTCTGTACAAAATGTTTATCTCCTTTTAGTTTTTCAGTATTTCCGTAGATAGAAAAAATAATTAATTACGAACAATTGATTAACCAATAGCTTTTTTTTTTATTTATTCATCTGTTGCCGACGTCCATGAATAATTGTGTAGACTTTCAAATTTATCATACAATGTACAATGTGAAATAGGAGAAATAACATGTAAGAGGTTCCACCCAGACAGACAGACGGACGGAGTGAGTTGATAGATTTGTAAAAGCTAAACACTTTTATATCTTATTTCCTCAGTTTAATGGCATCTATCTCTCTTGGCAGGATCTTGGATTAAACACATTCACATGACCACAAACGTGACACATGAAAAACAAAATACAAAATAGACGAAGGACCGATCTCCGTATTTCATTAGACTGTCCTCTCAACATGCCTGGAAGAAGTATTATTATATTTCTTTCGGCAACTTTTGCTAGCCAGAGCTCGGCACATAACTCTCTAATCCTAACTTAATTGGTCTCCCGCAATACATTTAATAGGTCAAGGTCTTTGTTTTGCTCCAGTTCAGTAAGGTGGCGGAGTCCGTTAGCACCCGATTGAACCAGTGCCAAACAAAACGAGGCATTTCTTGCGTATTTCATTCAAATCTTATAACAAACTTCTTACAAATGTTTGGCAAGATATTAAAGGAAAATAAACGCGATGAACTAATAAACAGAGTGTTATTGGTGTGTGTGTGTGTGTGTTCCTATGGTGACGGTGAGAAGTTGTTGGCTATGCAGTGTGAATGTTGCAAGATAAGCGGTATAGTCGTCAGCTAGATGACTTCAGAAAGCCAGACTAAAAAGAAGTGTTTTGTTGTATGGTATAGTTGTTTTTTCAGGATACCATTTTATATTATTACTAGAGTCTAAGATATTTCTTTTACATTATCCTAAATGGATTGAGCCTATATTGTAATAAAATGTATATATAATATTATTCACTTAGAAGTTATTGAGGTCATTGTAAGTTTTTAACAGTCATTTTACGAATGCGAAAACGTAATACAATAATTCTCTTTTCTGTGTATGTAGGAATCGATACAGGAAATAACATTTAGAGGGTTTGTGGGAGAAAGATAGGTCTAAACGTTTCTTTTCGTTCTTTATCCTCACACATTTATTTCGAATGTTAGTTTAATAAGGCGTGATGGTAGAGCGCTTGGCTTCTGAAACAAAAGGTCACGAGTTTGAATCTCGTTGATGATTGGTATTTTGAACTTCTAGATTTATAGGACACTCTCGAGTTCTGACGTTAGTTGGAGAAAGTAAAAGTGGTTCTACGATTTGATGTCACCCTCGTTCAACTCGTTGCAGAAATAAAAGAGTTATCTTTCCTTGACTTTTTCATCGAGGGTTAGAGAGTCGGCGTGCGTGCGTGGTGTCTCGCATGGTCGTTCGAAGTAGAGAATTATATATACAGATGTATTCAATGCGAATTACTTTACACACATGTATATCAATATACATTGAAGTTGACATTCAACAAAAGATTAGCTCTATTTTCAACATGTCAACACAGAAGATATATTAAAAAATGAGAATCTAATTAGCCTTGTATATAGAGTATTAACTACCAAGAAGTAGGCTCAAACTTAAAGTATTTGTGTGTGTGGTGCAACGTCCTGGATGTTACCTTACACGCAGTGATTCAATTTAACATTTGTTTATTTGTAAAGCCAGTGTAACTAGAAAATATTAATCATTACACTATTTCAAAAATCTATTCTTTGTAATTTAGATTTAAATCTATTTTTTTCACCCTTATTGTTACATGTCTTTTAGTATTATATGTGTAGTATGATATTTATCCAAGCCATGATTAAAGGTCTAACTAACACCTAGTTGTTTTAGTAATCACACGCATGAAACCAGTGATTCCCAAACTAAGTTCCAAGGACCTAATTCGGCGCCTGTCACGGAGCTATTCCCCCCCACCACCACCACCGACAATAAATTGCAGCTGCGCGGTTATATTAGACTGGATACGTTTTGACGTGTAACATGTGACGCTGCTGTCAGAAATCTCTATGGCACCCCAGGGCGAGAAAAGGTTGGGAACTATTGATCAAACAAAGGAAATAAGATTAACCTGATAACTATGCCATTGTATTACCTTATTTCAATATATTACAGAAAAATGATACGATCATTCTATTCGAAATGAAAAAAAAAATAGTAAAAAGAGATAATTGATCATTCAAGATAAGAATTGTTTAAAGTATTTGAAACATTCGCTTTACGATATCACACAAAGGCAAAGATATCCCTTAAGTTTGTATATTAACAACTGGAACTTTAAAAATCCATTAACTGTAAAATTGAGAAGATTTGTGAATTAAAATTGCGAGATTGTTGGATCATTTATTAAACTCGATTTAGTGAAAAAAATCCAGAAGACAATAAAAAAAAATAAAAAAAAAATTAAACTTCGTAGCATTACGAATGCAAATATAATTTGATATGTATAAATTATTATGTATCCATGTCATTGGGTTTAACAACAGCTAGTTGACAGCTACTCTAGCCAAACATAATCGTATGTAAAGACGATGTTATGAAGACAATGTAAGAGTGGGAAAATAAATTATTTTAGAGATTTTTTGAATTGTATAATTCACCATGAGTTTAAAGCGTATTCACATCAGATAGATTTCAGGTCTTCTCTGTTATTTCATCAATCATTCAATGTCACGCAAGGAGCGAATCCAAAGGCGTCCTAGGAATGATCTCACCTGGTGAGTTTTAAAGAATCCCAGATCTCCTTCATCACCCCATTGCAAAATATTAAAAAATAAACAAAAAAATCATTAAAAAGTAAAAAAAAATGTTTTTTGTTATTATACTTGTAGTGACATGTTTATGTATTTGGCATAATTTATTGTTTTAGGAAACAAAATTAGATACTTTTGGGAAAAATAAATATGGCCACAACCATCGCATCAACTATTAATCGATTCCTTTTCAATGTATAATAGTGGTGTATCGTTGAAATAAAAACAAAGACGGATCATACAAATCAAACAGAAACAAATTGCAGGTTACTGTAATTTACATAAAAATGAAAATCCCTAAATGCAGATATGTACGACAGTAACACTTACCTCCATGTATACAGCTAGCGGCATGACCACAACTGCTACCATAATGTCCGCAATGGCGAGGGAACAGATAAAGTAATTGGTGACCGTCTTCAGACTTTTCTCCTTGAAGACACTCAGAACGACCAGGATGTTCCCAAACACAGTGAAGAGCGGGAAGATGATGAGCAGGATATTCCAATACTTGTAGTCCTGGTCGTCCAGACCCCGTGGCATCATGGTGGCGTTCTCGGTCATATTGTCAAAGATGGGCCAGCAGTCAAAGTGGGTCATGTTGAAGCAGTCTTCGGAATAGTTGTAAGGTACGTCGATGGTGGGGACGATAGCGTCCAGGGCCAGCCCGTGGTAGCCGCTGGTGGCCGCGGGAGTCACGTGGTCCATCCCGTTGTTTAGCAGATGAAGGTGGTGAGAGTCGGACTGAGATAGTGACAGGGACGGCGAAGGGTTTATACTACGGTGGATGGAAGAGAAAGAGGGGTCCTGAGGGGACGTATGGTTGTGCCGAAATGACGTGGCGTGTGCGGACCGTGAGAACGGGGTCATTCCCCCGCTCGGGTAGTTGGGATAAGTGGACGTCGATGAAGGGTCGGCAGCGGAATCTTGACCGGGTAAATAGTCCGTGTTGTCGGAATACACTCCTCCTGGCCCGCGCTGGTCAGTATCGTAGTTCTGATACCTGTCAGATATGCCATCCGGACCTCCGCTCCACCACGGCCCCCTTTGAGCTCCTGGAGAAGGGGTAGTGGTAGTGGTCGTAGTGGCCCTTCGATGGTGACCCTGCTGGTAATAGGTCGGCACCACATCCTGGTCTCCGCCGATGTACTGGCCTTTGCCCGCGTCAGTGATATCCGCGAACGTGTGTGTCCTGCCATGCCGGACTGAATTCAAGTGGCCAGAGTTTCGGACCTGTCTCAAAACACCCATGTTGATTCTGGATCGCTGGACAGGCTAGGCCATACGCTTGGGGATGACATTAAAATCGCTGTGTGGTGTCCACTACAGTTTTGAAGGTGTGTTCCTGTTGAAAAGAAATATACATCAGCATTAATTTAACTTAATTAAACTAAATAATTGGTTTCAGTTTTTATTTTACCATCAAAACACAAAAACCGGAATTTTAAATTTAAAAATACAATTCGTTGATTTCATAGATATAATTAAATATATAGACTGGAAAAAGGAAGTAACTTCATGTAACTTGAAAACATGTATATCTATTGTATTCGGATTTCCGAATTATCAAAAATTAAAAAATTGCATGATCTTTAGTCTTAGAGATTAAACAAAACTCATTGACATAAATAAAGTACACACAATTGCAATTCACAAATTTTCATTTCATAAAATAGTCTTATTGGCCAGTCTATATTTATTTATGTCTACTAGTTGACCGGCGGCATAGCATACGCCGCTATTTTGCAGGGCAGGCCTTAGGCACTGCAACATATACGACCACAGTGGGTCCCGCACTTTCTTTGGACCCGTGCTAAATTTTAGGTGTATAAATTATTAAATTGAACCATTTTATAACATATATTATTAAAATCTTTTTAAAATAAAAAAAATGCTATGCTATTTTGTGAATGAAAATAGTGCGGATTTGGATATATTATTTCCCATTCACACCATGCTGCGCCATGGGATCTTCCCATTTACTTGTTATAAGTAAATTGAATGCGTGAATTCATGAATTAAAAATTCTATGAATGGAGCTAACGATACCTAATTGACCTTAATTTACGCAATATTAACAATAGTGTTGCACTCAAGTAACAATGATTTAGAAAAACCAATTTGAATGTTAATTTGATTAAAATATGAAATGAACGGACTATAATTAGTATGTTCATGTGCTAAATCATAAAACTATATTTGAGAAGAGAAGTTCTATAATCTTAGAGTTGAATTCGAGTTAAATATAGAGCTAGATCTAGGAATAGAGAGATGAGTTACCTTTCGTTATCATGTCTAATGAACGAATGTGCGTAATTAAAGTACTCTAAAGTTAAACCTGAGAGTAGACTCTATCTATGTATTGATGTTCTAATTTCAATAGTCTTACGACACAATAATCTGGAAATACTTTTAATATTATGACAAAAATTGAGAAGAAAAGAATTATATAAACACCACTTTCATTCACAAAATAGTGCGGATTGGGATGCACCAATTTCCATTCACACCGCGTGCTGCGTCATGGGATCTTCCCTGTGTACTTCTTGCTTGTTGCTTGTTTTTGTTTGAACTTTTGAACTTGTCTTTTGAGAAATATATATATAGATGGTTGATTTACAGAATTATTGTATTATGTTAAAACTGTAGGAGCAATTAATACGAAGACCTAGGATCCTACATGTGTATTTTTAGACTTAAGGTATCCTGCTGTTCATTTTATATTTATATTTTATTTCTATTTATAATAACTTCCTAGATAAGTATAAAAGTAGTTTCCCTTTCAGACCTTGTGATCTATGGGACACATGATGTTAAGGTTATCTGCTTCTAAGGTCGACGGCTAACAAGCAGGATAACATGTGACCAGCACAAGGACCAATCGCATTTATTTTCCCCAACTAAAGTCAGGTATCCATTAGAGTAGGAAATGACTCAGGGACCTTAAAAATCCCGAAATTCAAGATCCCAGTCTTCATCGAGATTCGAACTCAGGACCCCAGGTTCGGAAGCCCAGCTCTTACCCACTCAGCCAGCACGCCCTTTCCTAGATAAGACATGTTCTATATTGCATGACGTATATCTAGTCATTCTATACAACGCCTTGAAAGTGTAGGAAATAGATATGTTTTCCTGTTTGCTTTAAGCGTCAGGCATTCAATACGATGCCTAGTTTCATAGTAATATATACTTTAAGAATTGAAAACATTTGAACAGTAACTGAGTAAGTCAAGTCGTTAACTACAATAAACAAACTGTTGAAGACATTTGAGTCCCCATCTTTGTATCGAAGTGTCAAAATAATATTGTAATCTCACAAATCATATCAAATAGAATTAAACTAATATTTAAAGATAGCGGTTGTTAGGAGTATTTATGACGCGCACCTGTACATAGCTCAGATATAATGTAAAAATTGAGACACATTTTCACTATAGATCATTGATTAATATGCATGACTGAATGCATGACGCGTAGGACGTAATCATCTTCTTTTTTGAAGTAACGTCTGTAGTGTATAAGAGGAAGATAAGATAAGATCTTCATTATCACATCGACTATAATATTCACATTCCATTAAAAGACTGTGAGTACTGATTGTACAACTTTCTAAATGTTTCAATTTACATTCCAACTTTGGAATGTATATGTATGTTTATTATTTGCTCAGTATTCGTATATACTTGATCTAGTTTTCTTTTATTTATTTGTTCTATTCATCTTTATTTGTTCTGTATTTCTTCATTATGTGGTCCGCAATAGATTGTCATCTATTAGACCAGTGATTACAAAAATGTTCGCATCGAACTTCCCCTTCACTTTCACCTATTCCTTGGTCTGCTGGATCGTTGGAGCACCATACAAGAACTGTCAACCTACTTTCTCCATTATTCTCCGTCATTGGCCTTCGATAGAATTCCATAATGATAGTCCTTCTGAAAATATTAAAACCTGCCTTTTTACCTGCCTGGGTAGACCACTTCGTGGGCAGATTTTGAGTTTGTGTTTTTACACAAACTGTCTTTGTAACCTTTGTTTTTTTTTGTTTCTATATTTCCTTGGTTTTTGTTCCATGATTCTTCTCTATTTGTTATATGATTCTTCGCTATTTGTTCCATAATTCTTAGCTATTTGTTGCATGATTCTTCGCTATTTTTTCTATGATTTTTCGATATTTGTTCCATAATTCTTCGATATTTGTTCTACATTTGCAATAAATATTTAATGACGACGTGAAACTAGATATTGATCTCCACTGCCAGTCACTATCAACTAGCATTCTGCAGAGACAGTTTAAATTGATTTTTTTTTCAAGTAAAAGTAATCGAAGTTCAATGCACGATGGCCATTATTCATTTAACATAAAGTCACTGCTTTATAGATAGATGTACCTACGGAATGGTACCTACACCCTCCCAAATCTGTTGTTTCCGCAACCCACTTGCTGCCCAGCCAACCGTTTAACTTCTTCAATGCGTTTTACCTTTTCTTAAAAAGTCCTGACCTGTGAGTCTACTTCCAAAGTTAAAAATCCCCATCCAAAATCTATTTTCTTTTCTTGCTTTGGAGTGGCTGAGTGTTAAGTGAATGGATTCCGAACGGAAAGGTATTAAGTTTGAATCAAAATTTGATTTTGAACATGGAGATTTGTCGGACTGCTTTGAGTCTATCCAACACTATCAGGTAACTAACATTAGTTGAGGAATTAAAGGCGTTCGGTCATTATATTGGTTACGCCCGTGAAGTAAAGGCAGTTAGTCATTATATTGGTTAGGCCCTGGAAGTAAAGGCGGTAGGTCATTATATTGGTTAGGCCCTGCAATTAAAGGCGGTTGGTGATTTTACTGGTTAGGCCCTGGAATTAAAGGCGGTTGGTCATTATACT
>JADKLZ010071522.1:11455149-11469230 GCA_021533235.1 Biomphalaria straminea
TTAGGCCCTGGAATTAAAGGCGGTTGGTCATTATACTGAATAGGCCCTGGAAGTAAAGGCGGTAGGTCATTATATTGGTTAGGCACTAGGCCAAAGAAACAGGTGTGTCTTCAAGCTTGCACATTCTGAAAAGAAACCTTCTCTTTTAATCGGTTGCCATGGAAATATATACTATACAAAATGTGTTCTTTTATTATTTTGAATATAAATTAGTCCTTCGTTGGGCCTTCGCCTTACAATTTTGGACTGTGAACTATTTTAATTCTGGTATAATTGAATTGCACTAGTTGTTTATTTGAAAGCATGTTAGAAATTAATCCATAATATTTATTATACATACTTCCAACGTTACAAACAGGCAGCCAAGTTTTGATCGTACTTTCTTTCACTACCTGGCCAGTGAGTGACGCAAACAGTTCTAAGACTATAGTTTATCAAAAATTAAAGCAAAATCTTAAAACAGCAAGTAAAGATTCCGCCAGAGTCTCTCAAACACGTACGTCCGAAAATGGAAATGGACCCAGAAACCTTTCGATAATGGTGCTCTTTTTTTACCGACACATATAGACTAGTTTATAATAAATATCGAATAATAAAAACAATTGTAGCTTTAGTGATACCTATATGAAATGTGTAATGATTAGATAGACTTCAATAACAAACAACATTATTCAAGTTCCACTGTTACTGAGTAGGGAAATAACTAGGTTTTTTTTTGTATCCTTCGTTGTTGCGTTTTCAATCATATTTTATCACGTGATTAGCTTAGAACATTAAGAGGAAGGTAAACAGAGGGTAGGGCACTGGGCGAAAATTTTTATCAAGGTCAAGATTGTTTGTACGATGGGCTGATGGTGTCGGATTGTTTGTACGATGGGCTGATGGTGTCGGATTGTTTGTACGATGGGCTGATGGTGTCGAAAAAATCTCTCTATCTGGAGGTGGGTATCTTCTAAGGTCTTTGGCTTGGTCAGAATGGCGCACTCGCCACCCCTTAGGCGTCTTCTGTGGAGAGCTTTACACTTTAGACATGGACTGGCATTTAATTTTTTTTTTCATAAAACTTCATAAAGTGAATGCAGGTCAATGGGTTGAATATTATAGAAACGTCGGTGCAGTGAAAAAAAGCTCTAGCCAGTGGATCACTAGTAGTAATATCAAGTTCCCCTTTCAGACCTTGTGGTCTATAGGGCAGATGATGTAAAGTTCATCTGATTCTGTGGCCAACGGTTAACAAGGGTGTCATGTGGCCAGCAGAACGACCAACCGCCTTTACTTTTCCCCAACTAATGTCAGGTACCCATTAGAGCTGGGTGAACTCAGAGGCGCCCAAGGATCACGAAATAAAAATACCAGTCTTCATCAGGATTCAAACCCAGGACTAACAGTTCAGAAGTCAAGAACTTTACCGCTCAGCCACAGTGCCTACAAAGAATACAATTTCCCCTTCAGACCTTGCGATCTATGGGGCAGATGATGTTAAGATCATCTGTTTCTCTGGCCAACAATAAACGACAGGGTGTTATGTGACCAGCACAACGACCAACCGCCCTTACTTTCCCCAACTAAAGTTAGGTTAAAGTTGGGTGGTTGGTAAAAAAAATTCCGAAATTTAAAATCCCAGTCTTACCGACATTCGAACCCAGGACCTCAGGTTCCGAAGCCAAGCGCTTAACCATTCAACCACGCGCCCCCATAGTAGTGATATCTACGGCACGATAAAGTGTGCAATAAAGATGCTATCTAATAGCATCTTAAAGTTCATCCTTACTAGCGGTATACTAAAAATGATGTTTAAAAATTCCACAACGCTAAAGGTAACCTATATAACGTGCTTTATATAAAGAATATAAATGTTATAATCAATGTCCAAATGTATAAACATAGTCTCTTAATATATCTCTGTTTAAGTAATTAAGTCTTATCTTATCTTATACATTACATACGTTATTTCAAAAAAGTCATACGTCACACGCATTTCATGTTTCAATCTAGTCATGCATGTTAATCAATGACTTAAAGTCTGAAATGTTGATGGTTTTCCTGGCTGACTCAGGAGTGAGACAACCCATTCAGTGCTCTAATAGCACTAGGGAAGCGCCCATTTCAGAGCTTGTGATCTAATGAGCAGATGATGTTTCTATGCCGACTGTGGTCAGAACAACGGCCAACCGCCATTACTTTCCCAAACAAATGACAAGTATCCATTGACTTTAATGTGCCCGAGATTTAAAGTCACAGCTATCACCGAGATTTAAACTCGGGAAGCGTGGTCGAGAGGCTAAGTGCGGCTTGAGCTTGGCTTGCTTGGCTACCTAGAAGGGGGCTCGAGGTTCGACACCCGACTCGGGCAGAGTTGTGTTTACTGAGCGCCCGAAGGCAGCACGGGAAACCAACTCCTAGATATCCCCTCCCCCCCCACTGGTCCGCAAACAAGATTGGACCAAAGCGCTCTGAGCATGCTATAAGCATGAAAGTAGCGCTATATAAAAGCTATAATAATAATAAAAAAAAAAACTACTCGTTCCGGAAGTCAAGTACTTTACCACTCAGCCACAAGAAGAACTTACCTGAATATTTAAATTTTTTATCCAAATCAGAAACAGAATAAATATGAAGAGAACGTAGCCAGGAAACACATGTAGCTACATAGTCCAAGAAGGCGAGGTAGCCTCATTAGAAGAGATAACAACGTATTGCACACTGAGGCATAAATTGGGAATATCCATTAGAATCTGAGAGGCGAAACTGACAGATACATTTGTAACATCAGTTGTAGGTATGTCCCCAATTCAATTTATCTCGCGATATCTCGCATCCTCACGTCTCCTTCACGAGAACATGTATATGGCTTGCTATTCCGCCTTGCATTGTAAATAATCTAACGACATACAATCCAAGGGAGAAAAAAAATATTTCAGGCGGTAGTTTATCTCCCCTTATCCAGCTCGAAATAATAAAGCATTTTGGCGGGAAGAGTTGCGGAACTTGCGTGTTTTGCAGAGATCAATACACTTGGTTGAAGGACTTAGATCTAGGTAACAAAAGGTATCCAAGACGCAAGCTGTATTATTCAGACGACACGGTAATCAATGCTGACACAATAGGTAAGTAGCGATGTACTGATCAGTTGGTCGTCGATCAATGGTTGTAGTGGCCATAACTCATTCGATTAAATCCACACTGTGAAAGAAACAAACAAACACATTATTTTAAAAATGCTTTAAATTAAAACAAATTCCAACTAAAAAAGCACACAAATATGATATTATCAAATGTATTTTATATCTTTCATTTATGTCGCACGCGCACCCAGTAATTTAAATAAATAATCAAAGCTTAAACCATTTATATTGTCTTGTATCAAAATATGTGCGCAGTGTATGCATATTTCTTAAACCATACGTAATCATGCAACTTTATAACTTTTTTATAATCATAACTATTTATGTATAGTTGCAATAATAGTAAATTATATCTTAACAATAATATGTCAGTGACATTGTGTAAACGGTGCGGCACTGCACTGTAGCGTTGCATGGCGCGCTAAATAAATTAAATAATTTTCAAATTTTAGATACATACTATTTACACACTAAAATTTACCTAGCGCCTCACGCACCCCAGTAGGCCTGCAGTGACATCACAGACAAGCGTCAGTATCACGTATGATAGTACAATTTTACTTCTACAGTACTTTAAGACGCAGCGCTGATGGGGAAAAATTATACGCGAGATGAAAGTACAAAATTGTCTGCCCCTAGCTGAGTCCTTGTGTCAACATAACGAGTTACAGCCCTTGTCCACTCGTTCGCTACTCTCTGGGATTACCGAAAAAAAAAATGAGAGAAAGAGAGAGAGAGAGAGAGAAGAAGAAGAAGAGACTCGAAAGAAGAGTTAAGAAGACGAGAACAGAGGAATACATTCAAAAAAGAAACAAGGCTAGAATGAAGTTGAATGCGAGAGAGTGCTGGGAAGAGCCAGGCGCGAGAGAAGCACGTGAAAGAGACGCTTTCTGAAATCGAGGCTAGACTGGGCGCGTGAGGTCTTGGTGTCATTGGATGTGAGCCTACTGCCACTAGAGAGAAGGTGGGAGGAAAGGGGGGGTAAAATTTTGGATGTGTGTGTGTGTGTAAGCGTGTGAGTGTGTAGGCTTGTGGGGGAGGAGAAATAACAAAAGTATTTGAAAAACAGCCTAAAGAGAGTAATTAGATCTATTATGATCCTACTCTTGTTAGTATTTGGGTGTTATTTCAATGCCCTTATTACTTTAGGAGACGTACAAAATTTAAGAATACTTTTTTAAAATAAAAAAAAAAACAAGGTTACAAAGACAGTTTGTGTGGAAACACAAACTTAAAATCGGCCCCCGAAGTGGTCCACCCAGGCAGGTTTCAATATTTTCAGAAAGAACATTCGAATGAAATTATATCAAAGATAAATAACAGATAAGAATGTAGAAAGAAGATTGACAGATCTTATGTAGTGCCCCAGCGGTCAAAATATACATCTTCTGTGCTTTGACCTCTCAATGTTGGCCTTGTAAAGCCGATGTTCTACGCAACTGCCACAACAATTTATGAGTTGGTTACTTAGATAGTAAATACTCATAAGTTAAAACAAAATAAATCTTGACACCTAATGCAATTTTTAGAAATATTAATTGTCTGAAAGTAGGTCTCATTTATAATGCATACTAAATAGTTTTTTTTTCTCTTTAAATGCTGCTTGCATAAGTAATTTTTAAAAATTAGATTTTGAGCTTTTAGAAAAAAAAAGTAGACAGACAGACAGACACATGAACAGACAGGCTACACAAAACTAATAGCGTCTTTACCCCTTTCGGGGGCCGCTAAAAAGGTTAAGAGGAAGAACTCCGCACATATAACTGTGTATCTCAATAGTGTAGAATTGTACTTCCCTTATTCGATATCAAACAGTTATTAATTATCCATAATTAATTGAATTGAATAATTGGTTGCTTTTTAGCGGCCCCCGAAAGGGGAAAAGACGCTATTAGTTTTGTGTGGCCTGTCTGTCCGTCTGTCTGTCTGTCTGTCTGTCTGTCTGTCTGTCTGTCCGTCTGTCCGTCCGTCCGTCCCGTTTAGTGCTCAGAAAGTAGAAGAGAAAATGAAAATCTGACATCACGATAATATAGAGCATTCAAAGTTCTGATGCAACGGCTACTTTGTTTTTTTCTAAAAGCTCAAAATCTAATTTTTAAAAATATTTTATGCAAACAGTATTTAAAGAGAAAAAACCTAATTAGTATGCAATATAAATGAAACCTACTTTAAGACAATTAATAATCTAATATACTGCACATATTTTCACATTTTTTTTGTTCCAGTAAAGTAATCAACTCATAAAACAAGTGTGGCAGTTGCCTTGAACATCGGCTTTACAAGGCTAACGTTGAGAGATCAAAGCACGGAAGATGTATATTAGTTTTGTGTCGCCTGTCTGTCCGTCTGTCTGTCTGTCTGTCTGTCTGTCTGTCCGTCCGTTGAGAGATCAAAGCGGATCTGACAGGGATCCGACTCCGACGGGGGCCGCCTCTGAGTTTGTGTATCACACAAACTCTCTTTGTAATCTTGTTTTTAATTGATTCATACTTTGTCAGAGTAAATAATTGTTTAAAGTTTCAACTTGATCCAAGAATGGGTGTGGGAGAAATAACGTGTAGAAACTTTTACCAGACATACGGACAGAATGAATGATAAAAGCTTTGTAAACCTCAAAACATTAAGAGGCATGTTGACAAGTAGGTACAGCGGAAGACGTTAATCTTTCTCTTTAGCAATTGAACCCCATGATGACTATAAAAAAAACAACAACCCCAAGCTTAATATCTATGGCCATATTACAAGATCTACGGGGCTCGCAAAGACTTTCCTTCTGGAACATTACCAGGAATTAGAAGAAGAAGCAGACTGGGAAAGCGAGTGAAGGATAACATAAAAGAATGGACGGTCCTGCCATTGAAAGAGGCGCTAACTAAGGCAAAAAAAAAAAAAAGAGGAAGGGAGAAAGACGGTCAACGAGTCTTGCATGGTGCCTCAACGGTCCAATAGACTAAGGGATAGGTAAAGGTTAAGGTTAAAAAAACATTTCTCAACGACACAGTCGGTTGTTTCAAAGTATAAATGTGCACTTTGACCTTGAAGTATGTACGAAAAGAAAACAATTGGACAATGGGCGCTTATAAAGTCAATGTACTCAGTGGTGGCCAAATGGTAGAGCGCTTAGTTACTAAACCGAGGCGTGTCGAGTTCGAATCCCTGAGAATGCTGACGCCACTGAGTCAACCCGATCGTAATGGATTCTTGTTTTGGTGAACGTAAAGGTGTCTGGTCGTAGTGATGACCTCACGCCATTCTCGTTTACTTTTGGTCATAAACATGAGATTCACGTCATCTGCCCCCAGAAGATCAAAAGGTCTGAAAGATGAATCTTTTTTTTTATTCTATGAAAGAAGACACCTTAAGACATGATACTGTCACCACACACACATCGGTATGTTGATAGATTAAAGAAAAACATACAATCTGTGATACGGAAATGCAACGAAATATAAAATACATTGCATAACTGAATCTACTATCAAAATAATTGATAAATAATACTTGAGATAATTTTTATGGGTCCAATCAAATGGAAATTCAGTTTGGCTACAATTGACTTCCTCAGCTGTAGTCAAACTGAATTTCCATTTGATTGGACCAATACGAGTTGTCTCATCTTATCTTATCTTGAAAACAAAATATTGATTTTCTGAAATTACACTTACAACAGCTCATCAACTTTTCCTTAAGCTAGATTGTTATTTTATTTTTTATATTTTTTTGTTATAGATATCAATGCTTGGCATCAAGTTCAGACAACACCTTATGTGAGACTACAGGGATACACTTGTTGTACTGTAATACAGTCACTGTTAATGACGCGAGAAAACATAATAAAATATTGTTTTTCTTACAATGATACCAGAATGAGAAAAATTACATCATTTATTATGAATCAGTGATGTAATTAATTTTTAGTACATTTTTTCTAACAATAATAAATGTGTGCTATATACGTAAGCTACTGCCTAAGCAGAAAAGAGTGTGGGACAACATATTGATGACTAACAACACTAAAGCCTTAGTCTACCGGACCTGCGTGATGAGCACTTTGCTATACGGAAGCGAAACATGGTCAACCTACTCATGGCAGGAAAAAAAAGCTGAATGTCTTCCACCTCCGTTGCCTAAGGCGGATCTTTAAAATAAGGTGGCAAGATAAGATAACCAATGAGGAAGTGCTACGAAGAGCAGGTTGCCAGGACATCCGCTCTATTATCAGCAGCAGACGCCTTGGCTGGCTTGGCCACGTTCGTAGAATGCTAGTAGGTCGACTCCCACAGGATATTCTGTATGGCGATCTAATAGAAGGCAGAAGAGCCGCTGGTCGCCAACTCTTACGTTATATAGATGTATGCAAACCGGACATGAAGCTCTTTAAGATCGACACCAGCAACTAGGAAGAGTTGGCACTGGATAGATCCACGTGGAGAATGAGCATAAAGGAAGGGTTTTTTGTTTGCAGATGCCATACACAACAGAAGCAGAAAGAAGGGTGAAAATGCAACGGCGCCTGGTGACTACATATGCCCAACCTGCGATCGCAGCTGTGTATCAAGGATCGGCCTCTTTAGTCACACAAGAGCTCTCAAGGGGAAAAGATCGTCTCTCGAGACGTAAAATGCCACAGACTGCCTAATCACTATTCAAAAACAATTTAAACAACAATTCAAACTCGAGCCTGGACGATAAAGTGACGACGATTCAGCTATCCAAGTACTTACAAAAGAAGAAGGTTTTATAGTCTATTGTTAGCTTGAAAATTTTAGCGAATTTTCTGCACAAGGGTTATCCACATTTCTTAGAAGGCTCTACTGTCTCTATATAAAACAAAATTAATTAATTTCGACTAATTGATTTATATATATTTTTTTTTTTTGGATGATTCATGTCTTGTCAACGTAACTCGACAATGAATAATTGTAGAAAGTTTCAGCTTAGTCCTAGAGCGGGACTAGGTAGAACTGATATGTCAAGAGAGAAAGTGACTAAAGTCTTAAACACTGCTTGTAATGCCATGTATCATAAGTTCATGATGAAACAGCCTATTTCAAAACTCTATTAAAATAAAAGAGGGCGCGGTGGCTGAGCGGTAAAGCGCTTGGCTTCCGTACTGGAGGTCCCGAGTTCAAATCCTGGTGAAGACTGGGATTTTTATTTCGGGATTTTCGGGCGCCCTTGAGTCCATCCAGCTCTAATGGGGAACTATTAAAATAAAAGTGGCCTACTTAATACATTTTAAATGAGTGAGCAACTGATCTTCTATTAAATGTTCAAAGCAAGCAAAAGATAAAAAATCCTATTTTTAAATAAAATAAGCTTATCAAAAGTGAAATGATTCGTCCTTAAAATTATATCTATCAAAAATGTAAAACCTATTTCCTTTATTCGATATAAATAAATATTTACCAATAATTAATTGACGAATTAAGTATTTTTAGCGGCCCCCGTAAGGGGAAAAAGCCGCTATTAGGTTTGTGCAAAATGTCCGTCTGTCCGTCTGTCCGTCTGTCACACTCAGGGCGCCAAAACTAGAAGAGATACGAAAAATATTTTTTCACCATTAAATGCGGCTTGAAAAGTTTAGGTGCAACGGCTACTTTTAGTTTTCTAAAAGCAAACCGTTTAATTTATAAAAATTATTTTGCAAGCGATTTTTTAATAATAAAACACCAATTGTGAAGCAATTACGTAAATCTAAGGGAGGAAATGTTACTATATGAAATGCTCTTGGCATGTAGATATCACGCACATTTTTTAAAATGAATTTATGTCTGTCCGTCCGTCTGTCCGTCTGTCAGACTCAGAGCGCCAAAACTAGAAGAGATACGAAAAATATTATTTTACCATTAAATGCGGCGTGAAAAGTTTAGGTGCAACGGCTACTTTTAGTTTTCTAAAAGCAAACCGTTTGATTTATAAAATTAATTATGCAAGCGATTTTTAATAACAAAACACCAATTCTAAAACAATTACGTAAATGTAAGGGAGGAAATGTTTCTATAAGAAATGCTTTTGGCATGTAGATATCATGCACATTTTTTTAAATGAACTTTTAGCAGCGGCTTTCGTGTACTAGCGTAAAGCCCGGAAATGACATGATTCTAAACTAATTTCTTAATTTTTAAAAAAAATCAGATTTAAAAAAAAAAGATTGTTTAGTGCCCCCACTAGAATGAAACAAGCATATTTTTGTGCGTTTTGTCTGTTGGTTGGTCTGTCCGTCTCGGTTAGAAAAAAACACTGAAGGCTTTTGAACATATGATTTAACCTTTACTGTTCTTTCATAAATATTGCGATAGTTTAAGGATGGGAGCATACAGGAATTGAGCCAGGGACTTAGAAGGAACATCCGAAACATCTTGCGAATAGGCGGATCTGACAGGGATCCGACTCCGACGGGGGCCGCCTCTGAGTTTGTGTATCACACAAACTCTCTTTGTAATCTTGTTTTTATTGATTCATGTCTTGTCTATGACAAAGAATCATTGAAGTTTCAATTTGATTCGAGAATGTCCAGATATAAACTTTGTTAATATGTCCAGACTATTTCTTTTACGTGGATCTAGACAACGCCCTGTCGCCCTTTTAACTATGTGGGCGTTATAACGTCACAAGTATTAAAACTCTCATATCAAATAACGTCATTATTGTAAAGAACAGAAGTGGGAATATGAATTCTTCAATCGCCTCACACACTACAAGGGTCTAGATCTCAATCCAATCACAGAGACTGAAGAACTGACAAAGTCTACACGAGGACGGAAGATCGAAATGTCATTATTTTAACAAATTATTTTCCTCTTTTGGCCAGTCTTCCACATTACATTCGCCTATGATTTCTAGACCAGACATAGAGATGAACCTACACAGATTTCAAACACTGTATTGTAGTTATCAGATTTAAAAATGCTTTTTTTTGATCTTATGGATTGATTTCATATTTTAAAAAACTTTAAAAAGTCTGAAAGATTTAAAACGAAACAATGTCTGCTATTTAGTTCAGTCTAATTGTTAAAACGTCTAGACTTTAAATTTCATGTAACCAAATCCAAACTTTAAATTTCATGTAATCATATCCAAACTTTAAATTTCATGTAATCATATCCAAAACTTTAAATTTCATGTAATAATATCCAAACTTTAAATTTCATGTAACCAAATCCAAACTTTAAATTTCATGTAATAATATCCAAACTTTAAATTTCATGTAATCATATCCAAACTTTAAATTTCATGTAACCAAATACAGACTTTAAATTTCATGTAACCATATCCAAACTTTAAATTTTATTTAAGTAAAATCCAAACTTTAAATTTCATGTAACCATATCCAAACTTTAAATTTCATGTAACCAAATCCAGGCTTTAAATTTCATGTAACCATATCCAAACTTTAAATTTCATGAAATAATTTTGACACTTTTAATTTCATTTAACATTTTCAATTTTATTTATATGGTAGTATACTGTGGATAGGTCTTTAAAGTTCATGCAACAAAAACTAGACTTTAAACTTTATGTGGCTACTTCAAGCCTTAAAATGTCATGTTTGAATCTCTTGACTTTGAATTTTATGTAACTATTTCAAGGCTTAAAATGTATGTAACAATGTTAAGTTTTTAATTTCTAGCAAAAATGTGTAGCCTTTTTATATATCAAATAATTATTTCTTGAATTATATTTTATTAAAACTGTCTCTCGAATTAATCTAAACCGAAAGATCAATAAGTCAGAAATGTATCGATCCACAAATAATCTGTTGTGTGACTAAAAAATCCGAAGGAACAGAAAATTGAGTAGAGCTTAACACCACAACTAGTTTTGTAGTGCTCTAATAAATTATGACAGATACAGCTGATATCGTAGCTGAGTCTTCAAAGTCCACAAGAAGAGACTGCACTCGTCCTGTTCATTATAAGCCCATTATCTTTTCCAGAAGCAAAGAGAGTCGATCAACAAAATGTGTCTTAAATGCATCAAAGTCACAACTCATATAAGTCAATTCTTTTATTAATGTAAGGCAAAAAGTTGTCCAAATAATGTCACCACAAACGAATTATCTTATCAATATAATTCAACTACTTCTATTTCAAAACAGTATATACACAATTATTACAGCTAAGGAGGCGCGGAGGGTGATCGGTAAAGCGCTTGGGTTTTGAACCGGGGTTCCCAGGATATAATTCTACTGAAGACTGGAATTTTTAATTTTGGGATCTTTGGGTGCCTCTAAGCTCATCCCAATCTAATGAGCACCTGATATTAGTTGGGGAAAAGTAAAAGTTGTGGTGCTGGCCACATGACACCCTTGTTAACCATTGGCCACAGAATCAGATGACCTTTACATCATACACAAGGTCTGAAAGGAAAACTTTTTTTTTTTGCTTCTATTACAGCTACCTACACAAAGAATATATAAGGAAAAGAGCCGAGCAGGTAATTTCATCTCTCAATACTGAAAAAAACAAAAACAAAATGAATTAATTAACCAATCGGTTAATTTTTAGAATGATTCAAATTTTGTCAGCGACAACGAATAATTGTGCAAATGTTGATCATGAGAATGGGAAGTGGGAGAAATAACTTGTACAAGATTTGTACCAGACAGAGACAGGCGGGATATGTTGATATAAGCTTTGTAAAAATAAAATAAATAATAAAAAAAAACAATCTAAAAGTATAACGAAAATTCTTAACGTGAAATATTTCACCTTGTTATAAGATTATAAACATGGAGAACATGATGTCATGACAAGATCAGTCTGAGGCGTTACAAGAATATCACATTCAGACATGATACCAGGATACGTGTCAAGACATTGGACAAAGTCTCTGTTGTTATGTTTTCGAACTGTAATAAACACTGGTTCAAAACTTCTGCGACAATGGAACTTAGTTAGAAAAATAAAAAAGTTAAATCTTATGACGAAGTTTCCTGAAATCAATGTGTAGTGTCTACCAAGCAGTGGTTCTCTCGACCATTGGAGGCATCTGAGACATGGGTACTATGCAGAAAACAGCTAAGAATACTTGAACACTTTCACCATTGATGCTTGCTCTCCATCATAGACATGTGGCAAGACCGCACTGCAAACAGTGATGTCTTTGCGAACGTCGGTACGGACAAATGAAAGACTTCTTCAAAGTCCAACAGCTACGGTGGGCATGCCAAGTATCCAGCATGGGGAAAAACGTATGCCAAAAGCAGCCGTTTTTGGTGATCTGAAAGGTGGTCGATGTAACAGGTGCTCCCAGAAAACGCTCTAAGACGCTCTGATGACCAGCGTAGGTGCCTATTAGTTTTACCTGACATTAGAAAGCACCCCGCTGCAGGTGACTTTGGAACTAGGAAGCTGGAGATCACTTACAAGGGCCGCGGTATACCCCTTTAAGGCCAGAAGAAAATCCAGGCCGAGAACATACGTAGTCGACGAAAAGATATATGTCGCAGCTGGGGCTCATTAATCTTTGGACAACTGGGTATATTGTTATTTTCGAATCACAAAATGATAACATACAGAATTAACCTCCATAGTCGCCTGGCTTAGGTAATTATTGTTATTTTATAAATAAACTATGAACTAATATTTATTACTCTGGCACTGCCAGGGTCGAGTTTCGTTAGAGAGAAACAAAATTCGCTGTGATCCCGTTAACCATAACGGTATCCATTGAGGAATTTTCTGTGATGTGGCAGGTCTGCAAACATTTCCGCCCTATCACAGGCAACGAATATCTTCTTAAAGATGGTCTGTCTTGTGCACGATTTTTTACTATTATCTATCCGATTGATATAAAAACAGGATAAAGATTTATTATCATTTTTGATAATTTCCATAGTCGTTTAATCACCAAGCTTAGGTTCCCATATTATTGATTCTTTTCAATTTCAGTTTTCCATTTATTATGATATAGAGATATAATTTGCTTATTATTATTATTAGATTTCAACCGATAACGTTAAGACTATCGCCTTCAAAATGATTTCCTATGTACACTGTATACAGAGGCCAAGGTTTGAGACGATTATCAGCTTTCAGCTTGAATCGATGCGGAAAAAGGAAGTGAAAAAAAGTTTGCTTACTTGACACCATTCTAACAACTGGATACCTTAAACCTGATGACCGGTCCTGGAGATTAGAGAAACATTGAAAGATACACACGCCAGGAGCAAACATTACACCTTAAACCTGACCTTGTTTTAAGACAGATGAGTTTTTTTTTAAAGATCTAGGGTTAAGTAGGGTCAAACAGGTGTACTAACAATCATTAATTTGATTTTTTTTTTAGATTTGATGTTGATAATATTTTATTTGCCAGTGGGTACACTCTAAGTTTAAATTGATACTCTCTTCATCTCTTCTTATCAATGTCCATCTTTCTTTTTCTTTCTCTGCTCCATTCCATGTATTTCAATTTCTTTCTCTGCCAATCTCTTTTTCAATTCCTTCCTCTTTCTCTGTTCTCTATTCAAAATCTCCCACTACCACATTCTCTTTCTGACTCTCTCTCTCTTTTTAAGGCAGACTCCTCTCACCTTCTCTTCTCTATTCTTTCTCTACTTCATTCTATCTCCAGACCCTTTCTCTCTACGTCCATCTACCAGCTTACTGCCTCTCTCTTTCCATTTCTCTCCCCACTCTCTGACTCCTCTCTTCCAACTAACTGCCTGTCTCTCTGCCCCCCTTCCATCCCACTCACTGACTTTCTGTGCCCCACTCACTGTTTCTCTCTCTCTCACTCTGCCCCCTCCCTTCCCACTCACTGTCTCTCTTTCTCTCACTCTGCCCCCTCCCTTCCCACTCACTGTCTCTCTTTCTCTCACTCTGCCCCCGCCCTTCCCACTCACTGTCTCTCTTTCTCTCACTCTGCCCCCTCCCTTCCCACTCACTGTCTCTCTTTCTCTCACTCTGCCCCCTCCCTTCCCACTCACTGTCTCTCTTTCTCTCACTC
>JADKLZ010071522.1:11495675-11509176 GCA_021533235.1 Biomphalaria straminea
TAGTCTCGTAGCAAATGTTACAGTACATTAAAGTATCAAGATTGGATTGTCTCGTAGCAAATGTTACAGCACATTGTTGATTGTTTACTTTTTGTTTTCACAAAGCTAGTATTAACTCACTCTGTGTCTGTATTTCTCCCAAACACATTCTCGGATCAAGTTGAAACTTTAATTACTTATTTATTGCACATCATTAAACGTGAATAAAAAATAATTAATTAATTACTGTTACTTATTTTGTTTGATACCAATCTCTCTCATCTCTAATCTCTGCCTGTGGTTCTTTCTGGGACATAGTCCACCAACCAGCTTCCTCCAGGCATCTCGGTTCTGGGCGAGTCTCTCCAACTGTCCCCATGTCTTGCCCATCTACTTGACATCTGATTCCAAATAAGGAAAATCAACCCTTCAGTATTCAGAGATATGGTTATATATGTGGCGTTTTGTCCCCTTAGATAATTGAACACGGTATTTCTCCACCTCCCATTCTCAGATCAGACTGTAATTTTAAAAAGTATTAATTGTACCTAAACAAAAACAATAATCAATTAAAAAATTAACAAATTAGTCAATTAATTATTAAAATAACTTATTTTCCATTAAAATAAAAAAGTGAAATAACTTCTAATTTTTGTTTTACGTACAGACAAAATATTTTTTTTTTCTTTGAGGGATTTTTTTTTTACCTCACCTTGACCTTAATGTGGTCAATGTGTAATTTCATTAACGCAGACACAAATCCAGGCAACACATGTGCAAGACAAGTGTTTCGACTCTTTGAGTCCACCCATCCGTAATAGCTGCTTGACAATAGATGGGGAAGTAACGGCGGTTGGCCGTAGTGCTGGCCACATGTCACCCTCGTTGCCGTCGACCATATAAACACATAGGCTTTACAGATCGCGAAGTTTGAAGGGGCACCTTTATATTTTACTTAATTTTATGCATATATAAGTAACCAAAATAAAAATTTAAAAAAGCCTTGTGAGAGTTGTAGTTCACTGGAGTGCATCCATCCAAAGTCAGGCGGTGATTGCAGATCAAAGACTGAAGAGTCGCTAGGAGGGATGCATTATTTAAAGGCTGGTCTTTAGTTTGGCTTACTGCATGACTCCAGCTTTAGTTACAATGACCCCCCCCCCCCCTCTCTTTCTCCGGCCTACATTTAGTCCAATCAAAACACACACACACACTAAATCCCAGAAGTCCTGACACACACACACACCTTATAGGCTTCCGTTTTGTAACCCGTGTATTCCAGTCGAGGATCAATGTCTCTTTTCTTTCTTTGTTTGGCTTGGCCATGCTTTAACGTGGGCGCTACATGAGTAGACTTGAAACAATACACATTAGCCTTTAATAATGCTCAGGCCAGCCTACGATTTTGACCTTTTGACCGGTCGAGCTGAAGCATAGATACTAAGCATCTAGTGATACCAATGTCCCTTTGCTAGAAGAAGTTTAAACATTTGTAATCATTAGACTATCATATCAAAATTAACACTTGCTCTCGTTAAGATAAATCAACAGTCAAATTTAAAGTCGTGTTTTAAAGTCTACAACTACTGACTTTGGTGGATTTTTTAAAATGTAAAATGCATTGTGTCGATGACAAAACGTTGGCTTCAATAAAATAAGTCTTTACTAATTAGGTGACGACATACCAGATTGGATAACCTCAGCACGACCTGTGACGTGGCGACGAGCTATTGGCTTAAACTTGCCACAAGTTGCAACGTCTACGGGCAGTGTTCGGGCCTTATAAAACGATTGGTCTTTATTGGGATGGCAGCTAGAAGCTAAATGTAGAACTTAAATTAAAAAACAACAGTGTTAACATTTAAAACTTTATTTAAGTGAAAGACGAAAATAACAACACACATTGTAAAAGGCAAGGCATAGAATATAGTCAGTAAACAATCTCACTTCATTTCACAAATATAAACAAACACTAGGGGGCGACAATCGATATTAACATACATATTTACGACACTCAAGCCTTTAGAAGCATTGTGTTGGAAGAAAGCAAAACTATATATATATATTATAATATATATATATCTGTTTCCGGCAAAATTAAATGACTTCAAAAATATAGTCTTAATATGTATATGTTGTTTTTAAATGCACATTTGAAAAACAAAATGCCTGCAGTAAACATTATTAACATTTATTTCCAACAAAGATGACTGACTGCACAATTGTACACATAATTTAATTCTCCTTCATCCCCACCAGTTAATATCTGACTAAATAGCCTGAACTTCAAATGGTGTGCGGCGAACTTGATTCAGGCGTTTCCTATCATGCCAAAGAACACCGCCTGATATCGCGGCCAGATCAGGGCTATCCTCCCATCAGTTCATTGCCTGATAGCGCCACCCGACCGACCTGCTACATTGGCGCATTGACCTCCTAAGATGGTGGCACTTCGTCCAATTTCCTGGCGATAATTGGCTGACAAGCGTGCGCGAGTTGTCCTACCACTAGCACCTGTGGTGTGACGTAGCAGGGGGTGAAGCGAGGAGACACGAGAAAGAACGAGACTTTGAGCGTACCTAAAGAAAATGTAAACACTTGGAAAATGTTCTAAACGGTTAACATTTGTTTACTGAATTTTCGGATGTAGATAGAAAAAAAAATTGATGGCAAAGGCGTTTCCTCTATAGAAACTTTGAAGTTTTGCCCCAAGTTGATAATCACGAGGTTTATAGAATAATATAAATATGCTGGTCGCAACCAGTGGCGTAGCTAGGTGGGTGAGGAGGGAGGAGAATTTGAAAATCCACCCCGGGCCGCACTTGAGTGTTTTTTTACATTAGAAATTAATAGTTACGCAAAAGAAGGGGCCCCTAAATAAGTCAAGCCCCCCCCCCAGTGGCCCCAAAAGAAAGAAAATTCCTATCTACGCCCCTGGTCGCAACTAGGTTTGATTAGTAACGTGAAAGACTGAAAGTATCCTTAAATAGACACCACGATGATTTTTACAATTTTAATAATTGTTTTGATTTACAGATAAGGACTTTTTTTATATTTTATCTTAAAAATAACTTCGTAATTGATGTAGAGTCTAGATCGAGATCTATATATTAAAAACAAATTCTGAAAAGATTATTTTGTCCATTATAGCCTAATCTACTCCTATGACCTAATCTAATCCTATGACCTAATCTAATCCTATGACCTAATCTAATCCTATGACCTAATCTAATCCTATGACCTAATCTAATCCTATGACCTAAGCCCAACAGTCACTATAACAATAAAGTGGTCGTAGCGTTCGTGAACTTCTCCGAAGATGCTGAGACAATGCAATAGATTGGATCTAGAGCAGGGGTTCTCAACCTATGGGTCTAGACCGATTTGGGGTCGATTGACGATTTGCCTGGGGTCGCCAAAGACCATTGAAAATGGATTTTTTTTGTCTATTCTTTTAGTGCTGTGTGTGTGTGTGACCGGGGCGGGGGTCGCGACAGAAATGCGGATTTAAAAAGGGGTCGCCAAGCTTAAAAGTTTGAGAACCGCTGATCTAGAGGGAGGTGATGTAGCTAACGTCTAGAAACAAAATCTCATATTTTCTCTTTTTTTTTTTTTAGATGTTATGCATTGGCTGTCTAATTTATTAAATATAAATGTTTCTATTCTTTGAATATTATTATTTATTTTTTTTATCGGCGTATTGAAATCCGGTAAGAATTTTCTATACACAGAAATATTTACTTTCTATCGCGTGAGCATGTGAATATAAATTTTCAAATACTTTCACACTTATCAAGTTGTCATATAAATAGGTGAAAGACTAACTGCATATTGTTTTGTCCAAAAAAAAAAAAGAACAACTGAAGTTCAGTGTCCCAGTCTTCCGGGTTTAAATGCACGCCCTCTCCCTCCCTCAGTCTCATTATGAAACCCAAACCTTTCACTAAGCAGTCCTCTCATACATTTTTTTTTTCTGTCTAAAATAAAACAAAAACTCATTAGGTTTTGTAATTTTTTTTTAGTTTTAATTTCATTTCAAAACTTTCTGTCGTTTTTTTTTTTTGTTTCTTTGTTTTTGTTACGTGTCTTGACAAAAGTTCAAGAAATTAAATCTTAGTTTTTGACGACATAAGGAAGTAATTGACTTGTAGCCAGAGTCACGTGATAGCAAATCTTCCAGAAGACACTGGAGAAGCTCTGGTTAAGAAATCTTTTACTGATAAATGGGTCAGACAGTTTGTTTGAAACAAAAGAAAATAATATTACTCCGGGTTTGTTTTCTAAGCTATAAACTCGGAAAACTAAACTTATACAAAAAGTTGGATGTGTTTAGCTTGAAATGTTTTCTTTTGCTTTTCTTAATTTAATTTTTGTTTATGTCTGGCTTTAAAAAAAAGATATAAAGGCAGTACTAACCATTAGAAGCTTGACCTGAAATAGTCTCAATGAATCTTGTTTGTGTTTTTCTGGGTTTAACTATCTTCCAGAGCAATGTATATTTAAAAAAAAAGTAAAGTGTCCCCTTCAGACCTTGCGATCTATGGGGCAGACGAGTTAAGATCAATCCATTTCTTTGGCCAATGGTTAACGAGCAGGGTGTCATGTGGTCATCACAAAGACCAACCGCCTTTAATTTCCCCAACTAAAGTCAGGTACCCATTACAGATGGTGGGCTCAGGGGCGCCCTAAAAATGCAAAAATTCAAAACCCCAGTCTTCACCGGGATTCGAACCCAGGACCTCAGGTTCGAAATTCAAGTGCTTAACCATTCGACCACTTTTACCCCTAGAGCAATGTATATACTAAATTCAAACAGTTGGTCGTTGTGCTGGTTACCTGACACCCTTGTAAACCATAATCTTTTCATTGAATAATTTCATCTCCCCCATAGCCAAGTAGGTCTTGATGGAAACCTAATAGATCTATTCAAGTATTATCATGTACAATGACATTTTTGAGACGCTGTGGCTAAGTTGTACAGCGCTTTGGAGTTCGAACCGGGAGTCTCGGTTTCAAATCCTGGTGAAGATTGGGACTTTCATCTCTCTGTCTCTCTCTCTCTCTCTTTTTCACTCTCTCTCTCTCTGTCTTTATCTCTCTTTCTCTCTCTCTCTGTCTCTCTCTCTCCATCTCTCTCTGTCTTTCTCTCTCAGTCTTTCTCTCTCTGTCTCTCTCTCTCTGTCTTTGTCTGTCTCTCTCTCTCTCTGTCTCTGTCTCTCTCTGTCTCTCTCTCTCTAACTTTTTCTCTCTGTCTCTCTCTCTAACTTTCTCTCTCTGTCTCCCTCTCTCTGTCTCTGTCTCTCTCTCTAACTTTCTCTCTCTCTAACTTTCTCTCTCTGAATTTCTCTCTGTCTCTCTCTGTCTCTCTCACTTTCTCTCTGTCTTTCTCTCTCTCTGTCTCTCTCACTCTCTCTCTGTCTTTCTCTCTATGTCTCTCTGTCGCTCTCTGTCTCTCTCTCTGTTTTTCTCTCTATGTCTCTCTGTCTCTCTCTGTCTCTCTCTCTGTGTCTCTCTGTCTCTCTGTGATGCTCAAGATAAGCTTAGTGAGGCACCACACTAGCTGCACATTCTGACCGAGGTAAAAGTTGTGTAATATTATGGAAAAAAAATTCTTTTAATCTATTTATATGTAGGCCAAAAGATTTCATTTTTTTTTATCTTAATTTATAATTTTTTTTTTACCCAAATAAATGTTTTAAGCTAACGATATAAATTAATTGATATTATAAGTATGAAAAAAATGTGAAAGTTGACGCCCCTGTATTTTAATCTTTTTTTCCTTAAATATGTTTGTAGGTTTGGAAATTAGAGAAACTACTCTCGACAAAAAAAAAAACAAAAAAACTTCTCTTGCCTCGTAAGCTTTTAATCCCCTAAGCCTAGAACCACAAGCACCGAGGGAATCAACATATTGGGAGGGGGGGTGAAGAGTTTGAGCTGCGAAGAAAGAATTCAAGATTTAAATTTAGCCTCTTCAATTGTTTGTTTATGCAACTTCTAATTATGAGTTGAACAAAATAGTTTTGTATCTTAAAAGGAATGATTTAAAACATGTGATAACTAGCGAACATTGGAGATGAACTGGAACATGTTCGAACAGATCGAGTAGTATCTTCTTACACCTGTATGCACCATGTCACAGCATCTCTCTCTCTCTCTGTTTCTGTGTCTCTATCACTCTCTGTCTCTCTCTCTTTATCTCTGTCTCTCTCACTCTCTCTCTCTTTCTCTCTCACTCTCTTTCTCTGTCTCTCTCACTCTCACTCTCTCTCTCTCTGTCTATCTCACTCACTCTCTCTCTCACTCTCTCTCTGTCTCTCTCACTCTCTCTCTCTGTCTCTCTCTCTCTTTCTCTGTCTCCCTCAATCTGTATCTCTCTCTGTCTCCCTCACTCTGTCTCTCACACACTCTCTCTCTCTTTCTCTCTCTCTGTCTCTCTCTTTCTCTTTCTCTCTCTCTGTGTCTCTTTCACTCTCTCTCTGTCTCTCTCTGTTTCTCTCTCTCTCTGTTTCTCTCTCACACACTCTCTCAGTCTCTCTTTCTCTCTGTCTCCCTCACTCTGTCTCTCTCTCTATCTCTCTCTCTCTCTCTATGATGTATCTTTCTCGAAATTGGGGCACCACACAAGATCCTTTTCTCGTCTTTCTCCATTCCTGTCTGCCTTTTCTTTTGCCTATAATCTCTTTAAATGACCGGTCCTTCCATTCTTCGATGTTAACTTTCTAATTCTTTTCTCAGTCTGCTTCTTTTTATTTATTTTTTTCACTGGAAATGTTCTTGCAGGAAGGTACTTTGGAGAGCCAAGGTTGTTTTCATATGGTGACATCAGAATATAAGCATTCACGTTTTTGTTAATGCATTCCATGTAGAATCTTTAAAAAAAATTAATTTAGGGTCTTATCAATGTTACAACCAATTGCGGCAGACCAATAAAACAATGCATTTTGTGCACTATCAAACCATTCAGAGACGCGTTGGGAAATAATGGTATGAAAGAGATATATGTACTATCCAGCATTGAAAGGGAAAATGGAACACAGAGTGGATCCTTTGGTAGCATGTCTACACAGAAATCGTTCGTATTCTATCTGTCTTAGATTTACAGCTGCTACATGGTTTATATGTTTATGAATAAAATAAAATATTTGTTTGAAAATCCATTCTTATCAGTGAATGTCCTAGCAGGAACTAGAGTGTGTTTTATATGATTCGAGTCTTCCAGAGAATTGTTCATTTCAGTTGGTGAAAGGAAGCAGTACAGAGAGATGATCTAATGTGACAGCAGACGCATCAATTATTTCCCTCTCGTCCCTGGAGCGGACAGAGTTGTCTTTTCATAGTCCCCACTCCTGGCAGTATGGTATTCAGTAGAGTTTTCTTAGTTTGATTTAAAAATCTAGTGGACTGAAACTCTTGAGTTTGGTCAGAATTTCAATGCTGAAAATTTTATGATGTTTTTGTTTTTAAAAGTAATCAATAATGAGTTGTTCATTTTTTTTTCTATGTTCGCTCCTGTAGCCTCTTCATCAGGGTAGTTGTCTCAACTCACTGGACACAGTCTTTCTCCATTCCTCTCTTTTTCCTTAACTAGAATTTCTTTCAATGGAAGGCCCGCCCATTCTTCGATGTTTACTTCCTATCACTTTCTCTGTCTGCCACTTTTGTTTTTCACTGGTAATGTTCCATGCAGGAAGGTCTTTGCAAAACCTGAGTCCCTCGTGCTATGGTAATTTTTACACTAAGAAATAAAAACGAACCCTAACCCTAAACATACTCTGGTAAACAAAATTGAAATATAATCCACAATCCAGGACTTACTCAACTGGTGAAATTACATTTTAAAAAAATGAAAACAATATAAAAGCAAGAGAACTACAGAGAAAACAATTTAATTAGATCAATAAATACTGTTTTCTTGAAATATATATTACTACCTAGCTTCTATTTCGTTAAATATTTTGAATCAGTCATGCTTTCAATTTTTAATAACTCAACCTCTAGCAAAACATTTTCAAGGCCATACACTTTTGTAGTCCAAAAGAGTTAATCTGGTTAGTTAATCATTAATCTGGTTAGTTAATCATTAATCTGGTTAGTTAATCATTGGATGTTATCTACATGACTGAGAACACAGAGCATTGTTAGATATATTTCGTCATTGTATTGATCATTTTGATTGACCTGGTTTTGAAGTCGAGCCTCCTTAATGGTAGAACGACGTGTTTACCCAAGGAGTTATTCAAATACTAATACAAAATGTTTTTGTAGTCTATTGGTAGATTCAAATTTTTAAAAGAACGACTGATTTCTCTACATTTTTGTTATTTTTATCACGGTTAGACTTTTACGGCTTATTTTCAAATAAAAAATAAATAATTAATTACGACTTTTCGATTAACGAATTGATTAATATTTTAATTTATTTATATGTTGTCATCGATAATGAAATAATTGTGGTCTTAGAATGGAAAGTTGGAGAAACAACTTGTAGAAGTATTAGCCCATACTGACGAAGTGTCTTGACAAGAGCACAGGTTTAAAAAAAAAGTGTGTCGGTATAAATATCTTTGCTGATTCGTGAGTACATGTGCTTAAACATGGGAATCTCTCTCAACTTCACCTCTTCTGAAATGACCTCTCTACAAGCAAACAGTTGTTTTTTCTTTACCGCTCTAAGTAGATCTCTATTTATGTTGGAGGAATGAAGACAACTTAAGACTCTACATACAAACCATTAGATCTAACAATCGCTCATTAACTCCAGAGTCTTAGCACTGCCGCGTCCTCTAAAACAAAAGATACAAACAGAAAATCAATACCAAATAAAATACTCAGAACGACACCACGATAGAGGCATATTTTTTATTCCGCACACTAGAACAAATTTGTAGAAAGGCTGTGTCTTCTCTATAGAAAATGGAATGGGTTGCCTGAATCAGCCATTAAAACCAGAGCAGAGTTAAAGTCATTGATGAACATACATGACTAGATTGGCACATGAAATGCTTAGGAAGCATTTTTTTTTGAAGTAACGTCTATCATATATGAGAAGAAAACATCGTTGCCTTGGCAGGCTGCTCCGGTGGGCGACTACAGCCAATTAACGGAATGACGCGAGAATGATAATTTACTTGACCGACGGCTCGGTCAAAGAAGTTTGCTAATTAATGAGTTTGATTAAATGCCAGACAGACGGGCGAACTACTTATAAACAGTCGCGTGGAGCTGCTAATTTATTTATTCACACCTATTCCCCAAGTTAATTCTTTCTAATGGTTGTTTTAATTGATGATTAGACAGTAAGTCAATCAAGTGGAACGCTCTGTTGATTTGTATCCAATGACCAGTACTTTTCTTGTCATTTGTTTGTTTTAAATTAATTCAACTTTCAATTTAATTTGTTTATCTTCTTATTTATTTTAAACTAAATAAATATATAATAATACTACAGAATTTTATTAACACTGAAGAAATGTATCTTATAAGTATGCATTACATAGAACACTACATTGAAGGAATCAAAATCTACATTTATGCAATTGTTTCATTCAAACTTTACTTGTATATATTACACCATGTGGTGCCATTACATTCAATGATTTCATAGCTAACGGAATAAAAGACTATTGTGTCTGTTTGTTGTGTTTGATGTCATGTATATAGTTTACTTTCTGTTGATAGCAAAATTTTAAAATTTTGAGCCTAATCTTTCAATGATTAATAATTTTATAAAAAATATTATTATTTTCTTTATTTTATTACAAAGCTGATATCAACTGATTCTGTCTATGTCTGTCTGTCTGGTTAAAGGTATATATATATATACGTTCTTTCTCCCACACGCATTCTCGGATCAAGCTGGAAGACCAATTTGCATCATACATTGATGCAGAATAGACATGAATAAAAAAAAGTAACCCATTAGACAATTATTTATTGGTTATTCGTTTAATTTTGAAATAGAAACAAGGAAAACTAATAATTCAGTATTCACAGATAAGGCTTAAATTAATAAACAAAATACTGAGTTAGTCAATTAAATGTTAATTATTGGTAAATATAGTATTTTAAGGATATAGTTCTTTCCCTTTAGATAAGCTTTGTTCTTTTTTTAAAGGATTTTTTAAATTTAATTTGCTGGTTTTTAAGTTAAAAACAAAGTAGAACCGTTCCTGTCAGTGACTCATGTGGAGTGTTGACACTCTTTTGTCGGAGGTAACAACTACTTTTTATTATAGCTTTTTTATATAGCGCTACTTTCATGCCTATAGCATGCTCAGAGCGCTTTGGTCCAATCTCATTTGTGGACCAGTGGGGGGGAGGGGGTATCTAGGAGTTGGTTTCCCGTGCTGCCTTTGGGCGCTCAGTAAACACAACTCTGCCCGAGTCGGGTGTCGAACCTGCCCCCTTCTAGGTAGCCAAGCAAGCCAAGCTCAAGCCGCACTTAGCCTCTCGACCACGCTTCCCACTAACCAACAACACACAGGCGAGACGCCAGCGATGAACTGTGATAATGAAGAGTGTTGTCTAGTCTTAACATTTACGCATCTAATTCCTTATTGTAAAGTAGCTAGGCCCAACAGTATTTTAGGTAAATATCAATATCTTTATATTCCGTAATTCCGCGTTTACATTATTAAAGTTATATTTTCATATTACTTAAGTATTAACTTAGACATTAAGGCCCATTGGGAAATAAAGCGCAGTGTTAATAGGGATAACGGTTAACGAGGTTATCATGTAGTCAGCAATTTGACCAAAAACGCCTTTACTTTCCCCTACCCATAGGCTACCAAATGTCGCGTTGGGACTGATTAAGATCGTTCCTAGTTTCTCAAGTTTTAACGCTTTTTCGGGATTCGAGCTCCTGACCCTTAACTAACTTAAACTAAGGAGGCGAGCATTTTAGAAATAAGCCACTACAACTTAAAATTAAAATCAGCAATGGAAAAAGAGTAATACAATATTGTTAGATTGGAAATTAGATCTATTTGTATCATAAAAGCAATGCTTTTTTTGTGTTTGTTTGTTATTTAATTAAATTATTTAAAAATGAATTACATTTTATTAAAAAGTTGTATCCTATTTTCTAGCTATTGATTCAATCACATTGTTTGTGTTGTGGTTTATTTACTGTCCCGTTGTCCCGGGAGACGAGCAAGTGCTAGATGGTCACATCTTGAGTAAAGGGGGGGGGAAGTTCCATTTAATTTGATCTAACTGAAGGATCTTCCCTCGCACGGTCTGTCGACTGTTCGTTTGTTTGTTTGTTATTGCTCAAGACCATTCTCTGTTGGCGTGGTGTTAATGGGAAGTTTTGTTCTTTCTTTTGCGTACCAAACGGTAAGAATGTGGATGGTGAGTGTTTATATTTAAACAAAATGTTTTTTTTTTGTGGTGTCCGAAGTCGAAGGTAACAGTAAGTGGGTCAGACAAAAAGTAGCTCTACTTTAATGACTATTGGGCGCGGTGGTCGAACGGTTAAGCGCTTGGCTTCCGAACCTGAGGTCCTGGGTTTGAATCCCGGTGAAGGCTGGGATTTTGAATTTCAGGATTTTTAGGGCTCCCCTGAGTCCAACCAATTCTAATGGGTACTTTAGTTTGGGAAAAAAGTAAGGCGGTTGGTCGTTGTGCTAGCAACATAACACACTGCTCGTTAACCGTTGGCCAAAGAAACAGATGACCTTAACATCATCTGCCTCATAGATCGCTAGGTCTGAATGGGACACTTAACTACTTACTTTACTACTTGAATGACTCCAAGATGTAAAGATTGTTAATGGTCTTCAGGCATTTTCTTTTAATTATTTTCCATGTCATTGCCTTACATTAGGATTAGAAGATTTTAAAAAATGAGAGAAGTCTAGAACCTTTGATGCTCGCATTGTCTCATTACCATCAAAATAAAATTCATATAAATTAATTGAAGAAAATAAAATGGGAACATAAACTAAAAAATAATAATTATCACATATTTTCTCGATATATATATTTTGTTTTTGTTTTTATATTAAATTACATTTTCCCCTATTTTACAAAGCTTATCACAACTCATTCCGTCTGTCTGTCTGTCTGTCTGTCTGGATCATATATTGTGCACGTCATTTCTCGGACTTCCCGTTCTCGGGTCAAAGTTGAAACTTTGCACAATTATTTATTGCCCCGAACAAATCTAAAATAAAAAAAAATATCCATTTAATTGATTAATTAGTGTTAATTTATTTTATGTAAAAAGGAAAACAAATAATGAAATATTTAGATATATGGCTGTAAATATGTATTTCGTTTTTAATGAGCTTTGTTGTGTGAAAAGAAAAAGCATTTTTTTAATATTTTGCTCGTATTATTACTTTGTGTTTTTTTTTTCCAAATTGAGTAAATGCTTCCACCTTGTGTTATGAAACCGAGTAGATGTCCTCTCCACGAGCTGCTGACACTGATTAAATGTCCTCTCCACGAGCTGTTACCACTGAGAAAATGTCCTCTCCACGAGCTGTTACCACTGAGTAAATGTCCTCTTCAGGAGCTGTTACCACTGAGTAAATGTCCTCTTCAGGAGCTGTTACCACCAAGTAAATGTCCACTCCACGAGCTGTTACCACCGAGTAAATGTCCTCTTCACGAGCTGTTACCACCTAGTAAATGTCCTCTCCACGAGCTGTTACCATTGAGTAAATGTCCTCTCCACGAACTGTTACCACCGAGTAAATGTCCTCTCCACGAGCTGTTACCACTGAGTAAATGTCCTCTCCAGGAACTGTTACCACCGAGTAAATGTCCACTCCACGAGCTGTTACCACCGAGTAAATGTCCTCTCCACTAGCTGTAACCACTGAGTACCTCTTCTCTCCAGAGTTGGTCTGAGTACATTACCTCTCCATGAGTTGCTTCATCTGAGTAAATGTCCTCTTTATGTGTTGTTCAACCGGATGAAATTGTCCTATTCATCTATTAACAAATCTAAATGAATGTTCTATATATTGTTTTACCTGAGAATATGTACAGTCCCACTTCTACTGTGCTATACGTGCTAATGGAGTCAAAGAACACAATGCTTCATTGTAGTATTTGTTACCATGTCTTTGGTATGTAGCTGCGTGTGTCCCACAAATGTTTTCAATGCACTGTGTTGGATACAATTGTTTGTCCTTGTGTTGTCTCAATTGTTAGTCCCTGTGTTTCAATTCATGTCCTTGTCTGAAAAATTAAGAAATTCTTTTTCTTTCCTGCTACTTGTTTCACTGATGTGGCATGTCCATTTTGCTAAAGAAGACACTCACGCAGTGTGCTCTCTTCGTCTCCTCGTCCTGTGTTCCCCTAAACGTGTTCCCGAGACAAATGACGTAGTGTGTTGAAGAAAAAAAAAATAAAGTGCCACCACTGGCGCACAACTCAACCGGAAGAGAACCGGAAATTGAAGCTGGAAGTGGGAGGCGAAGCAAGAGGTAAATCTGAAGGAAAGAAAAAATAATCTAAAAAAAAAAAAAGATGAAAAGAAAAATTCAACTTTAAGAATGTCCTC
>JADKLZ010071522.1:11566281-11579004 GCA_021533235.1 Biomphalaria straminea
CAAATTATTTATTTCTCATTATTTTTTTCCAAAAGAGGTTTCATGTGGCAACATGATGTTTTCAGTTGAACTCCTCAAACAAGACTAAAATATCATTATATTTTCAATGATTTTAATTTGAGAATTAAACTACCAGAGAAGTTCATGTTGAAATGAGTACCTAAAGAATGTTATTATTTTTCGAAGATTTTTAAAGATTAAAAAGTATTTTATTTCTGGTTTTTTTTCTGAATTTTAAATTTGTGACGTCACAAAATCGAGACCCCCTCCTTTTACCCTTGTCACAAAGTGTCACATTTTCTCAACCACCCCTCCCCCTAGAGTGTGACGTCATTTACGAACGACTCCTATTGTAAATATGATAGTGCAAATACAATAGTAAGAAAAGTCAATTAGTAAGACACAAATTAAATGTTTTAGTATAGGGAAAAAAATCAACTTTTCTTACAGAGCTGTGTGTCTCAAAAAGATTGTATCGAACGATTACCTCATAAGTCAATAAAACTAAAGATGTTATGCATGAAAGGACGAGTAACTGATATTTGACTTTTGACTTTTAGTATCAAGGAGTGTTTTTGACTGAACCACGAGGCATGACGAAAATCTCCGAATAGACAGCACGTGACGGGCTTGAGGCTGTTGTTCTATATTTAGGTATTGGTATGTATTCTCGTCAGAACTTTTCCAATTAGCAAGCATTGATTGGTTAATAAGCAGTACCACGAGAGATACTGCGCATGTCAAGAATTTAAAGCACTATTGCCTTTGTATTTAGTGTAGCTTTTGACATTTATGGCGTTCAACGTCTTTGATTTGCATTTACGGCGTTCAAGGTCTGTGACGAACTTATAGACTTCCATAACATTAGCAACGTAATTCAAAAGTTTCCTTAGCTCCTTAGCTCGACAAGGCCATACCAAGAAACAAATGTAGATATAAGCATATATATATATATATATTTACAGATATTGTTCGTAGCCTAAAGCAGTTGATACTGTTTTTGAGTCTAAGTACCTTCTAATTTCTTGCTAAATATCATGCTAAAGACTTCGTGACTAAAATCAGGAGCCGGCGACCTTTCAGCAGCTTACAGCACCCAGTGCTACACCCTGGCAGTGCCTGGGACGCCGCTGATTCCAAACTGTATCGGCACTTGCCGCGCCTTTTGAGAGGGGATAACTGCGTGTAGAGGATGAAATTGTTGTCTGGGCGACATAGTTCCGACCAAACCTTATGCCCAGGCATTCATTATATTACCAAAGAGATGATCCATAGATTCATCTCGACATCTTTGTATACGTGAATTAGTCCATGTAATGTAACTGTACTATTCTGGTCGTGCTGATGACGCGAATGTTGTATTAGTGTTGTTAGGGCCTCTTCTGGCCTTATAATAATGTTCTCTGTGATGCTGTTAAATTACTTCACCTTGGTTTAGTTAGTTGTGGCGTAGTGGTACTAATGCTACTGAGTAACTAGTTAAAATAAGACAATATAAGCAGAAAGAAATAACACTCTTGTAGCAGACGATATACATTGAACAATCCAAAGAAATACATACTATCTTGGCAAATTTAGCCATAAGGAATCACATAAAATCCAGTTACATATTCTCAATCACGTTAATAAAATCCGATCACAGTATTAAGAAATATCATTATTGAGAACTAAATACAATACTCTAATCTCTCAGGAGTCCAGGAATCAACTGACTTCTGCCCCGTGGTCAGTTACTAACTCTTCATATACCTCGTTCCAACAACACGGAGTTATATCAAGTGACTTCAAGTCAACATGTCACAGGGAGTCTCAAATGGATGTGTTACAGTAACTCTGTTTCTAAATATATCATAATAATTCGTCTACTTAATATCCATCAATATTGAGAATGATTCTGCTCGCTCTGGATGTGGCAGAATATGTAGGTCACAGCTGGAGGAGCGCAGCCACGCGAAAATCCTGCCCTCCTCACTAATCTTCCCCTATCTCGGAAGTAGAGTTAGTAAAGACAGTGGAGCTGATGATGATGTACTAATTCGAATAAATAAAGCTAGGTTTGCCTTCTCAACTCTTCAAACAATCTGGCGCTCCAAGGCAGTATCTCTACATAACAAGATAAGAATCTATAATACTAACGTTAAGTCTGTTCTCCTTTACGGTTCAGAAACTTGGAGAGTCACTAAAAGAAATATGGAAAAGCTCCAAACTTTTGTTAACAGATGCCTACGTCGGATATTAGGAATTAGGTGGCCAGAAAAGATAACCACTACCGATTTGTGGAAAAAAAAAACAAGACAAAAGCCCATACCACAAGACATTACCAAACGAAAATGGAGCTGTATAGGACACACCCTGCGAAAACCAGCTACCAATGTTGCAAGGCAGGCTCTTGACTGGAATCCACAAGGAAAGAGGAAAGTGGGCAGACCCAAGCAAACCTGGAAGAGGTCAGTCATCAGTGAAGCTGAGGGTACTGGAATTACATGGGAGCAGATGAAGAAAGCTGCTCAGAACCGAGTTCGGTGGAGAGGTGTGGTTGCGGTCCTATGCTCACCTGGGAGTACACAGGATTAAGTCAGTCAAGTCACTAATCTTCGGACTCGAAGACAAGCCTTATTATTTAATGTTTAATTAAACTTTAATATCATTTGTTTACACACAAAGCTTTTTTGACGAGAAAACAATAAAGACCGAGATCACACTGACATTTACAAGATTGAGATGAGATAGTTTCTTTCACCTTGGTTTCTCATAAACAAAATATCATCTCATGGGGTATAGTCTCTGGAGATGGTGGGGGTTGGGCAAAGGGCAATGCACCAAATAACATCAACCCTAGGGACGCCTCAGTACCAATAATAGATTAACTCTTTCTCTCCGTAAATATGTTCCACGTTGCGATAGTATCTTTCATTTTACTTATTTATATTTCACTACTCTGTTAGGATTAAACTTAAACCATAACTTTTTTGTTTGTTAAATCTGAAAATGTTATATTTGGTATAACATTATAGAAAAATACATGCTCTTTTTTACACAACGCTAACTGAAGTTTATAAATCCAAATCAATTTAGTTTAATGGAGGTCAAATCAACGTTGGCATCGTCAACTAGGAGAGAAAGAATTTACCAATGTTAATGCTTAAGTAATGACTTTAAAATCTCTAAATTAAACATTTTAATTTAGAATCACTATATGAAATATATCATTGTCAAGAGCTCCAACCATGGGCGGATTGGGTATGAAAATAGGCCAAGGCATTTCTATACAATCCGGCCCACAAATTGTATATCATATTGGGTAACCAATTATATGTCTGTCTTCTAAATCATTATGTTAAGTTTGATAATGTATCGGTTACTGTAAGCGAGCACTACATCTTTATAAGAAATGTAGTCCTTATGTTGCTTTTTAATCGCAAAGTGTGCAGGATGAAGCCTACTAATAGTACTGTCTACCGATGTAGGATGAAATCTACTAATAGTACTGTCTACCGATGTATGCTTTTACATCATAACGGACAAGCCTAATAATAGTATTGTCTACCGATGTAAGTAAAGTAGATTCTGGACGTTTTTTTTTAAACACTAAGCTCTGTGGGTCACTTTTATAAAATAATATTATAAAACCAATTACAATTTTCTACATGTCATAGTGATATTCATGCGGTCCTTTCGTTGGCCCTACCGGCAAATTTGGGTACCATCCCACCGGGCATTTTCCCGAACGCCCATTTAGCTAGTCCGCCCCTGGATCCAACCATTTCACTCTGTATTGTCTAGATTTGTTATCTTTCGCACTATTAATGAAAAATATTTCAATATAAAATCTAGACGTTATATTCATGACTGAAACCAAACCCCGAGGTCGTGATTTTGAAAAGAGACTTACTCTTCTGTAAGTCTTAGATATGAAACATTCTAAAGGCATCAGAAAATATGACATAATCGAAAACCAATATCGATGCTGTGATCGAACCAGGTTCAATCCGTATCGATTATTATGTACATCTCTTGCCCATTGCCAGTTCCCATTGAAATCGTATCAAATATCTGGAGGGCAAAAACGAGGAATCGATTTTCTATTAGTACGACTGCGTAATGCGATTGGCCGTTGTTTAAAAACACGATTTAAACCTAAGTACTTCTGGACAGGGCCACTCAATGTCGCTGCTTCGAAACACTTATCTGATGTAGTGTTAAACCAAATGGCATGTCTGGTGTTTGATTTATAGATGGTTGATCGATGTCCTTAACACGCAGACATAAGCAGGCGCAAAGAGAAATAGATTTAAAGCGTGAAATAAGATCAATAAATCATTTAGTAACTCATTTTGTTTTCCTTTTTAGAAAATATAAAAAAAAAATCTGGACTTATTACAAATATTTCTTTTATCTTGGACTCCATATGGAAAGTTTTTGAATTTTTAAAACGGCTCTAACGATTTTCGTAATTTTTAACATAATATCTGAGGCCTCAGCTCTGGAAGAAAAGCGGACAACGCGGAAAATGGCCAGATCCTCAACCACTGTAGCGAAGACCACCTTTACCTGCGATACTTGTGGACGGGAGTGTCTCTCCAAAATAGGGCTCCACAGCCACACGAGGAAGTGTGCGAGATGAACCATAGTCGTTCTACGACTGAAGGAGGCCAATGATGAACATAATATGTATAACGCTAGGAAATAAATCTGAGTGGCTAAGTGATTAAGCGCTTGGCTTCCAAACCTTGGGTCCTGGGTTCGAATCTTGGTGAAGACAGTGATTCTGAATTATGGGATTTTAGGGCACCCCTTAGTCTACTCTAACGGGTACCTGACTAGGTGGGGAAGTAAAGGCGGTTGGTCGTTTTTATTGGCCATAAGACACCCTGCTCGTAAATTGTTGGCCAAAGAAACAGTCGGCCTAAACACCATTTACCCTACTGATTGCAGGGTCTAAAAAGGAAACTATACGTTACTTTACTAATTACAAATATGACTACAAATTCGTTTTTTAATGCTTTAATTTCTCTGAATTCTATTCAATATCTTACAAGAGGGCTAGTTTACTTCTTTATCAGATACTTCGAATAACGTTAAAAAAATATGTAATAGTTTTATTGTTTTTTTTAACACGGCAATAGCGGGAATTACCGCACTCGACTCTAATGTCTCTTTGTATTTAATAAGAAGTTGAATAAATAAATAGACATACATGGACATTTTGTTCAAGGTTTATGTCGTCTTTAAGTTTCAGTCCACTTGCCCTTTAAGCCGTACGCGGGACTTGAAATAGAACTTGACTACGTTAAGTCTTCTAGAGCTCCTTGCGATAGTTCAGCATTATTAGAAAATAAATTGGGAAATAATAGACCACCATAAGATTAATTAAGTAAGAATTGATATATAGTGCTTATATTATAAATGCTGTACATTTTTTTTTTTTTCTCCCACTTCTAATTATTGATCAACATCTTGCGCAATTATTCGTAGTGGATGACTAATTAGTTTATCAATTAGTGGCGAATCATTTATTTTATTAGAAACAGAAAAAAGAACTAAACATAGCATTATTGGGAGATATTGCTACAATATATATCTTTATGTGTTTATTTTTTTTTCTGTTATATAAGCTGCGTTATTTCAAAAGTACTTTTCAAGTGAATTTGTAGATCATTACCTGAAGGTAGTGAGTTAAGATATTACAGACGAAATGTTATCTAGATGTGAGATCTGGAGTATTGATATCTAGAAGCTCTAGCCTAAAATATTCGTAGATAGTGTGTTTGGTTTTATTTCTGAAATATAGTTCTTAATACTTCAGAAATGTAGTGGATAAATGTGACGTATCTTGTGTATTGATTTACTATACTACAAGGTTATACATTATACATCCTTGATCTGTGAAATAATATTGTTGTTAAATTCTTGAATGAAACAAATAATAATAATAATAATAATGAGTTTGCTTTCATATTTTTTATTCAATGCCTTTTTTTAGTGAAATGATTATTTTCATTAGTGTAGCTCCATGGAAATAAGTTCAATAATTAATTAAACATAAGTCATGGAAAGAGCAACAACTCCGATGACATTTATTAGCCGTTGCAGACGACTGCGTATTTTTTTTTTACTTTTAAAATCGAATCCCGTACAATCTCTAGTCAGCAAGAGTTGGTGACAGCAATTCATAAGAACATATCGATACCATAAGAGTTTAATAAGAAGACTAATCGATACTTCGGAAAGATCGAGTGAAAGAAATGAAAGGAAGAGATTCAGTGATTGGGATTGGGGGGATGTTTTGTTGTTCATTTCATGTGTATGTTTTAACAAGCTGATTACAGTTGTTTCTTTTCTCCTTACTTCCATCTAAATGTCGATGGTACAAGCACAAAGTATGGAATCGATCTAGATATGTCATTATTACTCTTCTCAATATATGATCTTTTAACTTCAAAGTCATACATTCCAGTTTCACTACAGCCCATGGAGGGGCCCTGGCCTGCTTTAGCAGATCACTCCATTCTGATCTTTCCTGTGCTCTGTGTTTGTAATGTCCTGTTCATAATGACATGTATTTGTTAATTTGCATCCATTAGACTAGTACTAACCTTTTTAAATAAATAGTCAGGGCCGGCCATAACAATTGCGGGGCCTTATGAGAATTGGATTGCGCGGGACTAAGTCTGGATAGGTATAAGGATAATTAGTGAAATTTAAGATTTTGTATTAGAAAATAAATACATTTCATATTTTATGCATTCTTTACTAAGAACAAAATCACGATCAAATAAATTTTACTTTAAGAGTATTGCGTGTAGAGAAGTCGCACAGTATACTGTAGTGACATAAGAGGCGTAGAAGTTGGGTTAATCGGGTTTATCCGTAGTGACATGACGAATAGTTAAGGATTAGGAACAGAAAATAGCTAGGAAAAAACGGGGACTAAGAGACTACAGGAATAGGCTAGAAGACGTAGACTGTGCCCTTTTAATGATTAAACATTGTTAAAAGTTACCAATTGGATTTCTTTAGTTATTCATAGTTTTAGTCTGATTCTGTGTATCCAAAGAACTCGCACTTAATACATTAGCTACATTGACAGTCAAGTACCAAACTGAACAGTACAACACCAGAACAATATCATCAAAATTATGTTTACTCAATAGCAAGAATTATCAAATTGTTTAATCTATCTTCGTGAATTGTTGACCTCAAGTAAATTTTGAATAGTCTGAGGCGCGAGAAGATTCTTTCACCAGTGGCTACAGTTACGCTACAGTTATAATGTATTCCATATTGAATGACACCCCAAAATGACAATTTTGTCTATATGTCGGATACTTTAATGAGTTTTCAGAAGTTTGCAATAATTTCAGTTTTCATGGAATTTTTCGTATATATTGCTTATTCGGGAGAATCGCAGGAGGTCATGCAAAATCAGGATGACGCAAGTTATAATAGTTTAATTTAATAATTTACACCTATAATTAGCGCAGAGCCTATGAAAGTGCTGGGACCACTGCTGTCACATAGGTTGCACTGGCATAAGGCCGGCCCTGTAAATATTTATATAACTTGAAAGGCTCAAAAACTAAGTCCTGTTATAGTCATAGTACATGTTCTGCACGTCTAGTTCCGTCCCAATGTTTTGAAGACATGTTGACACGTTTCGGAACAGCCCTGCTCTAAGCAGCAGAGGAATCAATAGAAAAGCTGTTGGTTAGCCTGACCTATTGCTATAAAAGTGTCAACATTTATTACGCCTGTGAGGGAAATAACTCCACAAGTGATTGGTGCTCGAGAAGAGCTCGAGTAAGAAGAGTGACGAGCCCTGGCGAGGTGAGAGGGTGAACAAGATGGAGATCACAATCAAAGAAAGTTTTATGGTAGTGAAGAAAATGTGATAGTAATAGAAAAGGCACATCAAAATGTAATTATATGGGATATGTCACATAATTATGTGATAATAAGGGAAATGTCATACAGAAATGTGATCCATACATTAGTATAGCATTTGGTACCACAGAAACTTTACAAAAAAACACCACTCAATTTCCCAATACTGTTACGATTTAAAGTCATAGTTAGAGAATTTTTCTTGAAGGTATATTAAATGTAATATTAACGAAGAAAGGGGAGGTGGCTGAGTGGTTAAATGCTTGGCTTCAAATCTGGGAGTTCCGGGATCGAATCCAAGTGAATACTGGGAATTTTAATAATTTCGGGATCCGTTGTCGCTTCTGAGTCCACACAGCTCTAATGGGTACCTTTAAATGTAATATTAACGAAGAAAGGGGAGGTGGCAGAGTGGTTTTGTACCTGGCTTCAAATCGGGGAGTCCGGGTTCGAATCCTAGTGAATACTGGGAATTTTAATAATTTCGGGGTCCGGTGTCGCTTCTGAGTCCACCCAGCTCTAATGTGTACCTGAAATTAGTTGGGAAAAGGTAAAGGTCGTTGTTCTGGTCAGATGACACTCTCGTTAACATATAACCTTCATATCCATAGGGCAGAATGCCGACCACGTCCTCCAACACTGCGCTCTTTACCAAGAGGCCCGCATAAGACACTGGCCTCAAAACACTCCAATAGTACAAAAAAACTATATGGAGAGCTCCCTGATTTGGAAACCACTGCGCAGTTCATCTCATACATTGGTCTAGTCATCTTAACCCTCCAACATAACAATGAGAACAAAGAAGAAGATGCCCTATAGATCTCGAGGTCTTAAAGGAATTTTTACATTTTTTTTTTGCATTAACGAGGTGAATATATATCAGAAGTAACCACCTTTCAAATTATTTCTTTTAAAATGTTCAAAATGATGGCGTCTAATTCGGCCCAGGCATCGAAGTGCTGAAAGTAAAGGCACAGTTGCCAGAGGTGTACACTATAATCCTGTAATTGGCTTTCCCTCCCAGGAGAGAGCGCAACTGAAGCGCCATGTTGATCTTCCCCTATGCTTAACACTTCCGGCCCAGGTCGGTGTTCAGGAGTGCTTAGTAAGCGCCCTTGCTGTCAGAAGTCAATGAGCCGCGTTAAGCCAATAATTACCAGTGAGGGAGTTCTCCCCCCCCCCCCCCTGCTCGTCCTCAAATTGTTTTGTGTTGCAACTGTTATTTCGACATGGTCATCTTGACCCGAACAAGGGCAATAAAGCTAATTGCCCATGACGTCTCCTTGTTTGTCTTATCTCTCCGAGCGTTATCCGTGGGAGAAATAAAAGTTCCGCATCACAAACGAGGACATTAGAAAGTGAATCACAACAGCAATTTAGCGCCATGATGACCTACTGACCACTGTAAACAAAACGCAAACTAAAACTTAATGGCTATATTAGAAGGTCCTCAGAACTCGAAAACACATTCCTACAGGAGACCACCGAGTTAGATTCTAGCGCGCATACTTCACAACCAGGCAGCCATATAATAATTAAATTGGTCACCTTTATCATCATTACGCCATTAGGTCAATACATAGCCAGTACACATGAGCTTTTGGCATCAGTATGATATTTACTTAATTGTTATTGAAGATTGAAATACAGAGTTTTAACAAATTCGGCTCAAACTATGTCCTCCATGTCACGTCTCGATTTACCTTATTTTAATCAATGCAATTAATTTCAATCTCTCATTTGTTGTTGTTAATTTTTTTTTAAATTATTGTTAGAAAATAATGGAAAACAATAAATAGAAATAAAAAAAAATAGTTTCATATTGCGCTACTTTCATGCTTATAGCGTGCCCAGAGCGCTATGGTCCTATCTTATTTGTGGACCAGAATGGGGAAAGGGGTATCTGTTCGAAGGTTTTTCCGTGCTGCCTATAGGCGCTAAGTAAACTCAACTCGGGTGTCGAACCTCGATCTCTTTCATAGGTAGCCAAGCCAAGCCAAGTTTAAGCGTACTTAGCATCTCGTCCATCCATCCCACAGTGAAAGGAAATAATATTACATATTATTATATTATACATATTAAACTTCCCACATGTATTGGTTATCCACTCCATCCCAGATGACATCGCACACATTTAAATTAAAATGGAGATTTAACCTGTAGTTTAACTTACATCTTATTTCTTAGCCGCACCAACATCAATATGTTCTAATAATTGCATTTTTAGATTCAAAGCTGCAAATGTCTACAAGTGTTCGTACATTGAAATCAGAATTTCGTGTAAATGAATAAGTGGACAATGATTTCTGCCCTCACCTTTAAATGTCTCTTGCATCTTCATCTTTGCCCATTTCATATCCATATATCGCCAACACTTGATGTCGATGTATTTCTCATTCTAATCAATATCGCCTGCTCTTACAGGCGTGATGTAGATGGGAGTTGATTCAAGCTCAGGCTAATGGACATTAATTACTCTCCAATTGAGAAGAGTAGATCCTCCACTCGGAGACAGCGGCACCATCAAGAAAAGGTAAACAGAATTACGTCTGATTCATCTTAATCCCTCTTTTTATACATCAACCCCCCGTAGTTAATGTTGGTGTGAGCAAGGAACTATTTACTTAAGATTAGCTATATATATATCAAATAAACATAACAAAACATATTGAGACAGTGGAAGTCCATAAGCTTACGTCTAGATTACCCAGCATTCTGCCACGCTATATTGATATGTGCTGCGTAATGACATTGGGGAGGATATGAGTAGTTTACTAAATGATCAACTCTTTTCGAGTGTCTGTCCTTTTCGTTTCTTAGCCCTTAATAACAGTATACACAGCTCCACACTAAGAGGGGCGTTCAAGGCGTAGTATTTCCCAGCCATGAGTGATAGTTCACATTCTTTGAAGCTTCTTAGAGTATCTTTAAGTACTTTGTGCTAACCCCTTTGGGACCTCCTTCCAAAACATAGATGACTCAGAGAAGGCGACTTTTTTTTTTTTTTGAGATTTTGGTTATATGAATGGCTGATACATTTTGAATGGACTTTTCCAGTTGTGAAAGTGCGTGTATTTGTGTGATCTGTTCCATTGAAAGGCATTTCTGGTGAAACAGTAGGAATCGCAATTACAACAATAACTGGCAAGGAAGTTTGTTTATTGCGCTGTCAGCGATAAAAGAGAGACCTAACAGCCACCACCCACACTCCTTTCCTTAATGAACCGTTTTATGACGGACTCACGCGCTGCTGTGGTAAGGAGAATAAATATGAAGGTTATTCCTTGGAGAGCTCGGCTTAGAGTCTTCGAATAAAAGCCATAGGTAATAGAGCTGCACAGTTTACATCTAAGAGGAAACAACTGGCCGTGAAGAGGGATCTTCCGTTTTTCTGTTGTTTCAAGAGACTTTCATACCTATTAAGACGATTTAAAATGTGCACAAAGTAGAGCACAAAAAAGCCTAAACATAACACATATAACAGTAGCTGCTGTATTTGGTCATTGAACGACAGTTTAGAACAATGACAATAATTTTAGTCATCACACTAAAGAGAAATAAAAGCTGTGTCGGAGTATAGAACAACGGATCACCTATTGAAATGTAGTCAATCAATAAAGAAAGATTCTAACAATCAATCAATAAACAAAGATTCTAATAATCGATCAATACAAAAAGGTTCTAATAAAATCAAAGAAAAGTTCAATATATTCTAACTGTATGGACTGCGATTTACACCAAACTTTAAGTCAAGAGTCTTCGGATATTTAAAATAATAAGAAGGATACGCAAGAAGAAAGAGTAGGTCAAAGTGGGTTTATGGCAGAACCTGCGACGCTGCTGACCCCAAACTGTATCGGCACTGCCGTTCCTTTGGATACATCAGCTTCGTGGAGAGGGGGGGACTGATGTGTGGGCGACATCGTTCCGACCACAGCTTATGCCCAGGCATTCATCTCATTTCCATGAGATGATCCATAGTCGCTTGGCGACTGACGGTGGCCATAGAGCAAGTATCGGGGAGAGAGGGGTCCAAATCAGTTAAACATTCTGAAATGATTAAATTATAAACAGTTTAAAACATTGTTTAAAATTGTCTTATAATAGTTAATTTAAACAAATGGTTGACAATAATATTTGAAAGAACATACAGTGACTCTCAGTAGCAGCAATTATCTTACGGCATTGGCAAGTTTATCGACATTTCTGACAATATAATAGCTGAAAAGAGGGAAGCCATTCTCCTTGTACAGTTTTTAACATTTATCAAGCAACATGTTATGGACCACATATTTGCACTGGCCCTATTCAAAACCCGCCCCTTGTAGAGCTATTACAAAACTCTTAATCTTTAGCATTAACCTAAAACCTGTTTCCTCTTTTATTTATCAGCTGACATTCTGCCTTTTTGTAATACTTAAAAAAAAAATAGTGTATTTCTGGCTTTAATACAAATGCGTTAAAGGGAGAGAAAAGAAAGGTAAGGGCTGTTGAACCAAAATTTGAGACTTCTCAAAATAAGAGCGTCATTCTACTTTCTCTTATTTTAATAAATTAGCCTCGGAATCGATTTGGCCTTATTGAAGTGACTCTTTCTTTCTAAATTTTTTGTTTCTTAAATCCTAGTTTCTATTATCACTCAGCGCTGATATTTTTTTTTATGATCATTTCTCCGTGTCCGTCATTCTGGAATAATTAATCGTCCACTTCAATGGTCACACAGAAACCTGGATCGTAAAACCAAGGCAATCGCTGTGCCCAATACGCTCGTAAGTGGCTTTATTGCGTCAGAGGGGGGGAGTAAATCTAAGCGCCCTAATAAAGCCATTGATACATCTG
>JADKLZ010071522.1:11586124-11597656 GCA_021533235.1 Biomphalaria straminea
TCATTAAAACATCAACTAACAACGTTCTCTCATTAAAACATCAACTAACAAAGTTCTCTCATTCAAACATTTACTAATATCGGTCTCTTATCAAACATCAACTAACAACTTTCTCTTATTAAAACATTAATTAACAACTATTTTTTGAAATCAAATCAAGCTATTCTGTCCATTGAAAACGAAGTGCAAGATATATTTAGTTTAAAGTTTTTTTTATAAGTTTTCTAATTTGAAATCCTGAAAAGGAAATTTAAATATTTATTTTCTAAAGTTATTGTAAACGTTTATATGTTTAAAAAATTCTTTAAAAATTTTTGTACCAATCAATATACTTTTTATTAAGTTGCATTTTTCATTAGTTGTCCTCATGAAACTACCACTATATGTGATTATAATTATTATTATTATTATAGCTTTTATATAGCGCTACTTTCATGCTTATAGCATGCTCAGAGCGCTTTGATCCAATCTCATTTGTGGACCAGTGGGGGGGAGGGGGTATCTAGGAGTTGGTTTCCCGTGCTGCCTTTGGGCGCTCAGTAAACACAACTCTGCCGAGTCGGGTGTCGAACCTCGGGCCCCCTTCTAGGTAGCCAAGCAAGCCAAGATCAAGCCGCACTTGGCCTCTCGACCACGCTTCCCACATAATGTTCAAAAATTTCCATTAAGAGCTGTTTAATGTTTACTTAGGAAAGCATGCTCAGTTAGTTTTTAATTTCTTTCTATTTAAAAAATCGTAGATGTTCATGTATGTAATGATTAACGATAATATGTAAGAGAAAAAAACATAATCGATACTCATTTAAACTTTGTGTAGCAGCAATTAACGAACTGTATTATTGCGCAAAAAACAACAACTGAACAACGATAGTTTTTTACTTGAAGAATAAGTGGAACGATTGGGAGGGGTGACACCCTGATTTTACCGCACCGGGTGACACCCACCCTAGTGACGCCTCTTCTTACGCACATTCGTTCATTAGACATTTCACCGTTTCACGACATGTTACACATCGCTCTATTCCTAGCACATCGAACGTGAAATGAGGTCACATCCCTAGATCTAAAAGTATAATTCCATTCTAAGATGCTAGAACTTCTTTTCGCAGATAGTTTTATACTTTAACACATGAACATACTAATTATAGTCCATTCATTTAATATTTTAATCAAATTAACCAGTGGCGTAGCGTGGGGGGAGGGAGGGAGAGCTTTTGAAAATCCCTCGGGCCCCCACTTAGGGGGGCCCAAACGGGTGTCCGAAATTTGTTTGTAAATACATAAATTAATATATTTGATTGACAAATAGTGTCAAGCATCAGTACGTTTTAAATTATTTTTCCGAAAGAGAAAAATTAAAGTTAGTTTTAAATTTTAAAATGCAAATCTTTAATAGATTTGTTGCCGATTTATTTTACTTACAAAAGAGATCAAACGTGCTTGCAGCAAAAACTAAGAATATTACTCTCTTTGTTGCCACGAACAGGGGCGTCCTTAGCAGTGCGCGGGACCCTGATCGTTGTCATGTGCGGGGCCCCGTAAGGATAAACTATATATACCGTACCCCATCACGCTTACCGGCTAATCCGTCTCCAACGCTAGAACAATAACAAGACAGTATATCTGCCTTAACGCTGTGGGCCTTCCTTTTTGTTATTCAACATAGAACATTGTGTAGCCATTGTTGGCTTACCATTGGCCGCGCTAGGTGCTATATATACTGTATTGTAATTGTTCTGCATAAAGAAAATTCTTTCAACTTTAAAAAAGTTTAAAAATTACTCCCATGGCCATAGCCTATTGGGAAAAAAAACAAATAGACGGAAGCAACCAATCCAAATATTTTATTTCATATACAAAACATCGACATCCAATCGGATTGTATTAGGAAAATATGTGGTGATCAAGTTTGTGACAATAAAATCTCCGATCGCGGGGCTCCCCCTCAAGCGCGGGGCCTGGGGCGGCTGCCCCACTTGCTACTTCCTAAGGCCGTACTGGCCACGAATAAAACTGTATGCTATACAGTGTATTATTAATAATTATTATTCTTAATAATGCTAGAATTGTCCATTATTCGGGTTGATAAGGGTGGGGCTACAAAACAGCGTGATGCATTTGTTAAACCTATGATAACGCAGCCACAATGAATGGCCGTCTGTCTGGCTAGCGAATACGTCTGTTAAGCATAAATCCAAAAGCAATATTGAATTGTTCAACTTTTTTTTCCAAATTAACCCCTGAGATCCTTTCTTTTCAAGTTATTATAACACTAGTCGACCGGCGGCATACCATACGCCGCTATCTTGCAGGGCAGGCCGTAGGCACTGCAACATATGCGACCGCAGTGGGTCCCGCACTTTCTTTGGACCCGTGCTAATTTTTAGGTGCATAAATTATTAAATTGAACCATTTTATAACATATAACAGATTTCCCGCGGCCTCTTGGCGACCGGCGGCATAGCATACGCCGCTATTTTGCAGGGCAGGCCTTAGGCACTGCAATATATATGCGACCGCAGTGGGTCCCGCACTTTCATTGGACCCGTGCTAATTTTTTAGGTGTATTAATTATTAAATCAAGTTGCATGAAGTGAATTCCTTTTTCCAGTCTATATTTATTTATGTCTATGCTATTTTGTGAATGAAAATAGTGCGGGTTTGGATACATCATTTTCATTCACACCTTGCTGCGCCATTGGATCTTCCCATTTACTTGTTATAAGTGAATTCATGAATAAAAAATATTACAACATATGCGACCACATTGGGTCCCGAACTTTCTTTGGACCCGTGCTAATTTTTAGGTGTATAAATTATTATATTGAACCATTTTATAACATATAACAGATTTCCCGCGGCCTCTTGATTTACCAGGAGCCCCTCTGGAAATCTCCTGAAATGTTATTAAATGCTATGCCGCCGGTCAAAAAAGTCCTGAAAATTTCCGGACATTATTAAAATCGTTTTAAACTAAAAAAAATTCATTTTGTGAATGAAAATAGTGCGGATTTTGGATATATTATTTCCCATTCACATCATGCTGCGCCATGGGATCTTCCCATTTGCTTCATGAATGAAAAATACTATGAATGAAGCTTAAAAAAATGGCTAATTGACCTTAATTTACGCGACATTAAGAATATAGCTGCACTCATGCACAATGCTTTAGAAAAACAAATTTGAATGTTAATTTGATTAAATGGACTATAGTTAGTATGTTCATGTGCTAAAGCATAAAACTATACTTGCGAAGAGAAGTTCTATAATCTTCTTAGAGTTGAATTCAAGTTTTAGATCTAGATCTAGATCTAGGAATAGAGAGATGAGTTACCTTTCGTAATCATGTCTAATGAACGAATGTGCGTAATTAAAGTACTTTCTAAAGTGAAACCTGAGAGTATACTCTATCTGTGTATTGTTGTTGTTCTAGTTTCAATAGTCTAACGACACAATAATGTGGAAATACTTGTAATATTATGACAATAATCTGAGATGAAGAGATAATTATATAAACACCACTTTCATTCACAAAATAGTGCGGATTGGGATGCACCAATTTCTATTCACACCGCGTGTGTGCGCCATGGGATCTTTCCAATTACTTGTTGCTCGTTTGACCTTGGTCTTTTGAGAAATATATATATAGATCCTTCCTACTAAAGTTCTTATATCTACTAGGATCATTCGACCACTTCTGGTTGTCTTGACTGGCACAACAGGTTCTCTAGACGTTGGTCTATAACTGTCTGTTTCGTTTGTAACAGTTACCTGTTCTTTGCCTTCGTCGGTATCATAGTACCCAAAGATTGAAACGAACTTAAGGTAACCTTATCGATAGTTCCAGAAGCCAGGTCAAGTCAGTGCCCTGTCCAGCGTAAACAAGTTAATTTTAGAATAGCCAATCATAGAAAGGGGCTAAGGAAAAAAAATATACACGTCATCTTCCAGAAGGTCAAAGTTACTAAAATAATTATCAGAGAATGTTCTATGCTTCTGGAAAATACGATTTCAAAAAGTATAAATTAAGGGAAAAGGAGTTAGAACAAAAATTATTTATAAGTAACATCAATATGTTCATTATAACTGAACATATCAAAATTTTAATCAGTACAATTGTAAATAACCAAAATATACAATTACAGCTTTTATAAGGCAAAGAACTGCACATTTAAAGACATATATCTCAATGCTGTAAGTTTTATTCCAATTCTGTATTAAAAAATATATTAATTATAATTAATTGATTAAATTAATTGGTTAATTGTTGATTGATTCATATTTACTAAGGCACAATGACTAATCATGCAAAGTGTCATCTTAATCCGAAAATGAGAAGTAGGAGAATTAGTGCGAACAAGATTTGTACCACAGAGACAGACGGATGCAGTTCATCAAAGCTTTATTTAAAAAAACAACAACAACACGTACTCTGTTGGGCCACTTCTTTCAAAAAGACGACGTAGAATAATTTATTTTGGTTATGACAACCTGAAGGTGAATATCACATGAAATATTTCTGTCACGTGACTGCACTTTTTCAACTCGTAGAAAATTCCTTATCATGTTATCATTTAATTGATTCAATGAATGCAATATTTTTTAAAGGCGAAGAGCAATTAATTCAAGATTGATTCAATGAATGCAATATTTTTTTAAAGGCGAAGAGCAATTAATTCAAGATACAACTAATCATATATTCAGATGCATCTCAACTATAATTTTCTATGTTTTGAAAACGTATATTTCTCATGAAATAGTAAGTGTTACCTTCCATAACATATACAAAAGAATTTTTATTTTCCACCACTTGAAACTCGTACGATTAAATATCTTTTTCTTTTAAATAACAAAGCCCGTCTCAATTAAAAGAAGAAAGCATAAGAATAAAATGAAAAAAAGTTGTATCAATCAAAGCAACTACTGTAGATATGATGTGATATTACACCATTCATTACAATCTCCATCAATCAAAGAACTTGCCATACCTATGAAGAGACACTAGGACACATAAGAGAATAGAAATGAGTCCATTGAGATGGTCAGTTCATTGTTTGTGGTCCTACAGTGGTTTATCAGATACAAATTCAACTCCTTGTGATGTCATTATTCAGGAGAATAATCCATATATACAAATATATATTATATATATGTACAACTTTAATTTGACCCCCTCCCAAAGAAACGCAAAAACCACAGCTCATGGTATTTATAGTTCAGATTATATATGTTAGATTATATATATTATGAAAAGCTGGTACAGATAGTCTTTGAGAAAAAAAGGCGTAGTCTCAGAGGCGTAGCGATGTATTCAAGGGCACAAGGGGGCTTGATCTCTTTATAGGCCCATGCATTTCGCGTTCGACAAAGTTCGGACACTTAATTGGGGGCTCCCCTTAAGTTGGGGCACTGGGGAATTTTCAAATTTGGACCCCCCTTCCCCCATCCTAACTTCGCCACAGCATAGTCTTTGAGTTTGAAGATTAAGGAAGAGTGAATGCACATCCAAAACCAATTGCGTCCTGCATAATTTGTCTCATGTATTATACAGAAAGCATTTGTCTTTTGAAAGTCAATTCACGTTTTATTTTCGTAGTCTACACCTGTCTTTGTCTAGGACCCTTTTTTTTTTGGGTTTCAAAGTAAGTCCAAACAACCCCTATGAGAGCTCTCCAGCTTTATCATTCAGAGCTGCTGCCAGCAGTTTTCCACAATGCTAGTGATAGTTGTCTTCAACTAACACCACATCAAATAATTATAAACGAGATATGAGTGTGACAGACAGACAGACGGACATTTTGCACAAACCTAATAGCGTTTTTTTCCCGTTACGGGGCCGCTAAAAAGTATTGAAAAGATGCGTTTACCATGCTTGCTTCCACTCTCTACATAAAGCCATCTTATTAATCACATTGCCACAAACGTAGTTAGTATGTAATATTGTATTTATTAGAAATAGTTTTTACTTAATATTGTGTTCAATCACATGATTATCTCTTATCAATACGTCTCTCTGCTGGTCTTGTTTTATTTTTTTTTTCCATTTTCCGAAATCGGATATTTCCCCTAGAGGAGCGAGCTATCTTTAGAAACTAGGATACACGTGTTTAAAAATAAAAATCGAGCCTTTTTTTTTGTGAAACTTTTCTATGGTTAATGTATTGAACACTGTGTTGGCTTTATTATTCTGCTTCGGTAAGCGATGAAGTTGTAGTTGGGGTTTAAGTTCATGGCGTGGTGGCGAGTCAACACGAGAATGTGTCGGGAGGCATGGAGACAAGATTAATTGGAACGTAAAGTGTCTTGTCAATATGGCAGACAGTTAGATCTGTCTTTCTGTTTTTCATGTCATCTGAGTGTGTCTCTGTCTCATCTTAAACACACCCAGTATTTCGCACTTTTTTTCTCTTATTCTCTGTCTCTCTTCCTATTTTTATAAGACTTATAGCAACACACTTTGTCTGTCTGTCCGTCTGTCTGATAAAAAGTTTCAAAATGTTGTGCTTCTCTCATTTCCAATTCTCGGATCAAGTTAAATTGTGTACAATTATTCATTAAACAGGACAAGTCATGAATCAATAAATAAAAAGCTAAACAATTAGTTAATTAATTTTTGGGGATTAATTATTTTGTGGATTTTCGAAATAAGTGAAACAAATGCTAAAAAGGCATGTCTTCGATATATATATATATATATATATATATATATATATATTAGAGACCTGCGAATCAGGATTCTTTTTTCGAATCGAATATCGAATCGAATATCAGTAAATATTCGAATTTCGAATCGAATTCGAATCGAATATTCTTGAAAAAACTTGACAACCAACAAGTGTAAAATACAACTTCAAATTCAAAATTTGTATTATATTATATTTATTTAATACTGAAACACAATAAGTTAGCAATAATTAAATTGCAAAGCAGGCATTTTAAAAAAGTAGATCTTTATTTATTTTGGCCCAAATCAAAGTTTCAGCATTATTTTCCGAGAGATTGTGACTATGGTCAGTAATAATTTGTCCTCCAACTGAATTAACTCTTTCTGAAGAACAATTTGTTGCCTGAATTGCAAGCAAATTCCTAGCTGCTCTGGCCAATAGTGGGAAAATATTAATACTTTCTTTCCAAAACTGAAGAGGATCACTGTTTCGATCTACAACTGCTTGCTTTGAATACAAACTGACTTCATCCTTAATTTGCTCAGAAATGGTGGAAATTTTGTTGATTCTGGTCAGGGGCGGACTGGGTGTCAAAATCGGCCCTGTCATTTCTATATCATCTGGCCTATAAATTTTATATTATATGATGAGCTCAGACTTCTAGGTCAACCTATCCTCAAATCATTATGTTAAGTTTGATAATGTATCGATAGCTGTACACATGCATACAGTGAATACGTCGCTCAGAGGACCCCTTTTGTAAGAGAACACTACAAAAATTTTAACAATATAATACGTGCCTTAGTGCGGCCCTTATAAAATAATGACGAGATTTTTTTAAAAAAGGTGACTGCTGTGGTTCTACCGGCCTATTAGGGTACCGGCCCACCGGGCATTTACCCGAATGCCCATATAGCCAGTCCGCCCCTGATTCTGGTATCTCCTTGAGCATCATGCACTTTCTTGAACATTGAATCCATAAGGCTTCCTCTATTCCTGTCTTGAACAAGACTTTCACGTGGCAATTCATCAGAATTTTTGCCAATTTTGCTTCCGTCAGAGTTTGCCAATATTGTCTCTACAAATAAGACAGCTTTTTTAGTTTCCGCTTCTGAAAATAAGTAGTGTTTAAAACTTGGATCAATGAATGTGGCTGCCAGGAGATGATCCCTTGTCAAATCAAATCTTGCTCCAAGTTGTTTCAATAGCTCATCTCGAAATTGTTGGAGGCCTGTTGGTGATTTGGACACTAACTCTTCCTTCAATGTAAAAATGCAAGGATAGATCAATCTTATGCTGACATTGGAATCAGCACTCAAAACTGTTGTTGCTTCTTCTGTTGGTCTTAGAATTGGAAGAGTAGCTTTCAGAGTAACCAGAAACTCAAGATTAAAAATTAAAATTAAATTATAAATTCCTAATATGAACATACCTCAAAAAAAAAAAAAAATTGGGGAAAAGAGTACAGGAATTCGTGTCTTGTGTTTGATCCGAAGTTGGCCCAGTATGATCCAAGATTGTTCAATGAATAAAATATTCAGAAAATTTGTTTAAGAACAAATATAAAGTATTTTCGGAAATTTCGATCGAAAGCACGAAAAATCTTGTTTGAGTAACTGTAGAACTTTCAGCTGATACTGGTTTCAGAAGCTGCTTTATAAACCAGTTAAGTAACATTTTACACACCAAAGTACACACCAAAACCGAGCTTGAACTATCCACAAAAAAAGCATTACTTTTTTTGGAAAATATTCGAAGATTCGAAAATATAAAAATAATTTCGAATCGAATTCGAATATTCTTTTTATATTCGAATTCGAATCGAATATCGAATATTCGCAGGTCCCTAATATATATATATATATATTCATATCTATTTATATAATTACTTGCTACATTTTCACACGTTTCCGCTCCAGCTCCCATCCAGGAATCAACGAAGTATTCTATATAATGATTCATAATCGCTAAGAAGTCTCGAATCAATCAAAAAATTTACCAATCAATTAATCATTTAGTACTATATAATTAATTTTGTTTTATATAGCGTAAAGCAGTGGCGTACCGAGGGGGGGGGGCGGGCGGGGCATCCGCCCCGGGCGCCGGAGAGTAGGGGGCGCCAAAATGGGTATTACACGCTATATATAAACTCGGGGTTTTATTCAGCTTCATGCAAAACAAAATGTTATTGTTGAACAGTTGCAAGCAAAAAAAACTTCCTATAGCTGACTGTCGATCTGAGTGTTATGATAACGCAGCTGTAATGGCAGGAGAACTATCCGGACTCCAACAAAGAATTGCCATTCGAAATTCTGAAGCATCGTTTGTTAATTGTAACAACCATAGCTTGAATTTACCTGGATTACATGCTGCAAAACAGGATCCAGTTGTTGTTACATTTTTTGGTACTGTTGAGAAAATTTACGTTTTTTGCAGTGCTTCAACTGTTCGATGGAAGAAAATGAAAGAATTGCTTGGAATTACATTGAAGAGAGAATGTCCAACACGCAGGAGTGCAAGACTAGATGCGGTGAATGCAATCCACGAACAGTTTGATGGATTTTTACAGCTGTTAGAAAACCTGTATGAAGATTGTTCTCAAACTAGTGAGACTCAGAATGATGCATACAGTTTGCTTCAAAATGTGATGAATTTCAATTTCATCACTCTACTTGATTTCTGGCATGCAGTTTTGTAAAAAATTGACCGGATTCAAAAACGACTGCAAGATCCATCAATGAATTTCCATGACGCAGCACTGGATTTAGAAGGACTGCAGCAACGGCTAAGTAGCATTCGAGAAGATGTTTGCATCACTGCAGTCAATGCAGCTTAAGTTCTGTGTGAAAAATTGGGAATTAGGATAGAAGGAAGAATTAAACGTCGAAAACAGATGCCTGGTGAAAATGCTCGTGATGAAGGACTCGGTCGGTTGAAGAAATAACTCGCATTATGAAATCAGTTATTGATAGACTAATCCAGGAGATGACAACACGATTTGGTCGTCAGAAGACGTTAGATGAAAAGTTTGGATTTCTATTCGACATCAGCAAATTGTTTGCTAATGATACCTCTGATGATATTCAACAGCACTGTGCTACGCTGGCTGACTTTTATAAAACTGATATCGATGGAACTGAACTGTTCGTAGAAATCAGTGACTGCACTATGTTGCTGAAAACCCGGCCAGATGCTACCCCACGCAGCCCATTAGAATTACTTTCATTTATTATTTCCTATGGCCTTGACATATTTCTAAACTTGCGAATTGCTTTGCAAATTATGTTGACAATCTCTGTGTCAGTTGCTAGCTGTGAGCGTTCTTTTAGTAAACTAAAAAATCATTTTAACTTATTTGAGAGCTTCAATGGGTCAGGAGCGTCTGTCAGACTTGGCATTGCTAAGCATAGAAAATGAGCTGGTCGAAACAATTAATTTTGATGATGTCATTGACAACTTTGCTAGTGCAAGATCACGAAAAGTAGTTCTATAAGAAATGGCTAATGTTGCTTCAGATTGTTCATTAACTTTGTTTATAATAAAAAAAATTAATTTATTGATTTGTTATTGTTTTATGCAAATATAGATTACCCCTACTAATAGGGGGGGGGGCGCCAACAGACTATGCCGCCCCGGGCGCCTGGCACCCTCGGTACGCCACTGGCGTAAAGAGAGATGAACGCCGTAATATTCAGATAAGGCAGTAATTAGCACTTCCTCCACTTAGATAATCTTTGTTTTTAAAAAGCAGTCTTTTTTTTTCCTATTGCTTCTTCTCGATACAGCTGCCCATCACTTACTTCGATTTCTGGTTATAAAAATGTCTAGTTCATTTTTGCCGATATTTCCAGGAATGTTGATTTCCGCCTTTCGAATTGTGATACATTCTTTTTGTTTTCAATAATTGCACCTGTATATCTCTCAAATATACTCACACATAGAGAGTAAACACTATTTTAATGTAGGTTTTTGTTCAGTTCTAATTTCTTTTCTTTTTCCATAGCTTAAAGTCTCAGGTTTCATGGAAGTTATTTCAATCGAATCCCGAAGCTAAAATAATAAACATCCGGATCGGTTGTCCTTACCTTTTTTTTTGTCATGATGGCATCAAAACATTTGTATTGATGCTCTTAAACCTTGGTGAAAAATCTGGGTTTAAAAGAGCGAATTGAATCAATACAATAATAACATTACAAAACAGACAAGAAAATGTGATTAAACTGGTTTCATTTGATTCCATCTGTTGATATGTTGCGCAAAGGTGCACGCGTTCAAGATAATAAAATATGTATTTTTTTGCTATGACGCTAATGGTAGCTGTTTGCTAGTTGCGAACTGTGAACATTGATCTTAATCAGCATGGTGGCAGCGGTGTATTAATGATCAGAGGTAATCATTAATCGGTAGATGAAGGTTTATTGTTTGCAATAATAAATCGACAACAATATTTATATTGATGCTCTTGGTGAAAGATCTGGGTTTAAAGAAGCGAATTGACGCATTACAAAAATAACATTGCAAAACATTTTTTTAAAAAATGGGATTCAACTGGTTTCATTAGATGCCATCGTTAACATGAAGTGGGAATGTAGACTCATGCTGGACTGTCGTATTACGAGGTCTTGAGACAGCGAAAGAAGGTCTTTGAAGATGTTTACTCTTCAACGCCCTCCTCCACACGGTGTAGTGTTAACTGACCTTTTCTATTGTAACCATACTGACCAGACGTGGCCACACACTGAGTTCTCGTCTCCAGTCCAGGAGGAGTAGATGTGTCCGAGTGTCCGAAGGTTTCCATTTGGTCCCCATGAATAATTTGAAACAGATCTTACCGGTGTCGCAAGGAATGTGAGTCTGGTTCAACAAG
>JADKLZ010071522.1:11644594-11658341 GCA_021533235.1 Biomphalaria straminea
GGGTCTCACACGTAAATACATTTGCGTTCGCCACTGGAGATGTAACAATATGGTAGTGAAATAGTGATGGGTAAAATAAAGAATTCCGTCTAAATGTGCAAAAATAATTACGGAGGGAAAGAGTTAAATAATTATCTAGATACATAATAATAACAACAAAATTGTGTCTTACCTTGTATAAGCAGTAATAAAATAATTTATATTCTTTCGTAAACTGAGATTCCAACTTCACTTGGAGGTAGCCATATTCAAAAGGGGATATCATTCAGTAATAAGAAAAATATAACATAATAATTGCTTCCCTTGTGTTCCATAGATGGGTTCACTGTGTATTCATAGTAAAAATTACATAAAAAATAAAGTAGATATTTATTTAAACGTAGTTTTGGGTTATGGGTCACACTGGGTCTTCCAGGGTTAAATTATTTATTGTAATCATAGTACAAGTAATTGTATTTATCTGATCATACTATTTGCAATTATATTTATTAAACTATATATTTTATTTAAATCAGCATACACATATTTTATCGTTTTATGTATAACTGGATGTGTACAGTGTGACTGTCGGGCTGAACTTGGGCCTTAAAATACTATCTACAAGTTCATTAATTATTTACAACTAATGAACACATCGTAATTAACATTGAAAATAAAATCTAGACACATTAATATTATGTTAATACATAAATACAGTAATATTCAATAATATTCAGTAATTTCATTTAACAAAGACCTGGCAGCGGTGATGTAGGGCAAAGATGAAAGGTAAACGGATGAAGTGCTAGTGCCCATCTAATTTTGAATTAAAGTGTGTTGGTTATGCATCCCGTGAGGTTGGAAATTGTCTGACATACATTAATTTATTTTCGATTTGGTGTTTTTTTTTGTCATGCATTGTTTTACAGCAGCGATGAGGAAATCAATGGTATCCCTAAGATGTGTGCTTTTAAATTGAATATAAACGGGCTTAGTTGCCGAAATTTGAAATGTCTCTAATGTGTTCTTAGCGTTGAGTTTTTAAGGTACAGCCTTTGTTATCAATACAGATCATTTGACACCGTGAGCAAATTATCTCATATATGATTCCTCTTATATTACAATTAATTAGCCTCTGATCTTGATGGTCATTTTAGGACAAGTGATGATGAGTGTAGCGAGCGTGTGTTTGCAGGTCTGACAGTTACGTCGCTTACATTGCTAAAGGCCAGGCGCACCACGAATGTTCTGGAGTTTAGTGCGCAATGATATGTCTTGTTAGTTTTGGTCTGAATACCAAAAGAAAAAGAATTAAAGCTCTAGTCACCTCAGCATGGCGCCTCCGAAAAACACCAGTCCGGGTGTGGTGAAATAGTTTCTATTTGTTTATGTTTGTGTAACGTCGTGAGAATGTGTTCACAACATTGATTTAGTGAGCTACTGTGGAAGTCTCTTTCGTCAGTTCATGTGCCATTCTAGTTTAATATAGCACGTTTTAGGTTACTCTTCAGTGTTTCTTTATTTATCATTACACCGGGAAAGGCTAAGAAAAAGTGCAAACACATCCTCCAGCGGAGAGGATGTCAGAAAGGCTTGCTAACTCCTCAGCATCAATTGCACCTTTCCTATGCGGGTCAATGTGACACCCCACTCTCAGAGGAACTCAACGATTCATTAAGTTATAAATGGAAAATCTATTTTATAATGATCCATTGATACTTTTTCAATCGTGACCTTAGATGCACTTTTCGTTTTTTATACCAATGCGCGAATCTATGATTGAAGCTTGATTTATAAATAAAGAAACTTATGAATTTTTTAATAAGACTTACTTCCCATGAAGCTTTTCATTTAAAAGTGGTGTAATTTTTTGAAAATTCTCCTTGCATAAAATGTTTAAAATTAGTTGGTTTACTTTCGGAAAAGAAAAAAAAAAGTAGCCGTTGCATCAGAACATCGAATGATCTAAAATATCATGATGTCCGATATTTTTTTACTCTTCTAGTTTCAGAGATCTAAACGGGGTGGACAGATGGACGGACAGACGAACAGTCAGGCCACGCAAAACTAATAGCGTCTTTCCCACTTTCGGAGGCCATAAAAATATTGTTTATTTCATACTTTTTACAATTATTATTTGATGGATTATAGGATAAAATGACCAGGGGATAAAGTGACCTGTGAATCCTGTGATGAAGTAACCAGGAATGAAGTGACCAGGAACCTTAATTATACATCTTTATTTCGAATTTAAGCCAAAATTAACCTGTTTAGTTGTGCGGTTTTTTAAAATTTATTTCCTACATCTACTACGTGCACTCCAATATATTAATTAATTATTAATCGAAATTGTAGGAAGAAGTAGGGGCGTCCTTGGAGAAGGGGAGGAGGGGCAAGGGTGAGGTCCGCACCGGTCAACACCAGTTTTGGGATGGCAATTAAGTTGGAAAATTTTTTTACTTGGCAAAGCAAACACATTGGAAAAAATAATAATAAAATTTCGAAATATATCTTGGAACAGTGGCGTCAATATGGGGAGATCGTGCGGTCTGCAACAGCTGAAACCATTTTACTGATCTTAGTTAATCACTGAACGCTACTCTACTTATTCAAGAAGAGTTAGAAGAGTCTTATTGACGACGTGTTGCACTGTTTGCTTTTATATGGAAAAAAAAAAACGCCAAATGTTCATAATTTATACGATCAAAACAAGACTATGGCTTGAATATATTTCTCGTACATCGGGGGATTTGATGGGGGCCGTCTCTGAGTTTGTGTAATAACACAAAATCTATTCGCAATCTTGTTTTATTTACCTTTACTTCACTTTTAAGATTTAATTATTTCTCATTTTGATACTACAATATAAAAACTTTGTGTTTTTTTTTTCTAGTAAAAAACAGTATTTTCTCAATTTGAATTGAGAAATTCTGAATTTACTATATACTACTTTTGACTGCAAGGTGAGGGTATTTTTTCCATGTCCTATCCGATTTTCGTTAACACTACCTCTAAGATAAAGTTTTCTATATCAGTAAAGAAGTAAAGGAAGTTATTGTAGTTATGGCAACTTAAAAAAAGAAAACAAATATATAAATACATAAACAAAAAACTAAGCTTATTGTAATGGATTGTGAGTGGGTGGGTGTGTGTGTTTTAAGACGTGTGTTTCAAGGGCAACGATAAGTCGAATTTAGTCATTTGTTGGTTGTCATGAAGTGAGTATGATGGAATTGCAATATGGTCTCGGGTAGTGTAAAGAAAAAGGCGACATTACTCCAAGACTTGTTATTGTGAGTTAGCTTTAATTAAAATATAAATTTTATTTCAAGTTATCTAAAGTTAAATGTGTCTGTACCGTTAAAAACATTTAAATTTAGTTTATTCACAAAGAAGTTATTTAAAGTTATTTTAAGTTTTATAAGCTCAAAATTAAAATGCATACAGCGATTTATTGTCCATCAGCAATCTGGTTGTACATGTCAATGACCGTCAACAACAATTATCTAAAGACTAAGGCGTAAGAAATCACTACCCATCTCTCAATACTTCAAGGTTTCACTTCCTTTTTCTATATCAACAATTATTTTGTTTATCACATATTGATTTGTTTTCTTTATTGATTTGATTATTCTCATCAACTGTGAATAATTGCAATTGTAATTACAATTGGGGCTAAAACACAGACAGAAAGAGTTAATAAAATTTGAAAAATATAAGAAAAAAAAGATAACATACCGAAAACCTTGCATTCGACCCTACTAGTCGGACGTTTATCAATTCTTGCAATTGAAAAAATTCCTTCTGCCTTTTCTTGCGTTGTATCTCTTATAAATATTGTGACATTGTAAAAATCGTTTTTAATGTCTAATGTAAAGCTGTCCTTTAAGTAATCTGCAAGATATGAGCATTCCTGATTTTCACATTCAAAAATGGTTGAATCATCTTTCTTGATAAAAAAGTCTGTCTTTGCTATGATGTTGATCTCAGTGACTCCTCCTTCTCTAGCATCATTACATTGTATAGACTCCAACACATCTATTTTAAAACAAATACAATTAAAACATTTTATCAAATGTATCTATATTTTGTTCATATGATTTCAGTTCAAATGCAAGTTATTATAAACATATTATACCTGCAAAACAGTTTTTACTCAGTGATGTAGCAAGGTTAACGTGACCCGGGGTTCAAGAATCCTTCAGATACATTGGATATGTATCTATCAGCACGTTTGTAAAAGTTATTACTAAGTCGATACTACATTCTAGAAGTAATGGTGTCTACACTAGCGGATCCAGAACTTTGGAGTGGGGTGGGGCGATTTTTTTGCAGAAACGCATTATCCTGACATATACAGCTCTTATTCATCAGTAGATTTCGGGGCGAAGCCCCGACGCCAAAAGCGTTTTCTTGCATTCGTAACTGCAGAAACGCATTATCCACAGCTTATCCACAGCTCATTATTTATCAATGGGGTTCGGGGCGAAGCATCGACGCCAGAAAAACGTTTTCTTGCATTCTTCACCGAAGAAACGCATTCTCCTCACCTAAAGCTCACCATTCATCTTATTAAAAAAGGACCTTTTCAATATTGTTGAAAAATATTCTAATAATATCCATCCATAAAAATATCCATCGTCCCCTCCCGAACTCACCATATCGGCCAACATACTAGGGGGGCGAAATAATCTAAAAATATATAAAATACAAAATAATTAGTATATATTATTAACATAAGTAATACATTCATATACAACTTGTATGAATTCTATCTTCTCATCTTCATACGTTTAAAGGCATAACCCTTCAATCCTTCAAGCATACGCTCCACATCATTATATGACGATGAGGCAGTATAAGAGTTTATAAGCAATAACAGGAAATGGTCACTAAGTTCCCGAAAAAGAACATTCTTGTGATGCTAGGAGAATGGAATGCCAAAGTAGGAAGAGACTCCTACCAAACATGGAAAGGAACATGTGGAAGATACAGTAACCTCACAATTAACGAACGAGGTCAGCGCTTATTAGAATGTGCGAAATTCAACAATCTCGAACTGGCTAACACACAAGGATGCCACAAAAAATCGCGTATAATGGAGAACACCACAACCAGATTGACTGTATCATGGTGTTACAGCTTTTTAAGACAAGCATCCATACAGCCAAAACAAGAAGTTTTCCTGGAGCTGACATTGGAAGTGACCATGACCTAGTTATGATGACCTTCAAACTACACCTAAAAAAGGTAACAAAATAAGGACCTACCAGGATAAAATTTGACCTGGGTAAGCTGAAAGACCCCAAAGTAGCCGCCATATATATAGGAGGACGTTTTGCAGCCCTCAATATCTTGGATTCCAATGACCAGGATATCAACACAAGCTAATATGCTAAACACAACAGTCACAGATACAACCCTGGAAATACTATGGAAGCTCCGCCCGCCCAAAAAAACCTGGGTAACAGAGGATATACTCCAACTCTGTGACAAGAGACGAGAGTCTAAATGGAAAAAGTTGTACGACCCAAAAAAGATGCCAAGGAAAATTGGATAGAGAACAAGTGCCAATAAATTGAACAGGGACCAACTGGAATGACAGTAAAAAAGCTTAACAACTAGTTAAGGACCTCACTACCTCAAAGCATGGAAGAACCAACTGATAATAGCTAATTGAATACAAACCAACAACAATTTGAGTGGTCAATTAAAAAGATGGTTACTTTAAAAGTTAACAATGTGCAGTCCTTGCTTTCGCCATATTACTTGCACCCCCCTGGAGTTGCAAAATTCTAGACATTACAATTTTTTGCATCATTAAATCAATTAACTTCTTAGTAGCCACTGAGCAAGTAGTAATTCCACTGTAGTACTATCATATAGATAAGTTAATGTTGGAGTTGACTAGTCTAGGCTTAATAGGAATAGATGGCGACGTGCACCCCTCTAAATTCTAGTAGCCACATTGTTGCAAATTTTATAAAAATTATTTTCTTAGAAGTAGCAATTTAAGAGGTGTTGCTGGCTGACTATGTACGCTTTATTATAGTCTTGCAATTTTTTGTACTATTAAAAAAGTGTGAAATATTCTATTTCACGTAAGTCGTGACAATTTGTTATCTCTTGCACATAATTATTCTAATTTTTATATTTAATTAGGGCCTAAAATGGGATAAATATTTTCTTCTTTGTCTTGGAGAAGAAATCCTTGTAATAGTCACTCTTTAAATGACTAAGTCGAACAAAATGAATTTAATCATTCACTTTTATTTGTGTATCATACTTCACAGTATCATCGTGTTATTCATTCTCCTCTAACTTACACACCGCCCAGGCTTACACACTTTTCTATGCTGTTCACTCAACCATGCACTCTAAAGGTCAGCCGGTCACTTCATACACAGGCACACACACTGCTCTACTAGCCATTCAGAACACATACAATTACTATCACAATCCTTGCTGATTTTATTTCAATACGACAAATGTGAAAGTTTCTTTGAACAAAAATGAGGAGTGCAGTCATATGTGTAAATGTATTTATGTTATGCGGAGTTAAAGTCGGTTTTAGCGCTAGATAGCAGGTTATACAAATAAAGTTTAATTTATAGAGCACTGTAGGTTTAAGGCACTGTGTCCATTGATTGACAGTGACTGCACGGCGGTAAATCACATAATAAATATGAATACCTACTTATTAATTGTAGTTTTTAAATATGTTCCACTTATTTACATATTAAATAGATTTTTTTTTCTCCTAAAAAAAAAGGAAACATTATATTTGGATCGGTGTACCTCTTGTTGTGATAAAACTTAAGTAGCGTAGCGATACAAATGTAAACAAATAATTTTCTACAAAAAGTCTAAAACCATATGCATAAATGTATTGAAAATATGGTAAATAATTACCTCCCTTACTAAAGAGCTTCCCGTGTTTGTTACTATTTATAGTGAATAGTGGTGTATTTTATGAAAAAACTGCCTGCATAAGTGATTTAAAAAATTATTATTTTTTGCTTTTAGAAAAGCAGAATCAAGTCTTATTTTCCGATGGGCTATTCGTGCGGCGTTATTCAAAATTCGCTGCAGCTTTACTATTTTGTCACCAGATATACCTGCTACCAAGGCGTTGCAGTAGTCAAGTCGAGTAGGAATGCTACAGCTAGCTTTTTGTTGACTCCGTCGTCAAACTGAGTCAAACATGGTCGGATATGACCTAATCATTGAGCTGAAGATAACTGCCCTTGCAGAGCTGACATGTGTGGGTCGAAAGATATGCAATGAATGCCCTCACATGCCATCGTACTAGGCAAAGCGACAATTTTAACAAACGGAGCAATGACAGCGGCAAGAAACAAAAACAAAATACGAGCATCAGCATTTGCTGGGTATTCGGTGATGATACTACAGATATCTGAGTCACTTTTCGGTTTGTTTGTTGTTGGTGATCGTATTAGAGAACGAGTTATGGTTTTGTTCCTGTTCGGAGAAACACAGTCTGTGTCTAACGGCATTGTCACCGAATACATTAAGCATAGTCTAGACATGAATATACTACTCGGCAAAGACTGCTATGGCCGCCCCGTGATGACTTGCTTTCAGAATGTGTTAAGTCAAGGATTGGTGAAAAAAGTTTCATTTTTACCTTTTAGTGTGAGACACTATGGAGTGAGAAATAAGAACCCAGTCACAATGTTAATTGCAATTCGTTTTTAACATTTTCTGTTAGATCGACCGTAGGTAGGCATAGACAGAACGGATAAGCTTAAAAACGCGTACAGTAAATTGTTTGTTCAAATGTTAAATATTTTATTTAATTTAAAACAAATATTTACAGGTCACAAATTATCGTATATGGGGGGGCGGGAAACCAGTTCATTCCTTTAATATTCTCCGTAGACGAAAATTTGCACCCCCCTGGAAAAAATCCTGCGGGCGCCCATGTCAAAGGCCAAGGTGTTGTTGAAGTAGTGGAAATCATTTAAGAGATAGAACCTTTAGAATACTAATGATCATGCTACTGATAACCTTTCCCTTTATTTTATTTTTCTAAAGCTGTTTCTTCAAAATGGGCACGTCATTAGTGGCCTTGAAATAAGGTTTTATTTTTTTTTCTAATAAACACTGACTTTACCCATCCAAATATAACCATCATGTCGCCTATATAAGTTTTGCTTTCATTTCTTTTAAACATTAACTTCATAAAGTGTGTTATAGGTAAAGAAAATAACAAACATTGTTCAGCGATATGAATCAATGGAACGTATATATACTTACAATAGCTTATCTATCTTTTTGTTATGTGAAGATGTATAAAAATAATTTTGCATGACCTCTATATCTATAATATTAATAATATTATATTATTTATAAAATTGATATATTGTTACGAATCTCACTATCCAGGCTCTGTGCAAACTGCACCATACACCACCAACTGAAAGAACTTGACAACTCCGGGCTCCAAAGTAACGTAAAGTCGTCAAGAAATAACAGCCAATATTGTACAATTCGCAACACGTAACTGTACAAATAGCTTTCCGAGAACACCGTATCGCCGTTTCAATCTTGTACTGGCCTCTCGGTCTCGTTCGGGGCTTGCACTGGGTTCAACAGTTCAGGCCTGACTTCACACAATAGGCTCGATTTGTCGGACTCAATCGCATACCAAGATCAAGACGCCAGCCGTCTCAACTGAACCGTCGTATTGCTCCGTACAGAATCACACCGCTGAACTGTGCTCTGTAGTCGACCGTGCTCTGAACCTTCTGTCGTGAATCCCTTTCTGAGCCGTCTTGAATGCGACACCTCCGCTCTTTATATAGGGTTCATGCTGGCCTTCTCGAGCCGGACAGAACGCCGCTTGACGTTTCTGGGTGGTCAGATGACTACAATTCTCGTGACGCCCCTGAGCTCTGTTTACGAAGCCGATCTTTCCCGAATTTTCATGTTGAGACTCGTCTCGGCTGACTGCAGTAACTCGTCAGGCTTGACCTGGGGCGATTTGTGTCGGCTGACTACACACATACACCAATATCCGCATCTGTGCCACCATCAGGTTTATAACAATATTTAATATTGCTTATTTCATAATTTCTACGATTACTATTTGTTTGATAAAATTATCAGATGATTAAAAGAACGGGATGAAATGACCAGGGGATGAAATGACCGGGGATGAAGTGGGAAGAAGTGACCGGGGATGAAATAACCAGGGGATGAAATGATCGGGGATGAAGTGGGATGAAGTGACCGGGGATAAAGTGACCGGGAATTAAGTGACTGGGGATGAAGTGACCGGGGATAAAATGACCGGGGATGAAGTGGGATGAAGTGACCTGGTATGAAATGACCAGGGGTTGAAATAACAGGGGATGAATTGACCGGAGATGAAGTGGGATGAAGTGAAGTAACCCTTCTATATGGTTCAGAGACATAGACGCAATACAGAAAAAAACTAAGATTTCTTGAGCGCTTTCACAAAAGACGCTTGCGCTTCAACATGGACATAATGTGGTAAGACCGCACTACAAACAGCTTTGTCGTTGCGAACGCCGCATGGAAATTATAGACTAAGGCAGGTATCACGTATGGGAGACGAACATATTCCAAAGGCAGTCTTTTTAGGTTAGCTAAAAGGTGGTCGACGTAACAGAGGAGCCCCATGAAAACGCTTCAAAGACCAGCCTAGGCGTCAACTTTCCTTGGCTGATATAGAACAAAGCACCTGGTTGCATGCAGCCTCAGAACGAGACAGCTGCAGGTCTCTCACGAAGGTCGTTGGATACACATTCGAGATCAAAAGAAAATCTTTTGTCGAGGTCAAACGCAGATGGCGAAAACAAAATATAAATCGACCACCTGCGGACAATGATTTTGCTTGCCTGGATGTGGCAAAATATATGTAGGGAAATACTGCATTCCTCACTAATCTTCGGACTCGAAGAGTTTGAGTTTTGGCACATAGGCACAATTTAGGCCAAGTCGTGCCCGTAATCATTCATTTTATATATCGAGACATTACGCTTTTGTCAGTAGCAGAAAAGATCAGTTTGTTAGAGTGTTGCTCGACTGACTTAACCACTCTTTATATAGAGCATAAAATGGTTTTTTTCTAGTGTTAGAAAATTTGCTTGAATCAGCCTAAAAACCCAATTATATAAGTAAAGTTTAAGTATTTAACCTGAATTGCTAGATACAGTTATGTGTGTTATCTAATTGACAAGATATTGACATTTACTTTTTATTTGTCATTAAAGTTTTAATTATCCTAGGTAAGCTATCTTATACATATTTGTTTATAAAAATGTTAAAGATTACCTTTCGCTGCTATCAAAGTTGGAATGACCAAGACAAAAATGTAGTAGAATTGATTGAAATCCATTTGACTGTTACCTTCATCTGTTATAAATGTACAAAAATCTAGGCCTTCCTTAAATTAAATTAAGTGAAGTTAAATTTTCTAGATACAAATATTATAATTTAATTCTTATAAAAAATAAATATTTACGGTAGAGGTTCAACGTGTGTTTTAGTGAACAAAATTGATATATGATAGCTAGACTCTATATAGCTTGATTTTATATGCAGCAGTTAATTGACTAGCTTGTCATCAAGTTGTTTGATTGCGCTACGTGGCGACATTGAAGTGAGAGACAACTCATCACTTGTTCCGCCCTTTTCAAATTTCCAATTGGAAGCTCCTCCTCCTTTCGATTGCAGTGTTTTCACATTAGCCGAAAATAACTTTTTTTTACTTCCATAATAAACAAAATAATCATTCATTTCAGTTAACTTAAAACATTTTATAAGTTAATTGTTGGTTCTGTTCATTTCTTTCTATTTAATGAAGTTTTATAGCTATACACTTTATTAAAAAACTTCAGCAGATTTACCTATATGTAGGCCAGAAACAAGCAACGTTTACTATCTGTTTTTTTTTTTCAGTTTTCTATCCCTTAGTCTGGTGGACCGTCATTCTCCATTCCTCTCTATCCTTTGCCCTGTTTAAAACCTCTTTCAATGGTAGGCCCGTCCATTCTTTTATGTTGTCTTCCCACCGCTTTCTCTGTCTGATTCTTCTTCTTTTTCCTGGTACTGTTCCCAGGAGGAAGGTCTTTGCGAGTCCTAAAGATCTTGTTATATGGCCATACATTTTAAGCTTTCGTTTTTTCACAGTAGTTAGCAGGTCATCATGGGTTCCGATCGCTGCAGTAACCCTGTCTCTAATCTCTTGGTTTGTGATGCGGTCTTTAAATGTGATGCCTTGGATCCTTCTGTAGCATCTTAATTTCATTGCTAGGATCCTCTTTTCTAGCTCCGCAGTCAGCGTCCAAGATTCACAAGCATATAAAAATGTGGCCATGACCAGGGAGGGCATAAGTTGATTTTGGTGCCGAGGGCTAAGCTTTGTCTTTCCGTATATGTCTATCTGTAAAGCACCTTATTAGAAAACGCCAAACTAGACGAAGAGGTAGACTTACGTGTTGCAACTGTCAATGCTGCTTTTGTCGGACTTCAAGGACAAATGTGGTAATGGAGAGGATATCCACAAAACTGAAATTCTACAGTCTGTAGTTCTCCCGTCACTCTTATTTGCATCAGAGACCTGAAACTTATATAACCACTATATAAAAAAGCTCAACTTCTTCCACCTACGCTGTTTAAGGAGTATCCATACGGTGCGTTGGTCTGACCATATACCAGGCACAGACATCTTAAGGCTTTGCAATATGAACAGTATCAATGCGAAAGGATAGTCCTAATTTCAATGGGCGGGACATGTAGTCCGCATGCCAGACATTCGCCTTCCCAAATGACCTCTGTATGTGGAGTTGTGTGCAGGAAAGCGCTCCCAGGGAGGTCAATACAACCTATGTAGACACTCTCAATAGCTCCCTAAATGATTGCGATATTAACATTGACGCCTGGGAATTACTAACTCTCGATCGCTCCTCATGGCGTAGAGCTTTGAGTCTCGGAGTCTCGAAATTTGAAGCAAGAAGAGGGGCCAAGGTTAAAGAGCGACATACCAACAAAAAGCTGAGAGAAGCAGGCCCATCTGCAACTGATTAAGCAAGGATTGGAATTCACAGTCATCTTTGGTTCCATAGGATATGTTGTTCAGCTTGCAGCAAAGTCTTGTTTTTAGTGACCACCGAAAGGAAAATAGCCACTATTAGTTTAAAGTGGTCTGTTTGTCTGTCCGTACGTTCAGTTTAGATCTCAAAAACTAGCAAAAAAGTGTAAATCGGGCATCTCAAATTTTTAAGAGGCAATGCAATAATGATGCTCTCGTACCCCATTAGGCACCTCCCGGGAATCTTGTTTTGCTACCCTTTAACCTAATCCTTTCCTCCTACGATCGTTTCCACCCTGGCGCCACTAAGAGGCAAGGTAGCATGCCCGGGAGTCTCAGGGAAAAAAATTGTGTTTTAAATTATCCAATTTGTTTTACCGAACGGATGACTATAAGTGGGATTTCATAAAGCTTAAAGTTTCCCCTGAGGCTTATAGTTCATCATGACCATTCTTTTCTTGAACTAAAAGTGTTTGTGTTGGCCTGAAGCCTGTAACCCAGAGTGACAAAAAAGTGGTTATGTGTTGACCTGAGACCTGTGACCTTCATTTTTGTTTACACTCATGTATGATTTCCCGAATTTGACAATAGATAGTGTATAGAATTGTAACATATGACTATGGCGGTTTGCCATACTATTTTTGAATGCGTTTGTTTATTTTGTGTGTAAAAGGATTTTGAGATGAATCCGATTGGGGAGCTGGTTAGTTGTGCGAATTCGTTTTCTTCTTTTAATCTCCCTGTCCTTCTAATACACTCTATTAAATACAACTGATGGGGAGAGGCGCGTACCTGGGAGGTTTCCGTGCAGTTCTTATGTGATTCGTTAACGCCGTTCTACTTTTATGGAGCTCTAATTTAAATACTTATTTAATAAGTTATATGAGTCCTATCATTGACGATAATAATATTTAAACTTTAAAAGAACATTCACAAAACATATAAAGTGAATGTTAAACATATTTAAAACAAACATTCGATGGTTCATAAACATAGAAAAAGCATTTTAACATTTGAAACATTATTTATATGTTTAGACGTATTTTAATACATTTTATTAAAATATATTGTACTCTTTCTTGTTATAAATACATTTTTCTTAACTTTCTCTGTCCTGTTTTTGTATAAAATGTTGTTTTTTGTTTTACCAATTCACTTTTTAGATTAATTAGATAGCTTTCCATGAGTTAAGGATGCTTTGTAAAAACAACAACAACAACACAGAAACGTTTAATTTTACCACAATATTACTTCTAAACACATGCAATCGTTCTTAACTAAAATAAATGTTGCATCTTTATCACATTCTATCACTTTTTCCAATAACCCCCATTTTGTACATCTCTGACAACACCGACAACGCACACTTAACTTAGCAAAAACAATATCAAAGTCATTTGAATTAAAAAAATAGCAACAAAACAGCCACATATATTTTCAAAATAAAAATGAATTTTATTGATAACCATAATTAATTTCTTTTTAACCTACAAATGTATTCAAATAACTAAAATATGTTAAAAATGTGCTCATATTAATTAAAATGGCACTTGAATTAATTAAAATAAAATTAATCACTAAATAAACATAAGTAAATGCAGAAGTAAGCATATAGGCCTTCATATATGCATATTAATTAAAATAAGAGTAGAAATAAATTTGAACATAAGTTTAACAAACACAAGT
>JADKLZ010071522.1:11663341-11677909 GCA_021533235.1 Biomphalaria straminea
TCCCAACAACGGCAGAGGAGAGTATAGAGTTCGGGGAGCAGGAGTGATTCGTTGGCTTTAACTACTTCCACTGGGATACCATCACTTCCTGGAGATTTTCTATTTTTCATGCAGTTAATTGCTTTTTTGAGGTCGCTAAGGCTCGGAAGCTCATCTAGGCATTCCAATACTAGAAGATCTGGTAGAGAAGCCAGGGCGGCATCGTCTACTGTATTCTGTGTGGCATAGACATCGAGGTAGTGTTCTGTCTATCGTTCTAGCTGCTTGGTTTGATCTGTAATCTTTTCTCAAGATTTGGATAGAAGGGGGCAGGCTTTGACACTCCTGGACCCAGAGCCGCTTTAATGCCATCAAACAGAGCTTTACTATTTCCTGAGTAGAGACTTTCTTGGATTTTGTTGCAGGTATCCCTCCAAAAGTTATTTGCACATTGCACATATTATTATTATATAATATTATATTAAATTAGCATTAAGCATTTTTTTGTAAATAAATATCACAGTTGAATTACTATTTGTAACGTGTTAACTTCGAATCTTACTTTTGTGCTATGTTTGTCTTGATTTGATATCCTTATCCTTAATAATTTAATAATTTAAGGGAGTCATGTAACTCCTTGTTATTACTGTTATTACTTTAGATATATACTTATCCACTATCAGTGTCAGGCTCATATTAGAATCTTTTTGTGGCTTTTGAATGATTAGTAGATGGTCTTAAATACATGAATATTGCATCTACCAACTATACAACACAGATTTCACTTTACCGGTAAAAGATTAACATTAGTTTTGTATACTTATATACTCTACATTGCCCATCTCACATTTGTCTCTACAATAGGAGTCCTCGTACTTAAACACGCACAATCTCATATGTTTCACAAATTACTTTCAAATTTGTATTAATAATTGTTGTAAACTTTAATGTATCAATCAGTAATAAACAACTTTAAAACAAGAAGATTAAAAAAAATATGAATACAGTTATGTTTTTTTAGAAGATTTTCAAAAACTTTAGTAAAACGAGCTATTTGAAAAATATGTTGGTATCCTCTCCGGCTCCGACAAGTATTAATTTTATTTTCCGGCCACATCTGCCTCCGGCCGAATATCAAAAAGTACTTTCCTCTGCTCCTATTTTCTAGATAAACAAAAACATGATATGCAGCCACTTCAGTATTATGCTACCATAAGCATTACCAACTATGCGAAAAAGAGAAATGCCTCTAGGAATGTTACAGTCGGAGCATCTATCTTTATTTCATACTTTTCTTCTAAGTTTGAATCTTTTAAATCATGTGGGACCAATTCTTATTTGGAGCAAAATTTTAGACGTTTATGAAGTAGCTTGATTAGGGCATGCATTTAGCATGAATGGCTTCTGCAGAAATACCGCAGTTGGAGAGATGTTATTTTTAATTTATTAGAGTTTTGCTTAGAGCTATTCTCATCAATGCATTTGCAGCGTACGATTACTTACGATTGAACCATCTTGTGACTTGAATGGGACATACTTACTGGTGTGAGTTCCAAAGGCTTATTTATTTTATGCCCTGTATAGTCTGATGATTTTTATTACTGTCGGCACGAGATTGAATCTTTTTATTTAGACCCTGTCAGTATTTGCTAGCGCATAGTCTCACTATTCCTTGGATGTTGTTCCGTGTAGAATTAAGCGCCTGTAAGTTTCTTGTGGTTCGCTCCCTCTTTTAGATTAGCCTGACAATGCTCTTGTTTCTAATGGCTGTTTCCATTTCAAATCAATTCTCGCTTTTCATTATTTTCCTTAATGCTAGTGATGATGTTTGGTACATAAACGTCTAAACGTACAACTTTTCTGTAACTCATTCAATGAGAAGTGTTAAAAAGATTCCTCTATTTTTTTTTCGTAAATTCAATGCAAAAATCAAAATTGTTTGTGCTTGCAGTATTCAGGCGGGTTTTTTTTCTCCCTGTAATGTGTGGATCTTAATAGGCAACAGTTTTGTTCGGCAGGACACGTAAGTGTGATCAGTATGTTTCCAATGTTCCTTTCCGTGTCAGTATCATGTCCATCTGGTACCAGTGCCCAGATCCATGATGCTATTATGAGACCCAGTGATGTGGTTTTGTCCTGCAGTATGTGTTGGTAATGCAGAGCTTACTGTATGCGCATACCTTTTGTCCATTCTCATTGATCGTGCAGATTCAAAAAAGCACAAAACAGTCTTGCCAGGAAATTTAATCTCATCGTACTCTTGCGTTAAAGTCAGCTAGAAGAAGCATGTGCTCGTTTTGAAGAATGTTCTCATATAATTCCTTTAAGCCTTAACTTGTCTCTATCTTTCTGAAGCGAACATATGTGGGGACTTAAGCACTAATTAGAATGACTTATTCACATGTTGTCATCATACTTGTGCTAAGTACTTTATACCACCAACAATCATAAGAAGTAGACTTGTTGACAGCGAATCCCACGCCATGTACCCGAGTACATTCTGTACTTCTCCTCTCCAATAGAAAGTATTATCGGTCCTGCGGATCATGCAGTCTTCGGGTAGTCTGGTTTCAATGTGTATTTTTTTTGCTTGTTGTTAATGACTGCCGTGCAAATGTTCAGACCCTTTTTGTTTTGAACTAAGCACTGATTAGAGCAGTCAGGGTTTAACGGATTAGCATCTAACTAGCTGGTGGATTCCCAGGCCGTGGTCCATGGTAGCTGATCAATAAGCGCGAAGAGCTTTCCCACCGTTAGAAATAACCAGTGGCGTCCATGTATTACGCCATTCAAGTTGGACTTATAGCCCGTTACTGTCGTCTCCCGTGTTGTTTTAGCTCCTTTGCAGCAGTACCAGAGTTTTCTCTCCGAGGTGCATTCCTGTGCACTAAAAAAAGGAGTCATGGGTGGCCCAGCCGTCAGGGTTTCTCTCTCCACCTTTCTGATGTGCTCATAAGCAGCGCTTCGCATAACGTTTAGCACCAACTTTGTTGCAGACGCTGCCGGAGGAATGTCATAGTTATACTTCCAACATTTAAGAAGTTTTAATCCAGAACTTTGAGGGCGCGTTGGCTGAGCGGTAAAGCGCTTGGCTTCCGTACTGGAGGTCCCGGGTTTGAATCCTGGTTAAGACTGGGATTTTTATTTCGGGATTTTCGGGCGCCCTTGAGTCCACCCAGCTCTAATGGGTACCTTACATTAGTTGGGGAAAAGTAAAGGCGGTTGGTCGTTGTGCTGGCCACATGAAACCCTCGTTAACCGTGGGCCACAGAATCAGATGACCTTTACATCATCTGCCCTATAGACCACAAGGTCTGAAAGGGGAACTTTTACTTAATCCAGAACTTATCTCAAGGTTTTCTCCTGAAGCCAGAGTAACGCAAAGTAGCGGAAGTTTGAAGTCAAACACGACATGCTTTAGAAATTCCTAACAATACAACCGTCTATTTTATACACCCTGGTATTTGATTAGCTAAGTTGCTAGCCAGTCATCATTAGGAATCGAGACTATGATTTCAAATTCATTTTTAGAATCAATAGCTTTTGAAAGGCAGCAATGAAATAACTACCACTCCCCGAGCGAAATAATCTTTGTATAAGCATTAAATTGGCTATAAGTAAACCATTAGTAAAGTCAATTGATACAAACGTTTTCAATAGTACAAAGCTATCATTGTATGATCTATACATAATTTGTTAGATAATTGATTACAAATAATTAAAGCAAATACCTCAACATCAGCTTTTTTAAAATTGAAAACTTATTGTTTATTCGACCTACAGTCCAGAGCCATATTGAATTATGAATATATTTAGTGACATAGTCCTATAGAACATGAATATAGTGAAATGTATTGAGCTTTTTTCCTATTTTAATGTTATTAAATTAAATAATTCCATATGCGTGCAAAAGAAGCCGAAAAACTGTAGCTTTATTGCATTTTCTAAGAGAATGATGATTTTTTTTTTCTTAAAGTCTAACAATAGATCGATAAGATAAGATAAGATATTTTTTATTGATCCAATCTAACGGAAATTCAGTTTGATTACAATTGAAAACCTCAGCGTAACTACTGTACAAAAATAATAATGATGAAAAATTCGAACAACATTCACATACGGACACACATACACATTCAGAAACAGCGCTTTATGAATTTGACTTCTATGTACTTCTCAATGACGACAGCTGACCTCGTAATACTATGACAGAAAGTGGGATAAGGGAGTTTTTAGATCTTTCAGTTTTAGTGTTAAAGGAAAGGAGACGACCACTTTGTTCAGATCTTATGTAACAGTTGTTTAATGGGTGCAGGTTATCTTTAAGAATCGTGAGCGATTTGGAAATGCCTCTTTCTTGGAAAAGCTCAAGAGATGGTTGCTGTACTTGAGTGATATACGATGCTTTTTAATTAGTCTATTTATTCTAAGTGTTTGTGCCAGTGAAGTATAACCCTATCAGCAGGTGATGGCAAAGTTAATAAGACTGCTGATGATTGCTGTATACAAGAGTTTGATTATTGTATTATAAATACCTATAAAATATAACTATTTGTAAAATAAGTAAATGGCACTACTTTCTTACTACTCGAAAATTGCATACGTAACGTACGACGGGACATGAATACCTCAAATAAAGAAGCAACGACACAGGTACCAGCAGCACAAGGAGCCAAAGTGGAGAAGGCATCTGGCTATCACTAGCTAAAATGATAAAGAAAGAGTAATACATACTTTTAGTTTAAATAAAGTTCAAACAATATATGCTCGGGCCTCGGGATACCTATAGTATGATTACTTGTAGGCCAAATGGGGGATCTAACGCTTTCTTAACACATACTGACGTGTCTACAGTAAAGCTAGAATATGTTTAAAAAAAAAAAACATTCATTAAAGATAGGGTAAAAAAGAACAGTAGAGCGCTTGGTTTCCGAACCGATGTCCCCAGTTCGAATCCTAGTGAACACTGAGGATTTTAAATTTCGGGATCTTTGGGCACCTCTGAGTTTTCCAAGCTCTAATGGGTACCTGGCATTGGTTTGGGAAAAGTAAAGGCGGTTGGTCGTTGTGCTGTCACATGACACCCTCGTTATCCGTTGCCCTCATAAACAGATTACCTTACATCCTCTGCCCTATAGATCGTAAGGTCTGAATAGGGAACATTTTAAAATAGATGCATCTAGAATATGATTTTTATATAACATGTCTTAAGGAAAAGCTATAATATATATATGCATCCAAGGAGGCTGAGCGGTAAATCGCTTGGCTACCGAACTGGAGTCGAGGTTCGAATCCTGGTGAAGAATGGCATTTTTAATGAGTCCACCCAGCTCTAATGGGTACCTGACGTAAGTTGGGGAAAAGTAAAGGCGGTTGGTCGTTGACTTGCCACATAACACCCTCGTTAAACGTACGCCACAGAATCAGATGAGCTTTACATCATCTGCCCTACAGACCACAAGGTCTGAAAGGGAAACTTTACTTTAACTTTTACATGCATCCAGAATAAGTTCTTTATATATCATGCAATAAAAATAGGCTATAATACATGCATCCAGAAAAATGTTAGTTTTCTATCATGCAATAAGAATAGGCTATTAATACATGCATCCAGAATTAGTTATTTCTATATCATGCAGTAAGAATAGGCTATAATACATGCGTCCAGAATATGGTCTTTTTTTAACAATGCAATAAGAATAGGCTTTAGTACATTCATCCATAATATATTCTTTATATACCATGCAATACAAATAGTCTATAATTAAAGATCTTAGAAAGGAAGTAAAATAACGTAATAAATTTTAACATACATAAATATTTTTTTAAAATCTGTTTAGCGCTTCGAAAAGGAAATAGCTGCTATTAGTTTTATGTGGTATGTCTGTACGTCCATCCATCTGTCCGGTTTAAAAGCAGACCGGGATAACCATGGTTACAACCGAAAAGAAAATCCAGGTGGTTGGTAATATTTGACTCATGAATATTCTTTTCATACGCTGGCCTTACAAAATCACCAATAGAGAAATTTGGGCACAGAAGTAAACATCAGACCAGTAGAGAAAATATTCTTTAAGAGACGGTGTCCTTTTATAGGTCATACCATTAACAAGCCTGTGGTTAGAAGGCTGTGAGTTTTTTTTATTTTTTAGATATTTAGAGAGGCTGACTGTTGCCTTCTTTAACTCCACCCAGCTCTATTGGGTACCTGACTTTAGTATATATATGGCCACCGGCAGTCGCGAAGCGACTATGGATCATCTCATGGAAATGAGATGAATGCCTGGGCATAAGCTGTGGTCGGAACGATGTCGCCCACACATCAGTTCCCCCCTCTTCACGCAGCTGATGTATCCAAAGTATAGGACCTTAGTATAGGAAAAACAAAAGGTTAGAAACGGAGAATGTCTGAGATGGCCTCCAAATTGCATAAATATTTGTAATCTTTTTGTAAATAAACGAGTCCATTTAATTATAAGTTGCCTTTATTGAGGAACATACAACAAACATATCTACAAGATGAATCTTCTATACAGGTCACAAACTCTCTAGTTCACTTCCACTCTCTTGTTTACAACACACTCGACTTCCGCAAGTCCCCTAAATCCCGGTACCCAACACTTGACCGTGTGTAACGGTTTACCACACATAGTAACCATGTCACAACAGTCCTCAGGGTAGAGAAAAATTTTGATCGTGTCAAAATTTCATGAACCCTATAGTTTGAGTGTACATTAATAATGTTTTACATCGTCAAGTAAAAATAATAGCATGCAATACAATGGCATCTTCTTTATGAGAAAACTGATAATGTCTATGACGACTAATAATTCTACAATAATATGTTATTCAGTTATATTATACAACTTATATAAAGAAAAATCCAGCATTTAACTTTTTCTATGTACGATAGTCCCACAAAAAATTGCAAAGGGAAGGGATCGTCTCACGAGCCGTAAAATGCCACTGGATAATCTTTTGAATGACAACATTCAAATGTAAAATATCCCCAATTAGCTAATACTATAAGTTTCCTCAAATATATCTTCCAAATTAAGGGAATTATTTAGTTTGTGTTTCTTACATACTATTTCCTAAGTCGATAACTACGAATACAATCAATGCAACAACAAACAAAATTGCTATATTATAGTACAAATGTCATCTATCTGAATGAAATAAAAAGAATTTCAGTCTTGAGAATACAAAATTTAAAGTTATCATACAAGGTATTAGTTATTTTCTCATTAGCTGATTAATGACTGAACATAAGTCCAGCAGTCCTTAGACACATCTTGTCAACACCTCAGCTATCACGTTGATTTGTCCTGGAATGGATTGAAATGTAAAGCTGAAGTCTTGAATTTTTAAAGCCCATCTAGTAATCCTTTGGTTGTCTAGCTTATTTGTATTGATATAAGCTAGTGGGGCGTGATCTGTTAGTAAGATAAATGATTTCCCGAGCAGGTAACGGGATAGTTTTGTTATACAGAACACGATAGCTAGAGCTTCACGCTCTATTGTTGAGTATTTTTGTTCTGCTGCGTTCAGCTTTCTGCTAATGTAGTATACTGGTCGTAGCGTAGCATCACATTTCTGCATTAAGGTGCCTACCACTGCTGTGGAGGATGCATCTGTTCCAAGGTAGAAAGGGTTTCTGATGTCTGGAAGCTGGAGTACTATGTCGTCTGAGAAGGCACTTTTTATGCTTTCTAGACATTCCTGTAGTCTGGAGCTCCATGTGATCTTGTTTGGCATGCCTTTTTTGTCAGTTCAATTAGAGGTTGTGTAATACTTGTGAAATTAGCCAGGAACCGTCTATAGTAATTACATAAACCTAAGATGCTTCGGACGTGTCCCTTTGTGGTAGGTATTGTTAAATTAAGTATCTTGCTTATGTTGTCTTGTAGTGGTCTGATAGTATTTTGCTGTATTCTGTGCCCCAGAAATTCAATGTCTGTTCTGGCAATTTTAACCTTACTAGGTTTTATTGTAAGCCCGTTAACCTGTAGTATCTGGAATACTTGTTGCAGACCCGAAATGTGTTGTTCTAATGTGTTGTGGAAGACACATATGTCGTCAAGATTGAAAATGACATCTGGTCTTTTCCCTAGTAGTTTTGACATCATCCTGTTGAAGGTCGCAGGTGCATTACTAAGCCCGAAGCTCATGTAATTCCACTGGTAACAACCAAATGGAGTAGTGAATGCTGTTAGTGGCTTAGCATCTTCCTCCAGTGGAATTTGCCAATAACCTCTGGCTAAGTCGAGAGTAGTGAAATATTTCGCACCTCTAAGTTTGGGTATAATGTTCTCGACGTTAGGCATTGGGTATGTGTCTTTTACGGTAATGGCGTTGAGTTTCCGGTAGTCTACACACAGGCGCATCTTTCCAGTCGTTTCCTTTTGTTTCACTAGGACTGCTGGAGCTGAGTATGGGGATGTGGATGTATCGATTATTCCCATTTGTAACAGCATTTCAATTTCCCTTTTCAGTACCTCTTCATGGTGTAAGGAAACTGGGTATGGTTTGGCTCTTGTGGGCTTTGTATCAGTCAGTTGGATATCGTGTTTTATGGCAGTTGATCTACCCAGTTGGTCTGTGAACATTGGCGCCCATTTAGCTAGTAGTTTATCGATATCTTCTTTAACTGGATCCTGGAGGTGTGATGTGTCAATGTTTTTCACAGTTTCACAGCTTTCAATGACTGGGCACGGTAATTCATCTTTTTCCTCTATTGTTTCTACCATCATGACTCTCTGATTGTCCTGTGTGTCTTCCTTAGTGTTCGTTGTAAGAGTAAATGGTCTGGGCATGTATAGCTTCAGCATATTAATGTGGACTACTTTCTCTCGGCCTCTGATGTTTATGCTGTAGTCGACCTTCAAAATCACTTTTGTGACTTGGAATGGGCCCTGCCATTTTATAAATAGCTGGTTATTTTTGTCAGGCAGCAGAACTATGACATTATCACCAACTTGTAGTGTTCTCAACTTTCGTCCCTGATTTATCTTTCTCAATAGTTCTGATTTCTCTTTAATTGCTTGCTTTTGGACAGCTTCGCATGGTTCGATTATATTTTGTCTTGTTTTGATGACAAGATCGTATCTTGTCAGTACGTCGTGTTCAATGTTCCTATTAACTAGAATGTCTCTGTATAGTGACATGGGTCCTTTAACAGGTTAGCCGTAGAGCATCTCGAATGGTGAGAAGCCCGTTGTTGTGTGTGATACTTCTCTGTAGGCGAATATTATGGGGTGGATCAGCTTGTCCCAGTCTGTTGGGTTGTCTTTTGCTACTTTGTTCAGCATTGTTTTCAGAGTTGAATTCTATCGTTCGCACATCCCATTTGTTTGGGGATGGAAACGGGCCGCAAATTGTTATTCAATATTCAGAGTTTTACAAAACTGTGCGAATTCATTTGATTTGAACTGAGTGCCTTGATCGCTCAGTATTATCCGAGGGTAACCTGTTCTTGCAAATATTGCTGTTAGTGCGTCTCACACATCTTCGGAAGAAATTCTTTTCAATGGTATTGCTTCTGGAAACCGTGTGCACATATCTACAATAGTCAATATGTAGCGATGGCCTCTTCCGGATATTACTGGCATTGGTCCAATGATATCTACAGCTATCTTCTCAAATGGCATTTCACTTAAGTCTGTTGTTTGTATTGGGGCTTGTATATAAGTTCCTTTTGCTCCATGTATTTGGCAAATATGGCAAGATTTTATATAGACCTTTACTTCTTGCGTAATTCTAGGCCAAAAAAATTCATACAAGATTCTATTCAATGTTCTCTTTACTCCCATGTGTCCGGCAAATGGGGTGTCATGTGCAAGCTTTAAAATTGTTGCTCGATATTTCTTTGGAAAAAGTAATTGTTGTGTCTTGCCTGCTTTCAAATGATTTTCTCTCACATAGACACCATCTTCACTTATCTTGATTTGGCCTCGTCTTGGTGCAACTTCACTATCTATGAGTTTTATTAGATCCGGATCATTTTTCTGTTCGCTGACAAACTTTTCTGTTTTAATCTGTAGTGGGTCTTGACTTTTCGTTGGTATTTCATTCGGTTCGTTTACTTGATTATTGCTTCTCATATCGCTATTTTCTGTTTCTGTGTTTTCATTTTCATTGTTATAAGGAACTTGTATATTATCGTTTGTATTAAGCACTTCTTCTGCTTTCTTCTGAGCTCTTGTAGTAACCATGGAACATTTATATGTGTATTTTTCTTTCCATTTGTTCAATTCTTCTACTGTGCAAGATTTAGAGCCTTCGATACAGCCAATGATAAGACCAATGTTGTCAGGCTTATTATCTATTACTAAAGCCTCATGCCAACCGCTAATGAACGGTGTGTGTATGTTGATACGTGCTACCAGGTGTGTAGTTACTTGCCCAGTGTAACCAACACAGTCTTGTCTTCTTCCTGTGTACTGTTGTGAGTTGACGTATTCTTTTGCGACTAGAATTGCGGTTGCGCCTGTATCGTACAGTACGTTGGTCATCTGTTCTCCCACGAAGCCTGGGTATACCTGCAGTTTATCAGCATGTTTGGTAGCAAATGCACGATCTCTTGGTCTGTTATTCTTATCTTCATTTCGTCGGTTGTAGAAGCAAGTCTCTGTAGTGTGGTTTGTTCTGCCACAAATTTGACATTGGAAACGAACTCTTTGCTGATTACGTCGGTGTTCTCGTTCCCTGTAGTTATATGTTGGGCTCTTTTCTCCCTCTTTCCATCTCCTATATGTATATGTTGGGCTCTTGTCTGCGTTCTCTCTTCGATATCTATATGTTGGGCTCTTGTCTGCGTTCTCTCTTCGATATCTATATGTTGGGCTCATTTCTTCATCTTTGTCTCTTCTTTCTGTATATGCTTGGCTCTTGTCAGCGTTCTCTCTTCTATATAGAGGGCTTGGAGTCCGCATTCTTACAGCGTTGCTCACCATAAAAGCGGATGCCGCAGTTGGGTTCTCTCTAGCTAACACTTCTCTTGGGTGTGCAGCCTTATACTGTCTTAGTTGTGCTATGAGGCTGCTGATGATTTTTGGCTCTCGCTCCGTTACGAATGTTTTCAGATTATTATTGTAAGCTTCCATCACAGCATCCATTATGATGTAATCTCTGAGGGTTTCATATTTGTGATCCACTTTTGATAGGTCTACCCATCGATCGAAGTAAATTGACATGTTGGTGACGAATATTTGTGGATCGTCGTTCGGCAGAGGTGTCGACTCTTTTAATCTCTCTCGGTATTCGTAATTTTTGGAGACAAATTGTCTTAGCAAAGTCTCCTTCACTGCCACGTAGTCTTTTCTTTCCTCTTCTCGCATTTGTATGCAGATATTCATGGCCCTCCCTTTCAATCGCCCCATGAGGCTTCTTGCCCATTCTGATTGAGGTAGGTTGCAGGCTGTGGCTATGTCCTCAAACCTCAGTAGATATGAGTCAATGCACTCGTTCTGGGCTTCGTCGAATGGAGACATTCTGTCTAGTTGTTTGTATTTGTCAAAGTGTTCCTCCTTTTCATTTTGCTGTTGTTTGTCTTTCTTTTCTTTAAGTTTTACTTCTAGTTGTAAGATTTCCTTCCTTCTACTATCTTCTTCTTTCTTTTTGGATTCTTCTAGTTGTAAGATTTCCTTCCTTCTACTATATTCTTCTTTCTTTTTGGATTCTTCTAGTTGTAAGATTTCCTTCCTCCTGCTATCTTCTTCTTTCTTTCTACTATCTTCTTCTTTCTTTCTACTATCTTCTCTATTAAACCTCCTCTCTTCTCTTTCTTCATCCTGTTCTATTTTTAGAGTAATGAAATTTTCTTCGCCTCGCAGGCCATTTTCCTTGCCCGCTTCTCTATATATCTTGTACATTGACATTTTCACTCGTCGTGGTCGCCAGTTGTGAAGAAACGAGTCCCTTTAATTATAAGTTGCCTTTATTGAGGAACATACAACAAACATATCTACAAGATGAATCTTCTATACAGGTAACAAACTCTCTAGATCACTTCAACACACTCGACTTCCGCAAGTCCCCTAACTCCCGGTACCCAACACTTGACCGTGTGTCACGGTTGACCACACATAGTGACCGTGTCACAACACTTTTTTTTTCTAAGCAGCTATTTAAGCAGGTTACAATATTTTCAATACAAAAATTTTGCCTTTATTTACAAGAAAAAGAAAAAAATTGAAGCGTATCTTTCATATCTGATCTTCCATTAGGACGCAAGTTTAATGTATTTATCTTCTAATTTTCTCAATCTATTTTTTTTAATGTACAGAAAGGATTATATTTTGTTTTTCAGCACAATAAATAAGATGACATTGTTTACATATCTGATGTGATCCAAGTCAGATTGTGTGTTTTTAGTTAAACATAAATTTTGCTAAATATTTTTTAATATAAATTTTATGTTTTATTATTTAAATCATGCCTAAAAAGACTTTTTTATTATGCAACTATTTTTTTTTAGATCTTATAATTAGGGACCTGCGAATCAGGAAATTTTTTTCGAATCGAATATCGAATCGAATATCAGAGAATATTCGAATTTCGAATCGAATTCGAATCGAATATTCTTGAAAAAACTTGACAACCAACAAGTGTAAAATACAACTTCAAATTCAAAATTGTTATTATATTTATTTAATACTGAAACACAAAAAGTTAGCAATAATTAAATTGCAAAGCAGGCCTTTTAAAAAAGTAGATTTTTATTTATTTTGGCCCAAATCAAAGTTTCAGCATTATTTTCCGAGAGATTGTGACGATGGTCAGTAATAATTTGTCCTCCAACTGAATTAACTCTTTCTGAAGAACAATTTGTTGCCTGAATTGCAAGCAAATTCCTAGCTGCTCTGGCCAAAGTTGGAAAAATATTAATACTTTCTTTCCAAAACTGAAGAGGATCACTGTTTCGATCTACAACTGCTTGCTTTGAATACAAACTGACTTCATCCTTAATTTGCTCAGAAAAGGTGGAAATTTTGTTGATTCTGGTATCTCCTTGAGCATCATACACTTTCTTGAACTTTGAATCCATAAGGCTTCCTCTATTCCTGTCTTGAACAAGACTTTCACGAGGCAATTTATCAGAATTTTGCCAATTTTGCTTTTTTAGAAAATATTCGAAGATTCGAAAATTTAAAAATAATTTCGAATCGAATTCGAATATTCTTTTTATATTCAAATTCGAATCGAATATCGAATATTCGCAGGTCCCTACTTATAATCTGACACTTCTGATGCAATCATGTACAATAATTAAACAAAAAAATAAGAAGAAGAACAATTTATACTTTCTGGACATGAACAGCTGCATTCACTGTCTTCTACGTAAGTAACATTAGGACCCACACAATAAAATGCCTCATCGTTAATGGTTTCATCTGTTTCATTGCAGACTCTTGAAAAGATAAAAAAAAAAATTAAAAATCACAATGTTAATATAACTTGTTTCCAATGATCGGATTCTAGCTCTTTATGTGATGGATAAGTCTATAACTGCTTTAACCAAACTTTTCATTGTCGCCCACCTCAGTTAGCTAAAGACCTTTTGAGGCAATGATTAGAATATACGGAAACGTTAAGGAGGCTTTGATTAGCTTAAAGACATAGATTGAAGAATACGATTGAAGACAATATTTTTCCAGTTTTATTAGCGGCCCCCGTAAGGAGAAAAGCCGCTATTAGGTTTGTGCAAAATGTCCGTCTGTCCGTCTTTCTGTCTGTCCGTTTGTCACACCCAGGGCTCGAAAACTAGAAGAGATACGAAAAATATTATTTCCCCATTAAATGCGGCTTTAAAAGTTTAGGTGTAACGGCTACTTTTGGTTTTCTAAAACAAACCTTTTAATTTATAAAATTAATCATGCAAGCGATTTTGTAAAAAGAAAAAAAAATATTTAGCATGCGTTCTAAGCTAGACCTAATTCAATTAATAATGTTGTAAATGGTATTTTCTTTCTAATTGTCGCTGAATTGTCGATCGCACTAATCGATGGTTTCCTATCACTGGCACCCAATCAGATTTCAACATAGCTTTATCTCGGGCCCCTTATTGAGTACATAATAATTCCTCAATGTTTGCCTCTTCAATGGCCCCACTTAGATTTCATCATGGTTTTATCTCGGGCCCCTAACTAAGCATAGACTCATTCCTAAGGCCTCAAATCATCCTCAAATTGAAGCCCATCTTTTCAGACCCCTCAATTTCACTTCATAATTGACCCCAAATGGGTTTTTACAGAGCTTTATATGGGCTCGTTATAAGCAGAGAATAACCCTATGGTCTGCTTGTGTATGTGCACCATGCACTAGCGGATCCAGAACTTTGGAGTGGGGGGGCGATTTTTTTCAAAACCCTAACCCTAACTCCCAGTAAACCCTAACCCTTTGGGGTGTATGGGGTATCTAGGAGGGGTAGCACCTCTAGTGGACAGGCAGTCATACCCTCTTTTCGAGGGTGGCTTGGCCCACTCTTGGTCCCCACTCGGTACCCAACTCTCTCCTGTGGCTCCCAGAAGCTGTAGCATGCGCAGCGGCCACACCCCGGAAACGGCTTTGACTGGCCGGCTAAACCAG
>JADKLZ010071522.1:11701163-11719235 GCA_021533235.1 Biomphalaria straminea
TTAATTTTAGACAATGATGTACACTATAAGCATGATACCTTTGTACACACGCCAGTTTTAAAGCACACAGCATTCCATCTACCAAAAGTCTACATTTATCTCTTAATGCAATAAGCCCTCCCCCCCCACCCCTTTTTCAATTAGCAAACAAATTTCGTTTTATTTTTATTTCGTATTCCACTTTTTTAATAACAAAAATAGAAGATTATACAAAATTACATGATAAGAAACTGTAATAAAGCAAAATTAGGTGAGTGGGAGAGAAAGAGAGAGAGAGAGAGAGAGAGAGAAAGAATTTGAGTGAATGTGTGAAATAGAAAGAGAGAGAGAGAAAAGATATTCAAAGAGAATCAGAGAAAGAATCAGCCAAAAATTGATTGTGTGTTCAACCAATGAAATCTGCCCATGTGGAGTGTCACCAGAGAATGCCGACCTTGTCCTTCAAAACTGCACTCTTCACCAAGACGCCTGTAGAAGACACTGGCCCCAAAACACCCCAATAGAAAGAAAACTATATGTAGAGCTCCCTGATTTGGAAACCAGTGCGCAGTTCATCTCATCTAGTCATCAGAACACTGCGACATAGAAATGAGAACAAGGAAGAAGAAGATTATGTGTTTGTGATAGACAGAAAAGAGAGAGAGTAAGAAAGGGAAAGAGAAAAAGAATTTAAGTTTGTGTGTGTGTGAGAGAGTGATAGAAGGAAACAGAGAGTGAGATAAAGAGAGAGGGAGAGAGAGAGAGAGAAAGAAAGAATTAGGATGAGTGAGAAGTTCGGGGCATAAAGGAAAGGAGATAGAGATGAAAGCAAGACGTTTGATTGGTGGTAGTCTGGATGACCTCTGACATGTAGACGTTGTTTCCCGAAGCTCCACGATGACGTCAGATGATTGCAGGTACATTCCAGAATTCATACACGACCAGACAGCCATTATGTTTTACAAGACCCTGCAAAGTAGTTGATCTTTAAGCCACTGACCGTGGGCTAAATAGGCCTGACCATCACATTGTTATGTCCTGTTAGACCTGGGGTATTGCTTCCAGTGGTTGATTTAAGAGGTGCTGACTTGTTCTGGGAGGGTCCGAGAGCCTTTTTAATTCCTTCATACATCCCTCTTATGTTGCCCACTTGAGCTGCAAGCTGGATATTCTCACTGAGCTGTACCCAGTATTCATTGGCACAGATCCTTGCTGTCCTCTGTACAGTGACTCTACCTTTATTCAGGTTGCAAGTTGCTTTGTGTAGGTTTTGCCTTATATGTAGCGAGTGCATCTCTCTTTGCTCTGATGACAGGTGCTAAAATAGCTGATTACATAAAGTTAAATCATTAAAACCAAGGTCTATTTACAGTTAAAATAGTAAAGGTAGTAAAAATTTAATAATTTATTTTAAATATTAAGTACATATTATGTATGTCTTCACAATTTAACAAAACAAATCTTCATAGACAACCCGACTTCCCGGACAAAGACCAGTAACTTCCAAGGGTCGACATTATCTTATAGAAATTTTAAGTAGTGCGCTCTAAAAACATCCTGGTGTCTGGGGCAATCAACGAGGGTATGATCCACGGTGAGGCGAGAGTCACAGTTATCATAAAGTGGGGGCTTCTCTCTCTTCAGCACAAGGGGTGCATGAAGTCGGTGTGGTCAATCCTAAATGTTGACATTGTCGTGCTACCACGCGTTGTCATACCCTTAGATGTGGGTCACCACATGACATCCGCCACAATCTGTCTGAGATTGTTGTGAGTCTCAGCCTCCCATCGGTCCTGCCACTCTCGATATGTAATAGAGGTAATACTTTGAGTCAGGTCCGAGCAGGGAATTTTAGTTCCTGACACAGCTTGATTTAGGTCTCTCTTCGCTTCTCTGTCAGCGGCTTCGATTCCCTCTATGCCCACATGGGAGGGGACCCAGATGAATGTGACATCCCTATGGTCAGCTGTAATTGGTCGATCAGCTTTAGACTCTAATATACCGATGGAATGCCAGTCTTTATCCGTCCAAAAGCTTTCAATGCAGATTTATTGGGGTAGGAGCCTATGATAAATTTCCTTCTTTTTGAAGCTTTGACGGCCATAACTGCAAACGATACTGCATGCAATTCAGCCGTAAAGATGAAGCACCCCAAGCACCAATGGGTGGGGTTGAATTTTGGATAGATTCTCATTAAAAGCCCCAACGGCTTTATGGCGTTAGGCCTCTGAATTTATAAATCAGCATCTGTAGGATTGAATATGGAGTCGGGTGTTGTGTATTTATATTTCTTGTTGTGTGTTGTGAACTGATCTGTTCTAGTGTGTCAAAATGTCATGGTGTCCTGGTCAGCTTGTGTGTGTGTGTGTACTGTGTTATTTTGAACTGTTTGGTCATTCTTGTTCAATAAAACCTAGAGTCTAGACATGCTTTCTAGTTGTGTTACATTAGGTTACTACAATTTATTGAACAAGAATCCTGTGGACTAATTGTGTTTCAAACATTAAACATGGATCGTTTTCTAAAGCCTGAAAGATTGGTTGTGGATCCTAATGATCCGGACGCTCAAAGGATCTGGAAGCACTGGCTTCACACTTTCGAGAAATTCGCATCCAAACTCGCTGCACCAGAAGGTGAGAAGTTCGATCTTTTATGCAACTTTATCTCGCATGGTGTTTACGAACTGATATCGGATTGTACTGACTTTGAAACTGACGTAAATACACTCAACGGACTCTATATCAAACAAACCAATGAGGTTTATGCTCGCTATCTCCTATTCAATTGTAAACAGGAATCAGGACAGAGTGTTAACAGGTATGTTCAAAGGTTGAGATTGCTGGCTAAAGACTGCCATTTCAAAGCAGTCACTTACCTCGAAAACCAGAACGAGGCCGTCAGAGACGCATTTATTAGTGGCATGTCATCACCAGAGATTAGGCAGAGACTTTTAGAGTACTCATCTCTGGACCTCGCAAAGTCATTGGAGGTAGCTAGATCTCTGGAGATGGCACAGAAACATTCTGTGACATATAACTCGCAACAAGCCGCTACTTGTCAAACACCACAAGCACAACAATCCACTTCGTGGGAATGGCCGCTTCGCTCTGCTGTAGAAGACACAATTGATTCGACACCCGTTACCATAGCTGCAGCTCAAGGCAAGTGCTACTTTTGTGGAGGTGCTATCCACTCTCGTTGCAAATGCCCCACTAAAGATGCAATCTGCAATAAATGCTGTAAAAAGGGACATTACAAAAAGGTATGCAAATCAAAATTTTCTACAGTTGACAGACCTAACTCTAACTCAGCAGCGTATACAATTACAGCTGCCTCTTCGTTTTCTCTATCTCGAGCTGTAATGAAAATACAAGTTAACAACATTACCCTTGATGCCCTTATCGATACAGGTAGTTCAGACAGTTACATTTCTGCTTCGGCTGTCAGAAAGTATAGATTCAAAACTTTTCACTCATCAAAACTTATATCTATGGCCAACACTAACCTAACTGGTTATACTCGAGGCCATGTTATTGCTGACATTAAAAGTAAAGGCTCCACTTATAAAGACTTCAAACTGTACATACTTGACAACCTCTGTGAGGATGTTATTTTAGGTCACGACTTCCTGGAACAACATGAGAGTGTGCAGATCACTTTTCAGGGGCCTAAACCATCAATGGTCTTAAATGGAATGAAAGCTGCTAGTGTCGAACCTGTTCCTCTTTTCCAAAACATGCTTAAAGAGTGTCGACCTATCGCTACAAAATCCAGACATTATTCTGCAAACGACACTCTATTCATCAATTCAGAGGTTGAGAGACTCTTAAAAGATGGCACAATTGAGCCCTCGTCATCTCCATGGCGGGCCCAAGTCTTAATAACAACTAACGAACAACACACAACAAGAAATATAAATACACAACATTCACCCCCCGTTTAGTTTCTTTTCGCTCTACTTCTGAGATTATACGTGTGCTGTAAGGGCGTATCTCTGGCAGGTGAAGATATCGTAAGCCAAGGAATAATTCACACAGGATGGGCTCAACGTGGAGATAAGACAGTAGTGCTAAACATAGTTGAATGTTTGAACTATCCCCGGTCAAGGGCAGATTAGCGCCAAGTGGCCTTTGTTGATAGCTTGACTAGACAAGTGATAGCCTAAAAAAGCCCAAGATGACTTCGAAGTCAGGCGATAGGTATGGGGGGGGTGGTAATAGGGCCTTTTGTTGTAGGTGTGCCAAATTTACGTGAATAAAATGGAACACTAAAATAAATTAATTAAATCCCTTTTATCGAGTGATACCATAAATGGGCAAAATTTATTGTTGTCACACATGCCTCAAAAGCAGTAAACGGCCTTTTCTCAGTCTTTATTGGTATTTGATGGCAAGCATTTTTGACGCGACTCGATGCATTGGATATGCATCCAATAAGGTGAAGCGATTTATTGATTGACTGTATTCAATGACCATTTATCTTTCATATCAGAATGCGCGGCTCCACTAGTCTATCTTTAGCTTTTAAACAAAAATCTTGAGTTCTTTTTTACTTGTATAATTTTAGGTGCACAAACCAATTATGCGCCACAAATAAACTTGCAATGAAAGAAAAAGGTATTTTCTTTAGAGTCTAGATCCAACTGGAACTAGTTCTACATTTATAGATACATTATGGATTTATTTCGACTAAAAGTAGTTCTATTTTTTTCGATTGTAGGTATGTATTGAGTCATTAAACTATCTAAGTCTCGAATTTGAACTACATATTCTAAAATGTACTGATCTTGTTTAACAATCATGTGCTAGGATTAACAAATACCTTAAATAGTTTAAAGGATGTATATTTTATTTGGATAAAAGTAATGTTATGCTCATCGATGGTAGGTAGAAGTCTGTGTATTGGATGATGAAAATTAAGTTTTCGAATTCGAACTAACATTTATTGATCTTGTTTAATAAGCATATTCTAAGATTGAAGTAGATAATATAGTCATAATAACAATACTCCTACCCCGGATAAGAGATTTATCTAGCCTATGTCATAATGTGACTGTCAAAGACTTAGGTAACAGCTGGGTTAGTTTGGTCTCGATACATAATACGCCTATTCTAAATATTTGCAATAAAGGACTGCTTTATTTTTATTGAAAATCTAGCAACTTTTTGACTTAATGTCTCTAAAACAGTGGCGTCACTAGGGGAGGTGGGGGGTGCGTTCCGCACCGCGTGACAACCGTTAGAGAAGTGACACCCAAAAGAAAAAAAATGCACGTTTGGAATAACTAACAATTTAAAAAAGTAAGTGCCAATTGCCAATATATCGGAATATGTTTTTCGCAATTGATAAATAGTCCCATTTACATTTTAAAACTATTTCGGATAATTAATTGTTTATTTTTTTAAATAAAACTTTACAATTAGTTCAAAACGTTACATTATGATTTATATTAAAAAGCTATTGTGAAAACTTACTTTCAACTGTATATTATCTGCGTGTGTATATACATCGCTTTTAGTTTTAAAATGTTTTAGCAAATATATTGAAACAGTAGCTAGAATCGTAAAATCGGAATACCATTTGATATTACAATGAATCGTTCTTACGATATAGATTTTAATACTTCAGGGGATTGTTTCATTTTGTAGTGTGCCAATTTCACAAAAAGGCAAAGTTCGCCGGTTGTTAAAAATAGCAAGAAATTATATGTTTTCTGTATTTAACTATTTTCACCTATTTCTAAAGAAAGTCAAAATAGTACATTAGTAAGTGGTGGAAATAAAGTCTGAATTTAGAATATCAAAAGAAGTATAAAAAACAGGTATCAGAATTGGAAAATTAGAAAACAAGGTCATCCGGCATTCAAATACAATTGAGAAGGAAGTCTTTGCTATGTTTGATGTAATGACAAAAAAAAATAAATGGATATAAAATCTGAATTTTTGACATTTCGTGACCATATTAAAGACGAGTCTTTATTTCTTCCTTTTCTTTATTCTAAGTTTTCATGTTGGAGGGTTTAGATCAGTAACCCTTTTACCTGAGATTAACGTCATGAACTGCACAGTGGTTTGTAGAGCAGACATTTCTCGTATAGTTTTTGTTCTGAAGGAGGTGCTCATAGTCTTTCTTATTCGGACCTCATGATATAGTATACAACTTTGAAGGACATGATCAGTATTCTCTGGGAATGTTTCGCTAGTCCCAACTTTTAGCTTTTGAAACATATGTCTCATTCTGTTCTGTCTAGTTCTGAAGTGGAAAAATTATGCGTTAGTCATGTATAGATACCTTATAATAGCATACTTTTTTTTTCATAATTGGGATGTGAGCTAGTCCGATTCTTATTTATCAAGTCTTTATTGAACATAAAATTTCAATAATATGATGAGAATGTTATGTGATTAAAACCCATAACTATTATAAACTATTAAAATATTAGATCTACAAATGCGACTAACTCATAGCTAGTTTCAGGCTCGACTGAATAGATCCACGCTTTCTGCCAGCCTTTAGAAATGTCCCTTTTTTCAAACCAACCAATTAGATTTGAATCTAGACGTGTGCAAAGCACGTGACTTCAGTTCTGGAACAAACTAAAGATAGCTGCCGGGTTATTCCCGAGGCACTGTTAAGAACCCAGATTTCATATTTGTATAAGTGTTTTTACTAAATTATGAAAAACATAGATAAACTTAGAATTTTTGCATATGTGACAATTAGATTGGCTTGCCTTCTTACTGTTTATATTTTCTTTAACGGCTTAGAAGTATTTCTATTGAAATAATCAGTTTTGTTTCTTTTATTTTTCTTTTCTGATTGACATTGTTACTATGACGTTGCATTCATGACTGATCTTCATTGCATTGTACCTTTTAATTAGGTCATGTGATTTCTTTGACCTGATCTCCGTTTCTGAAAAAAAAAAGATAGATATAGGTCGCAGTATTGGTTTCTGATACATATCCTTAGACCAAATTTAGTTTTTAAGGTATATATAAATATTATAATGGTCAGAGTAAATCTGGCTAATTACTTAGTATTGTTTCAAAAAAAAAAGAATAAAAATAATAGTCTAATAGCTAGGAAAATCGTTAAAGCCATTTCAACATCTTTTAATACTCAAGTTCCTACTTTCGCTCATAAATAGTTTGCAACTTACTAATAGTTGTTTTAAAAAAGAAACATGATCGTAATCGCTTGAGCGTGTAGATACCATTTTCATACTCTATATCATTTGTCAATGTAAAGAACAACAAAAACTGTAAAGAGACATTGCCTTTAATGATTTAACTGTATGGACTTTAGCTCTTGTCATATAGAGCAAAACGGATCCTTGGTTTACTGCGGGCACGACATGACCTAAAATGCGCCGATGTGCCAAAAACTCAAAACTCAAACTCAATCTAAAAAAAACAAAGTCCTGAAAGTGTGTATTTGTGGTAGATATGTGTTGCAGTGCAAGCCTTACGATAAAGAATTTAAAAATGTATCCTTATAAAAAACATAAAGCAACTATTTTAACCGTTGTAAAACATTGGTATCAGCTAGTGCTTTTTATTTTCATTTCAGGCGCATATGATGAATACTTCAACCTCTTTTTGTCTGAAGATGGTAAAAGATCAAACTGCACTAATGGTCTTATTAAAGACTATGACACAATAATAATTTATGGAAACTTTTCAACTACTACTAAAGATAGCATAAACATTTTCATCCTTTATAAAAATAACAGCATGCGAACCGTAAGTCTTTTACATAACATTTTATTATTAACTGAAAAACAACACTGAAACATGCACATTACCTCAATGTAATTTTTTTTACTACAATATTTTTTTCTTACATCAACATGAGTTAATCAAGCAGAATATCAAATTGTGCTAGCAGGTCTGATAAACTAGCAACAATTTTAAAAATCCCGTTTAAAAAAACATCCAATTAAAACACTTTGAACTAAAAAATAAAAATGTAGAAATTATGTCTTTGTAAAGGCTCCTTTTTTCCTCTCTACTATACTTATGGGTACTTCAGTGCTGATTGCTAAATATACTCAAGTCCTAGGCAATACCGTAATGACACATAAGACGACAAAATAAGGATTCGGAATGCCAATTTACGAAAAATATCAGGTGGCCGAGCCTCGCTCGGTTAAATAATCCGAAGATAAATGAGGAATGCAGTATTTCCCATGGATACGCATCCCCACATGTAACCTACATATTTTGCCACATCCAAGGCAAGCATAACCATTGTCCTCCGGTGGTCGATTAAGATTTTCTTTTCGCGTCTGCGTCTGTCTTCGGCAGCAAATTTTCTGTTGGGCTCAAATATGTATCCTTTGCCTTTGTATAGCTGGAATTCTTTAAGTCCGACAGTTACACTTGACAGACCAGCTTAGGCGCCAACTTGCCTTAGCTGACAATTGACATAGAAGAGAGCACCTGGTGTCATGCGGCCTTAGAACGAGACAGCTGGAGATCCCCAGCAAAATAAATAACAAAGTAAACGGTATCTACACCGCTCTATGCAATTAATATACAATAAATAATCATAAATTGGTACATTTAATTTCATTACATTCCTTCCATAGTTCTATAATAAATCAATCTACAATAAGATGGTGCGCAATGTTTAATTATTTCCATTGATTATTTAAATCTCGTTCTTGTTTGCATTGTACTACGGTAAGCCTAGTGACATAAGCAGCGTTTTTCCCGTTTACGTCATGGAAAACTTTCATTCATAAATTATTCTAGCGAAAATTAATTTTACAACAATGAGACATTTTCATCGAAATAACGGTCGAACTCGAGTTTTCCCGATGTGGCCAATGAGTTGACAATTTCTTTCTCACTAACATGCAGATACGTTGAAATTTTAAAGAAAATCGTTAGAGCCGTTTTTGAAATCAAAGATATATATATACAAGAATTGCTCGCTTAAGAATATAGGATATAACAAGTTTATTATATAATATCAGGTGGCCGAGCCTTGCTCGGTTAAATAAAAGCCCTGCCCAGCCTGACTGTCGGACAATAAGAAGTTAATACCGGCTTGCCATCCATCCATCACAGTGGTGCTACAGCCCGTGGTCTGCTTTTAGTTTTACACATCCCTTCATTCATATCTCTAAACGCGTTCTTGTTTGCATTGTAGTAAGGTAAGCCTAGTGACGTAAGCAGCGTTTTTCCCGTTTACGTCATGGAGAACTTTCAATCATAACTTTCATTCATAAATATATTAAAGCCAATATTAATTTTACAACGAGACATTTTATGTATCGAAATAACGGTCGAACTCGAGTTTTCTCGATGTGGCCAATGAGTTCAGAATTTTTTTCTCACTAATACGCACATACCTTGAAATTTTAAAGAAAATCGTGAGAGACGTTTTCGAAATAAAATTTATATATATATAAATATATATATATACAAGAATTGCTCGCTTAATAGTATAGGATGTAGTAATATAATACATGCTTAGTTCCGCCAAATGAAATATTCAACATGCATTAAAATATCATAGCTCAGTATCCCGTAGACTTTATAATAACTACACTAAAAAAACAAAATAACTAGAGTTCACTCTTCAACTCTAAAAATAATCACAATCTAACTGTCCTGTACTAGGAACAAAACCACTCTACTATATTATGTGTTACATTCCATTCAAAACATCTCACAAAAATAAACTATCCTAAACAAAAACAGTTTCCAAGTCAACAACCTAAATTTTCCCCATGTACTCTTCAGTTAACATAAGACCCTGCTGACCAGAACTCAGTCCTCACATTTCTCCCCCCCCCTCTAATTTTTGTATGTTTCTAGGTTGATTTAGAACAGACAAACTTCCATTAAAGGGATTTTCAAAACGTACATATCCCAATATGTAAACAAAAGTAATCTTGGTGCTAAAAAATATATCCACATGAAATGTCAAAACTGTAAACACATTATCTACTAAACAGTTATAATTATATATTTGTTCGTATCAACATGTAAACAAACAAAAAATGTCAATATACAAACACATTGTTTACAATTTGTAAGAAAAAAAAACAGTTATCTCTGTCAGGGAGGGATTTCAGGCTCATCCAAGGAATGACTTGTGGGTCCGGGCTTTCCCTCCCTTCGCAGGATAAGCTCAACGAAGTTAACGGCATATAACACCGAATGCCAACTATATATTATGTAACTGACCGGCAACACAAACAGTAGTTAAATTTAACTATGAGTTAACTTACATTATAGAAATGTGACCATTACCAGGGAGCGCATCAGTCTGATTTGGTGCTGAGGGCTAAACATTTGTCTTTACATATTATTTAAGTTTAGAAAGGGCAGCTGTGGACTGTGCTATTCGGACCAGTAGTTCGGGTTTTGTTCCCTCATCCGAGACAATAGCTCCGAGGTATTTGAAGCTGCTAACGCTAGTTAGCTTTTCAACTCTGATACTGATGGCCCTTGTAAATTATTGTTGGCTATTGGTCATAAGTTTTTTTTTTCTGCATTTATTTGCATGCCGTAAGCTGCGGAAGTCTGTCAATGTGCATCACTAGGTCGGCTAGTTCTTCTTCTGTCCCTGCTAAGGCCATCGATGTCATCTGCGAAGCGCAAGTTAGTGATATCCCTCGAGTGCATCCTCCATTAGCCTCTCAAGGAAGATATTAAAGATTGTTGGCGAAAGTAGGCAGCCTTGTCTTACTCCAACTCCCCAATATTGTTGTTGAAGTACACCGCACTGGTGGCATCTTTGTATTGGTTCTGGATAACTTTGTTTATGTTATTATTTATGTTGTATTTTTCCATTGTCGCCTACATTTCTATAAGCTTGCGAGTCTTGGGCCCTAACTGCAGAGCTAGAGAGGAGGATACTAGCAATGTAAATAAGATGTTACAGAAGGATCCTAGGCATCACATTTAAAGACCGCATCACAAACCAAGAGATTAGAGACAGGGTTACCGCCGCAATCGGACCCCATGATGACCTGCTAACTACTGTGAAAAAACGCAAGTTAAAAGTCTATGGCGATATAACAAGATCATCTGGGCTCACAAAGACCTTCCTCCAGAGAACAGTACCAGGAAAAAGAAGAAGAGGCAGACATAACAAGCGATGGGAAGACAACATCAGGGCAAAGGATAGAGAGGAATGGAGAAAGACGGTCAACAATTCTTGCTTGGCGCCATAACGATCCACCAGACTAAGGGATAAGTAACTGTGGCATTAGACGTCTCGTGAGACGATCTTTTCCCCTTGCAAGCTCTTGTGTGACTAAAGAGGCCGATCCTTGATACACAGCTGCGATCGCAGGTTGGGCATACATAGTCACCAGGCGCCGTTGCATTTTTACCCTTCTTTCTGCTTCTGTTGTGTATGGCATCTGCAATAAAAGACCCCTCCTTTATGCTCTCTCTCCATGTGGATCTATCCAGTTCCACCTCTTCCCAGTTGATGGTGTCGATCTTAAAGAGCTTCATGTCCCGTTTGCATACAACTGTATAACGTTAGAGTGGGCTACCAGCGGCTCTTCTGCCTTCCATTATATCGCCATACAGAATGTCCTGTGAAATTCGACCTACTGGCATTCTACGAACTTGGCCAAGGGATGGGTAACAGGTAACAGGTTACAATAGTTAAAAACAGGATCAGACTTTTAACAATTAAATGAAATATGATGAAGTCTTAATGACAAATTAATATTGGTTGAGTTGCATAGGCATTACAATTAAGCAAGTATTCAAAGCAACAATGTTAACATCAGTAACTATAACACACATTTCTCACGATAACTAACGATTCAGCTCCAAGGGCGAGAGACAACACTCTTTCACACAGACTCAAGCCTAACACCCTGGAACGAAAAGAAAAACTAGATCTAGTGATGCCGCTACAGCAAAGAACGTTTTAATAACGACACCCGTATCGAACGATCAGCCTCCTTAATAACACAATGTACCTACGCACCGTTACAACGGGAAACCAAACCATCAGCCAAATCACCAGACCAAAACACAGAAGCTCATTCTCTCTAATCCGGGAACTAAGTATGACGTAAACACACACATAAACAATATTCTAGTCAACAAAACGCACCGAATATAAACTACTTCCTATACACTCAAACACCAATATTAAATACAAAAGGAAACTTCTCTCGCGCACGACTACCTCCATCTGAAATGTAAATGCTGTATACAAGATACTAATTGTAATTATATGGATGCATATTCGGCGAGATTTGAAGTGCATGCTCAAGCTACAGATATACCCAAAACTCAGTGGGGAAGTCATCTTTACACTTTGTTACAAGAAAAGGCACTGCAAGCTTGTATCAACTTTTCTAAGAAAGATCTAGAATAATACGACAAGGTGAAAGAAGTATTGATGAAAAGATACAACTTGACAGATGATGGGTATAGAGAGAAATTCCATAAAGCTAAACCAGAAAGAAACCAGCCATTTCAGGAATTTGTTGAGGACATTACTAGATACCTATCGCGTTGGGTTGAATTGTCTAATACTGAAAGACATTCGAAGGCCTCATTGATCTGTTCATCAGGGACAAGATTCTCACATCATGCAATCCTCAATTAGTTGCTTTTCTACATGAAAGGAAACCGAAAGATGTGCCGACAGCTGTAAAGTTGTGTCAGCAATATATTACTGCGCACCCGGATCAGACAATTCAGAGAGAGGAAGACTTGATAACTAGCAAGCTTACATTTGCTGCTAAAACTAATGATAACAAAGATTGTTTTAAACAAGAATGGAAACAGGACCGTCTGCAGAAAAGAAGTGTGGGCGAAAGAAGGAAATGTTTTTAGTGTTTGAAACCAGGACATTTAGTGGCCCAATGTAGAAACAAGAGTCCACCAAGGCAAAATGAGACTACCGGCTTAAGCAGAAGTCAGGAGTTTAAACAGAGCAACAGGGGAAGACGAACTGCACATCCATACAATGCGTTAGTTTGTATAGACTATCAACATGTCGAACAACTCCCTCAAAAATCTGATTCGATCCAGATGGCTGGAGCTGTAACTTGTGATGCTGGGAAATTAAAAATGTATCCTTGATTTGTTGGGAAGAAATCTATTTGGGTTTTGAGAGACACAAGAGCGACCACGATTGGAGTGAAGAAACTTCATGTGCACCCTCATCAGTTGACCGGAAAGAAAGTTCAATGTATGACATTTGGGGGGAACAATTGAGGAATATCCCACAGCTATCATCGACATACATACACCATTCTTAACTGGAAAAGTTGAAGCATGTGTGTTGGAAAGGCCTGCAGCTGACTTGATTCTAGAAAATGTGACTGGTATAACTGAGCCTACCATCACAGATATTTACAAGTGGCAAAGGTTAGCAATGTCAGAAGTTACAAATGCAGTGACAAGATCTCAATCTGGTGTGAGAGATAACATGGGAAAACCGATCATACAGAGTCAGAGTGAACAGCCAGAATCAGAAGTAACATTCAGCTATGCATTGAAACAAAAGGAGGACCAAAAAAAATTGAGCAAACTTTTTGAATTAGCTGAACGGTCTACCAGCAAATTCAAAGTTAAAAATGGGCTTCTGATGAGACAAGATAACAAAAATAACAAAGATAAACTACAGCTAGTCATACCTGCCGCCGACAGAAACAGAATTCTAGAGTTAGGTCATGACGCACCTTTTTCGGGTAATATGGGTACGGCTCGTACAAGTAAAAGAATTCTTAACAACTTTTTCTGGCCAGGAATATTTAAAGATGTGAAAACATATTATTCAGCGTGCAGATCATGTGCAGTACAAAGCCGAGAGATCGTTATACAACAGCGCCATTACAGGTCAGAGATCTGCAAGACAGACCATTTCAGAAAGTATCAGTAGACATTGTGGGTCCCATAAACCCTATGTCTAAAAGAGGGTACAGATACATCCTTACTATGGTGGACCTATGCACACGTTGGCCAGAGGCCGTGCCATTAAAGAAAATAACTGCAGAAAATGTAACTCATGAATTGTTCAACATTTTCTCTCGCTTAGGATTCCCTGAAGAAATTCTAAGTGACCAAGGGACTCAGTTTACTTCCGAGTTAACAAATCAATTCCTAAAACAGTTAGGAATTCGTCAAACCTTCACAACGCCTTACAGGCCACAGAGTTATTCGGTTTGCGAGAGGTGGAACGGTACTTTGAAACGATTATAAGGCAAAGTAGCACTAGACAGACCAGCAGACTGGAACTTGTATATCCCAGCAGTTCTCTTTGCTTACAGAGAAGTTCCACAAGAAAGTACAGGATTTTCACCTTTTGAACTATTGTATGGAGCAAACCCGAAAGGACCACTTACTTTACATAAAGATTTGTTGACAAAAGAAAATCTTGATAAAGAATCTAGAACAAGCTATCAACATGTCGTCGAGCTCAGAGAGAAAGTGGTAACAACATGTCAACTTGCAAAACAAGCATTAGAATCACAACTAGCACGACACAGAGTGATTTTTAACAGAAATAAAACTCTTCGAAAACTTCAAGGGGGAAGCCTAGTGTACTCACAAAAAAAGATAGTAAGCTGATTGTTCAGTGCCAAGGACCATTTGAAGTAGTCAAGAAAATAACTGCAGTAGATTACCAAATAAACATGAGAGGAAAACTGAAAACTTTTCACATAAACATGTTAAGACAGTTTGGTGGAAAGTCACAGGAAAGTAATACTAACACTGATGATCAAGTAGTTCGTTCCAGTTGCGCGATAGTTAATGAACCAGAAAAGGGCCAAAATGAATTGACTGGTCCATTACTACCTGTACTAACTTTAAAGCAATCAGAATCTTGGACAGATTGTAAAATTAAAGAGTCACTATCAGAAGAGCAAACGAACCAAGTGAAGGAATTACTTTCTAGATATGATTGTGACAAGTAGGTCAAAGATGGTGGCCGTTTAGGTGTCTAGGGGGTTTAGATAATTTGAGGATCTTGACTTGCACATAAACTAACAGGCACAGCGTTATGAATGCAAGCAACAAGTACTAGTAAATTAAATATATGTACAATTTATTTACATGGAGAAAAATAGGTAAAAGTAAAATGCTGTACAGGGTTAGGTAGGGGCCTAACAATTTACATAAACTGAAATCATCATCATGAGTTATGAGTACCATGTGGTCTGAGTGTCATTAGGCTGGTTGCTTAGCTTTAAGTTCTATGCTGCTCTGACGAGACTGGTATGGCTGATGCTGATTTGTCTGTGGGTGGGCTGGCGTGATCGATCCTAGCGCACGGGACAGTCCAACTATACGTAGCTGCAGGGGCGGGTCTTCTGGCAAGCGGTTGTTGGTCGGACTCTTCTAAGTAGTAAGTAAGGCTGGTGTCTTCAGATCTGGTTTCAGCAGACTGGTACCAGCGTTACGTAGATAGGGCTTCCAAGTGGATGTAGCCTGTAATAGAAGCTGCAACGAGATTCGTAGATTGACTTAGCCATAATGTGGACACTGGGAGGTAGACGCCTTTTCGTGAAGGACATCCTCAGAATGTTTAAATAGAAACCATAGAATAGTTTCTCAATAGTAAGGGGAGTTAATCAATAAAATATTCCTGTCATCAGGGGAGACAATAAAAATAATAGTAGTGAAGTCCCACAAGGGTGATAACACATAGTAATGTAACATTTAGTATGTAGAAACTATAACTTAGTTTCACAAGTATCAAAGGGAAATAACACACATATATATAGTATTTCATCAGGGGAGAATACAATACTAGTGATAGTGGAGAAGTCCCACAAAGGGAGTAATATTTAGTCAACAGTGATGTACACCTGCAAAGGTGAGATCATCACGAGTAGCTAGAATAACGAGATGAAAGGGTAAGGAGGGGGGAGATGGCTGATGGTCAGTGACCAGGTGGCTATTGTTTACATCTGACCGTGTGGCCTGAACAATAGAGTACGGTTGAATGGAGACAGTGCTTGATCAAGGGACATAATCTCTAGAAGTTAAAATTCAATACAAGGGGAAATAATTCAAGTCTATCCTGAGCTCAGGGTCAGTGCGCCATTTAAAATCAAGGCGATCAACCGAGATAAGATATTAATTGGATAATATAAATAAGATAATGTATGCATGGTTTTACCTAAGTAATGATACTGGCCAATTGGCCGATAAAATAGAATATAGAAATAGTCACGGCATTCCTTGTCACGGAATACGCGTAAATATATACTTGGTAATAATACATGTTACACAAATATTATGATAGTTCCCGGTCAAGGAATCTATCTATAATAATATAGAGGGCTCGTGGCGAGCGGTAATTTATCAGTGATAAATTAATAGTAGCTAAAGCTGAAGAGTTAAATACATGTGGCAAGAATTGTCGATAAATTCTAATCCAGATAAAGTGGATGACTTTGGCTATTCAGTCGTACAAGTCATGATAATAAAATGTAATACATAAAGTGACTACTTACATAATCCAAGATAAGAAATACACAAATATTTACACAAATATAATGCACTAAATAAATGCATAAATATAAAAATACACATAGTAAGAGGCCATTAAGCATAAACCACATAAGCTTACCACCGAATCCAAGTAAAGAATTCTATAAGGATGAATAAATGTAAACCTCAGACAGAGATGCGAATCCTTCCTCTCAGCTCCTCAGAATGAAAATGAGAGGATTTGCTAAATCGAGTCCATATAAGATGGATGAGAGGAGGGGCAAGAGGGGATTGTCGTCACGTCAAATGTGAAGAGCTCAAGACAAAAGATATCCTCTCGACATTGCCGCGTGTTCTCTGTGTAGGGATAGACACCCCACGTGGACGCCATTTATTAAGGCTTTTGTCTTTTGATTCTCCAAGATGGTCACACGAAGGAAGGCGGTCGTCTAGATAATAGGGTTGGCCCGCGCCAGACGGTCGGGATGACCATTGTTGTCGACTTGAAAAGGTTCCTTTGAAGTCTCCCGAAAGGGAGGGGGTTGCAGGATGTCCGGTCAAGATAGCTAGAGGCGTGTTTACTCTTTTTGACCGAATTGCTAGACATGTCGGACTGGGAAGATACAAGGTGACACCAATGCCTAGAGAAGAGGGGGGGGTGGCAGTAGGGTAGTACTAGTGATTTATATAGCCATATGGGCTAGGTTTAGGGGACAAAGATAAGATAAAAAAAAATTAATTAGTTAAATGCCTAGACCCAAGTGATACCAAAAGGGGGCGAAATTTATTTTTGTCACAATGATGATATCTTGACAGATGCACCAGGAAGAACTGCAGCAATCAAACACGACATCATTCTCAAAGATTCGGTGAAACAGAAACCTTACCCAGTACCTTTAGGGTATACGAAGGAAGTAGAAGAAGAAATACAGTTGATGCTACAATTAAACATCATATCACCAACAGAGTCACCCTACACAGCACCTATGGTGGTGGTGAGAAAAAAGTCAGGCGCAGTAAGAATATGTGGTGACTACAGGAAACTCAACAAAGTTACTGTACTTGATTCGGAACCATTGCCCAATCCTGTTACCTCAAACGGCAGACGCAACATTTTTTACAAAGCTAGACCTGACCCTTGGGTATTGGCAGATTTCTTTGGTGAATAAAGCTAAACCACTGACAGCGTTTAGTAGCCCTTTTGGATTGTTTCAATTTATTTTCATGAGTTTCGGACTTGTCAACGCGCCAGCAACGTTAGGCAGGATGATGAGAAAGGTGTTGTCTAATCTACCCCATGTACTGTGCTACCTAGACGACATCTGCATTCATGACATTACTTGGTCAGATCACCTACAACATCTAGAAATGGTTCTGGATACGTTGAGGAGAAACGGGTTAACAGTGAGACCTTCCAAAGTGGAGATTGGTCGCAAGAACATTTCCTTTGTTGGTTATGAAATTGGGGGATACTCAATGATACCACAACCTGAACTACAACAACGGATTATGAATCTTCGTCAGCCAACAACCAAGAGACAGGTCGTAGTTTGTTGGGACTCTGTAACTTCTATCGAAGGTTTATAGCAGATTTTGCAGAAATGACTGAGCCACTCACAAACCTGACCAAAAAGGGGGCACCCAATGTGATCAG
>JADKLZ010071522.1:11719335-11731018 GCA_021533235.1 Biomphalaria straminea
GTATTGAATGCCAACAAAATACATATTCTGAGGTATCTATGGTGCATTATCTTGCTGCTAAAACTCAGTAGGTAAATTTTGAACCCCCACCCACTTCGGGGGGAATTTCATTTCGATGGGTGGGGGAATGAACCCCAAGAACCCCACCTGCCGGCTACGCCCATGATAGTAAATATTGGCGGATCTGTAAAAGATCCTGACCGGGTAGCCTCCGAGCTTTAGTAATAACATAATTTCCTTTTGTAATCTTGATTTCAAATGTTTCTATGTGTTTATTGAAATTTTTGCAGGCTAATCTGCTGTATGTTACATCTGTAAATTGATCTATACATAATGTTTATAAGCATTTGTTTTAATTAACTTACCATAAATGATAGGAATATTAATGTAATTAGAGTTCTTCTTATTTAAAAGTCCAAAAATCTGTGCTCCACTTTTAGATACATTAGCAGTAATATTAACAACAAGCGTGTAGACATTTTGTTGAACTTCTGTACAAATGCACTTGTGACGTAAAGTTGAATCGCAATTGTGAATATAAAAGTAACAGAGCTGCAAAAATAAATAAATAAACAAATATAAATAAAGCTTTGTGAATTCTAAAACAATACATACACGTAAGGAATATTATGTTACAATATGTTTAAAAAGACAGATATTTTTTATTTTTAGTATCACTAAGTATAATAGTTTGTTGGTGAACATAAAATCCTATACTCTTATGCGAGCAATTCTTGTATATATATATATATATATATCTTCTATTTCGAAAACGGGTCTAACGATTTTCTTCAAAATTTCAAGGCATGTGCATATTAGTGAAAAAAAAATCTGAACTCATTGGCCACATCGGGAAAACTCAAGTTCGACCGTTATTTTGATTCGAAAATGTCTCAAAATCGAAACATTAATTTTGGCTCGAAAGTTTTATGAATGAAAATTTTCCATGACGTGAACGTGAAAAACACTTCTTACGTCACTAGGCTTACACTAAAATATTTCTTTGCAAACAAGAAGAACGCGTTTAGAGATATGAATGAAGGGATGTGTAAAAGCAGACCACGGGCTGTAGTACCACTGGCATGGATGGATGGCAAAAGCCGGTATGAACTTCTTATTGTCCGACAGTCAGGCTGGGCAGGGCAATTATTTTACCGAGCGAGGCTCGGCCACCTGATATTTTATATAGTGTAAGATGCGAATAGACCAATTTTTCTGAAAAAGAAATTACAAAAGTCATTTCTCTATAGAAGAAGTTACGAATGCTATTTAGTATTCAACCTTAGACCTATGTATACTACTATAAATTTAGTTTTTTTTTATGTCTAGTTACGATTTATTTAAGTAGGTGCTGTTTTGCTATTACCAAGTATTAGAGTTTAGAAAAACCCAGGTTTGTTTCTTGTGTAATACTATTAGCTTACATCGCAAATCATCTCTCCATTAATATATTTAGATGTATAATCTAATTCTAGTCTAGTTCTATATATATAAATCGAATAGATCTAATAAAAGTATAGATTCTATCTTGCAACTAGAGTGCCGAGTCCATCATATTATATTCCTATAGTCAATTTTTTATTAGAATAAAGTCTAGATACTACTAAAGACTAAAATTTATTAATTATTGGCCTAGATTACTAGATATAGACATAAGACATAGATCAAATAATAGGATACTGTAATACATTAACTATAATCTATACTTAATCTACTAAAAAATATATCTATATCTATATCTATAGATCTATCTATAAATTAGTCAATCTAGATCTATAGAATATTCATTATAATACTTCTACTTATTTAAAAAGTTAGTACTTAGACTTAGATCTATTATAGTTTATTAATAGATTTACTTTTCAATGCCTAGACCTAATAATAAAATTGCTAATGATGTCTAATGACTGATTTTGTTTTATAATAATAGGCTAACTAGATCTAGGTCTAGACTTTACTTAAATCTAGTCTAAAATAATGACTGTCTAAGGCTCTAGATGATTGAGACTTTCACATATAAGTGTTGTTAACAATACGGCATGTCTGCTGAAGGGTAATTGTATACAAAGTATTCATAATCATTTTTAAAGTACTTTTGTTTTTTTGTAACAAAAATAGGTGCCGATACTCCGTGATAAATTGCCTAACTTTCAACCACTTATAAATTAAAATTAACGTCGAAATACAAGAAAAGTACTATTTTTTCCCGAAAAAAAGGTGCATGTACCTCATACCGGTGCGTACCGTCACAAAAATATATGCATATCTCAATCTTCTTTCATTTTTTTTTTTTTTTTGCGGCTTTATTGCTACTTAAAACATTGATACATGATCGATTTATATAAAGCCTAAGTATACAAGCAGGATCTCGAGCATTGGATACATTTTTTTAGCGGCCCCCGAAAGTGGAAAAGACGCTATTAGTTTTGTGTAGCCTGTCTGTCTGTCTGTCCGTCCGTCCCGTTTAGTGCTCAGAAAGTAGAAGAGAAAATGAAAATCTGACATCACGATAATATAGATCATTCAAAGTTCTGATGAAACGGCTACTTTTTTTTTCTGAAAGCTCAAAACCTAATTTTTAAAAATATTTTATGCAATTAGTATTTAAAGAGAAAAAACCTAATTAGTATGCAATATAAATGAAACCTAATTTAAGACAATTAATAATCCAATATATTACACTGGATTTCACACATTTCTTTGTTCCAACCTATAAGTATTTACTATCTAAGTAATTAACTCATTTAAGAGGCGTGGCAGTTTCCTTGAACATCTGCTTTACAAGGCTAACGTTGAGAGATCAAAGCACGGAAGATGTATATTTGACCGCTGGGGCACTAAATAAGATCTGTTGTTTATCTTTGGTATATTTTTTTTTTTAAAATCAACTTTTAGCATCGACTTTCGTGTACTAGCGTAAAGCCCGGACATGACATGATTCTAAACTAATTTCTTAAACTTTTTAAAAAATCAGATTTAAAAAAATGTTTTTTATTGCCAACATTAGAATGAAAGAAGCTTATTTTTGTGCGTTTTAACTGTTTGTTGGTCTGTCCGTCACGGTTAGATAAAAAAAAAACGTATGGCTTTTGAAAATAATATTTAACCTTTACTGTTCATTCAGAAATATTGCGATAGTTTAAAATATCTATAATAGATTGTTCCGGATGTGTATGTCTAGATCTACATTGAAATGTTATAATAAACTAAAACTAATCTTATATTTTTAAATTTAATATTGCATTCATTCTATTGATCATCATGGCTTTTTATTTTAATTTTACCTAAATTTTATCTAAATTACATCCAAATTATTAATAATAATAATTATTAAGATATATATTAAGAGTGCTAAATCAGAAGTTTAGTTTATGTACATCTACATCTCTACAGATCAACGCTGAAAGATTATTTAAAATCGCTCGTGTGACATGTTGTTTATACCAGGCTATTAGTTTGTAACCAGTTAGCATGCTGAACTGATTATCTCGATGCTCGCGAGTTATGTGTCTGTTTGTTTAACATGTTTCGATTGTTTCGTCAGAGTTAAAGATAGTTTACTTCCTATTTCAAACCTTCCACAGGAGGGGATGGGAGCATGCAGTAATTGAGCCAGGGAGCAACGATAAATCCGAACTACAGTCTAGTGCGGAAACATCAAGATAAGGCAGGTTTATACCCTGCTCGCCATCCTGTAATGACTTGACGCGTAGAAGTATTGGGAAAATCGGGTATCCATAGAATGACGTGACGTAGGAATTAAAAACTAGGATTAGATAACGACGAAAGATAGAGACGGACGTGACGCCTAGAACTAGCAACACGATTTCTGACTGTGTCCTTATTTTTGAGTATTAAAGTGTAAATAAGTTCAAGTTCAATTATCGTTATTCAAGTTATTGAATATTTCTGTAAGCGTGTGTGAACGATCTCGCAAGCCAATCTATACAACTACACAACTATAAAACCACGCTTTAACAATCCTCCGTCGTCCAGCGAGAAGTTAATTATTTTCAACTTTGAAGGAACATCCAAAATATCTTGCGAATAGGCGGATCTGACAGGAATCCGACTCCGACGGGGGCCGCCTCTGATTTTGTGCATCACACGAACTCTCTTTGTAATCTTGTTTAAATATATGCATATCTCAATCTTCTTTCATTTAATTTTTTTTGCGGCTTTATTGCTACTTATTACATTGATACCTGATCGATTTATATAAAGCCTAAGTATACAAGCAGGATGTCGAGCATTGAATACATTTATTTTTTAAATACAAAGTTTTATGGAAGAAGCAATCGTGGGCGCCCGTGTGACAAGTAGGTAAAAGATGTGGCCGTTTAGGTGTCTAGGGGTTTTTAAGAATGTGAGGACCTTAACTTGAACATAGACTTACAGGCACAGCGTTATCAATGCAGACAAGAAATACAGTTTGGTAAAATATATGTACAGTTTATTATATACTGAAATAGAAAAAGGTAAAAAGGCTGTACACTACTTGGATGGGATCTAGATATTAACATAAACGAGACTATCATCATAAGATATGAAAGCCAAGTGGTCTTAGTGTCATTTGGCTGGTTGCTTAGCTTTTAAGTTCTGTGCTGCTCTTATGAGACTGGTGTGGCTGATGCTGAGGTGTCTGCGGGTGGGCTGGTGTGATTGACCCAGGCGCACGGGCAGTCCGACGGTTCGTAGTCAGTGTGTTGGACGGCTACTGCCAGCTGGTGCCAGTGACGGGTCTCTGGCTAGCGATTATTGATCGGTGATTATTAGGTCAGGCTTGTATCTTCAGATCTGGTGTCAGCAGACTGGTAACAGCGTTACGAAGATAGGGCTTCAATTAGGAGTTGCCTATAGGTAAAAGCTGCAACAAGATGCGTAGATCGACTTAGCCATAATAATGACACTGGGAGGAAGACGACTTTCCGTGAAGGACATCTTCAGAATGTTAAACAGAAACCATAAACTAGTTGCACAAGTAGCAAGGGAGTTAATCAAATGAATATTGCATCCCATCAGGGGAGATTACAATAATAATAATGGTGAGGTCCCATAAAAGGAGATAACACATAGAAATCGTATTCCATCAGGGGAGATTATAATAATAAGTGGGGAATCCCCTTAAAATGGGAGATAACAAGTAGTGAAAAAATGTAAGATACACCGATGACGGTGAGATCATTACGAGTCGCTTAGCGAGCTGAAAGAGGATGCGGGGAGGATGGCTGATGGTCAGTGACCATGTCGCTATTGTTTGCATCTGGCCGAGGGGCATGAACAATAGAGCGAGCCTGAATGGAGGAAGGGCCCATTCAAGGGACGAAATATCTGGTCAGGTTAAAATGAATATAAGAGGGAGCTGATCCGAGGGAGCTAATCCATGTCCCTTCTAAGCGCAGTTTGTGCTAGTAGAATTATCCAGGCGATCAACCGATATAAGGAATAAAATAGGAGGCACAATTATACACATGGTTTTACCTAAGTAATAAAATCTTGGCAATTGGGAGACAAAATATAGTGCATAAATAATTATGGCATTCCTTGTCACGGATTATGCGTAAATACATACTTGGTAATAAGACATGTTACAGAAATATTATGATAGTTCTCGGTCAAGGAATTTATCAATAATAATATTGAGAGCTCGTGGCGAGCGATAATTTATCAGCGATAGGTAATAATAGCTAAAGAGCTAAATAAATGTGGAAATAATTATTAGTAAATTCTAGTCCTGATAAAGTCTTGTACGAGTGTCCCCAACTCCGAGAGATAGGGAAGACGTTTCTCGACAATCACTCAGCTTGTATGGTAGCCATGAGGCACTAAACCGAAAGGCCCAGTTTCTTGCCAGAGCGCTACTGGAGGATTGAGTCCTTCCTGCTCTGATTTTTCCAGATGTCCAGATAAAGTTTCGACTATTTAGTTGCACAAGTCATGACAATCTATATATAGTAAAGTGCGAACCTCGAAAGGATGAAGGCCGCTAGCAGCAATTTTCACGTTTGGATTTTTATAGCACCGTAATGGTGACCTATTGTAACTGATGTTATCTCTGGATTTCTTATTCTTTTTGGTATTAAAATAATTTGGATTTAATGTATCACTAGGCTTAGTTAAAATTAAATACGAGGTCAAAGAGTTGTATGGTAGGTATCGCCAAGCGTACTTTTCCTCGAGCAGATTTTTCCCCAGTTAGTAAGCTCGATTGGGTTGTTGGAAGGTTCGAGCAGATCAATGAAAATATATCTAAAAACATGCTTTAATATTTAATTTTCACTATAAAGTCATTTTCTTTTTACTTTAGTGTAAGAACACTATCCTATGCACCATTTCCCACCCTCCACAAATTAAAATAGTCTCTTTTAGCTGATGAGCAATCAGACTTAAAAATAGCCTTAATCCCATTACCCAGTTCTTTCACTACCGGGTAGTAAAAAATAATAATTCCACACCTCCTGAGTTTGACCTCACCATGAACTTAGCCTTAACAAGGAAACGGAAATATTATGTGACGGAAGTGAGGAAAAAAGCTGCATGCGCAGTACCAATATAGTAGTAATTTGGTAAACATTCAAAAAAAAAAAAAGTTTCAGCAATAAAAAGAGAACTGCTCGAATCTTTCGACAAATTTGGGATGCTCGAACTTCGCATTTATATATATATATTTCTCAAAGTAAAAGGTCAAACGAGCAAAAAGCAACATGCAACAAGTAAATAGGGAAGATCCCATGGCGCACCATGGTGTGAATAATAAATGGTGCATCCCAATCCGCACTTTTTTTCATTCACGAAACAAAAAAAAAACAGAGACGTAAATAAATATAGATTGGAAAAAGGAAGTAACTTCAAGTGTAACGTGAAAACATGCACATATATCTACTATTGAATTCGGATTTCCAAATTATGAAAAATGTAAAAATTGCTTTATCCTCAGTCTTAGAGATTAAACACAATTTATAAGTATAAAAATAAAGTAGGCCTACACACAATTGCAATGCACACATTTTTGTTTCATAAAACTCTCTTATGAATTTGTGTAGTGAATGGAAGAGAGGTTAAAAAAGTGGAAGCCGGAAGAGATTGTTTTGTGTGATAAGAATGACTACCAGTCAATACACAAATAGATTCTACCCTCAGGTTTGACTTTAGCGAGGGAAATCTGTTAATCATGTTAAAAAAGATGTGAGGCAGGCATGGCCCGTCGGCGTGCGGACACGCCCTGCTGCCCACAAACCAAACCCCTAGCTATAGGTTAATAGCCGCACTGCCTTGTGTGTGTCCCAGTAAGGTCTAAGGCTAAGGGAGTAAACCCTAACAGAAAATCCGGTCCTGGAGCCCCGTAGGCGGGGGGACAATAGTAAGACTACTGCCCTTTGGCAAACTCCTGCAGCCACCTGTCCCCAAATTGTGATGGCTTGCCATCCCTTTGGACCCGGTCAGTATGGAAGAGAGGCGTGTGCTGACGTGTGGGCAGCCCAGCATTCGCAAATTTACCGCCCAGGCTTTCCCCCAGCAATGGAGAGGTCACTCCATCTCTGACAGAAATGTCTTTGAAAAAACACGGAGAGTGGTAGTTACCGGTTATAAGTTCCTAGCTGATTGGCGTAAGCTGGAACGCCAGGGACCACTCTTGACGGTAGGAGGGGCTTTTTAGCCTCACTGGTTAGCTACTGCCTGCCTTAAGCCGAGCAGCCCTCGGACAATATAGTGCTATCCCGCCACGGCTTGCCGCACCACTGGGTGCTTGGTGCTAAGACAAAATCAAAAAGCAAGCTGCTCACCCGCACCTGCCAATACAATCAAAAGAAAACCGCCAATTTTAATGCGTTTTGCAAGCTGGAACATACGGACAATGTGTCCTGGCTTCAATACTGACCCTGAACTCGTTACTGACATGCGTCAAACAGCTATCATCGACAGAGAACTCAGCAAACTAAACATTGATGTGGCCTGTCTGCAAGAAACCAGACTGGCAGACAGTGGATCTCTTACAGAAAGCAATTATACTTTCTACTGGCAAGGAAAACCAGAACAAAGCCCTAGAATACATGGCGTCGGCTTTGCAATAAGAAAAAGTCTCGTCCCCTGCATTGCGATGTTTCCCATTGGCAATGAAAGAGTAGCACACATGAAATTTGCATCAGCGCAAGGCAAAGTTAATATAATCTGTGCTTACTCACCAACCCTTGCTGCATCGGAAGAGGACAAAGACAGATTCTTTCAAGCTCTAGAGGACGTAATTAAAAGCATTCCAAAGTCCGAGCACCTCTATATAAATGGAGACTTTAATGCCCGTGTTGGCGATGACAATGATGCATGGCCAAAATGCTTGGGACCTCATGGTGTTGGCAAAATAAACGACAATGGCCAAAGGCTACTCAAGTTCTGTAGCTCTCATGAACTGTGTGTAACAAATACATTCTTCTCTGGCAAGGAACGCCACAAAGTCTCTTGGCAACACCCACGCTCAAAAAGGTGGCACCAGCTTGACCTCTGTATCACCCGTAGGACGGATCTGAAAAGTGTCATCCACACCCGCTCATACCATAGTGCGGACTGCAACTCAGACCATTCACTAGTACTAAGCAAGATCAAACTACTTCTCAAGAAGGCCTATACTTCCACTCAACCTAGAACTAGACGAATTAACGTCAACCATGTAGGTGACCCAGAGAAGGCTGCACTCTTTGGCGAGCTCCTGAACAGCTCAATCCCCTCGCTAAGTGATGAAGAAGATATCTCTATCAGATGGGAGAAATTAAGAGATGTAATCTACAGTTCGGCAATCACCGCCTTTGGGCCTCAAAAACACAAAAATGCAGACTGGTTTGAGGCAAATCTAGCACTTATGGAACCTTGCATCGAGAAAAAGCGATCTGCACACCTCGCTCACAAGACAAAGCCTAGTCCAAAATCTTTGCAGGCCTTCAAAAGCGCTAATAAAGAGGCGAAACAAATGGCTAGACAATGTGCAAATAACTTTTGGAGGGATACCTGCAACAAAATCCAAGAAAGTCTCTACTCAGGAAATAGTAAAGCTCTGTTTGATGGCATTAAAGCGGCTCTGGGTCCAGGAGTGTCAAAGCCTGCCCCCCGTCTATCCAAATCTGGAGAAAAGATTACAGATCAAACCAAGCAGCTAGAACGATGGACAGAACACTACCTCGATGTCTATGCCACACAGAATACAGTAGACGATGCCGCCCTGGCTTCTCTACCAGATCTTCTAGTATTGGAATGCCTAGATGAGCTTCCGAGCCTTAGTGACCTCAAAAAAGCAATTAACTGCATGAAAAATAGAAAATCTCCAGGAAGTGATGGTATCCCAGTGGAAGTAGTTAAAGCCAACGAATCACTCCTGCTCCCCGAACTCTATACTCTCCTCTGCCGTTGTTGGGAAACAGGTCATGTCCCTCAAGACATGCGTGATGCTACTATTGTCACAATATACAAGAACAAGGGGGATAGGAGTGACTGCAACAACTATAGGGGTATCTCTCTCCTCAGTATAGTGGGCAAGATCTTTGCTAGAGTGGCACTATCTAGGCTGCAAGTGATAGCTTCTAGAGTATACCCCGAGTCTCAGTGTGGATTCAGGAGTGGTAGATCCACTATAGATATGATATCTTCTCTACGACTACTGCAGGAGAAATTCAGAGAGAGAGACAGACCCCTTTACATTGTTTTTGTTGATTTGACTAAAGCCTTTGATATGGTCAGCAGAAGTGGCCTCTTCAAACTTCTAAGGAAAATAGGTTGCCCTCCCAAATTACTGAGGTTCATTGAGTGCTTCCATGAGGAAACTAAATGCACTGTCAAATTTAATGGAGCCCAATCAGCACCTTTTGAGGTCTGCAGTGGTGTCAAGCAGGGATGTGTGCTCGCACCCACTCTGTTTGGCATATTCTTCTCCTGTCTACTGCATTACGCATACAACGACATAAACGATGGTGTGTTTCTCCATACAAGATCCTCGGAAAGCTATTCAATGTTTCAAGGCTGCGGGCTAAAACCAAGGTCAGGAGGTTACTCATAAGGGAACTCCTGTATGCTGATGATGCAGCTATTGTGGCTGATTCTGATACCCAGCTACAGTTCCTAGTTGACAAACTATCTGCTGCTTGCCAGAAGTTCGGCTTAAACATCAGTCAGGGCAAGACTAAGGTACTTGTACAAAACACTAATGCTGCACCTCAAATAAACATTAATGGCCAACCACTAGAGATCGTAGACAACTTTTGTTACCTTGGCTCCATCATATCCAACAACACTCTACTGGATAATGACATTAACAACAGGATAGCCAAGGCAATGGCCACCATGTCACGGTTGCAGAAAAGAGTCTGGGACAACATATTGCTGACTAACAGCACTAAAGCTCTAGTTTACCGGACCTGTGTATTGAGCACCTTGCTATACGGAAGTGAAACGTGGTCAACATACTCATGGCAGGAAAAAAAGCTGAATGTCTTCCACCTCCGATGCCTAAGGCGGATCTTTAAAATAAGGTGGCAAGATAAGATAACCAACGAGGAAGTGTTACAAAGAGCAGGTTGCCAGGACATCCGCTCAGTTATCAGCAGCAGACGCCTTGGCTGGCTTGGCCACGTTCGTAGAATGCCAGTAGGTCGACTCCCACAGGATATTCTGTATGGCGATCTAATAGAAGGCAGAAGAGCCGCTGGTCGTCCACTCTTACGTTATACAGATGTATGCAAACGGGACATGAAGCTCTTTAAGATCGACACCAGCAACTGGGAAGAGGTGGCACAAGATAGAGCCACTTGGAGAGAGAGCATAAAGAAGGGGTCTTTGATTGCAGATGCCATACACAACAGAAGCAGAAAGAAGGGTGAAAGTGCAACGGCGCCTGGTGACTACATATGCCCAACCTGCGATCGCAGCTGTGTATCAAGGATCGGCCTCTTTAGTCACACAAGAGCTTGCAAGGGGAAAAGATCGTCTCTAGAGACGTAAAATGCCATAGATGTTAAAAAATGATTCAATTTAATAATTTATACACCTAAAAATTAGCACGGGACCAAAGAAAGTGCAGGGCCCACTGCGGTCGCATATGTTGCAGTGCCTAAGGTCTGCCCTGCAAAATAGCGGCGTATGATATGAAAAATTTAAAAATTGCATTGCATGTTTCCAACATGACAAATACAAACTTTTCTTGATTATAGATGTGTTAGTGCTCCTGGGACTCATTTAAATCGACAGGATGGCGCGGGGTATCTGTTGTAAGTAATAAAATGGCTTAATTTAATCATTATTACACTTTAAATTAGAGCGGGTCCTATAAAATTGCGTGTCCTATGAAATGCGGGCCCCGACCCTGGTAAATAGCGGCGTATGCTATGCCGCCGGTCAACTAGTTATATATAATTCTCGAAGTACAAGTTCAAGAAACACGCAACAAGTTAATGGGAAGATCAAATGGCGCAACATGGTGTAAATGGAAATTGGAACATGCCAATCCGCACTATGTTCATCCACAAAATAGCATAGACATAAATAAACATAGACTGGAAAAAAGGAAGTAACTTCATGTAACTTGAAAACATGTATATATATCTAATATAGGGTTTGTTGCTAAGCATAAAAATTATATATGTTTCAGACGCGAATAGCCCAATTTTTCTGTAAAGGAAATTACAAAAGTCATTTTTTCTATATA
>JADKLZ010071522.1:11731118-11746003 GCA_021533235.1 Biomphalaria straminea
CAAGTATTAGAGTTTAGAAAAACCCAGTTTCGTTTCTTGTGCAATACTAATAGCTAATACCGCATATCATCTCTCAGTTAGTAGGTCCTATACTTAGATCTATAATCTAATTCTAGTCTAGATCTATATATAAAATTAGATCTAGAAATAGTCAAGATTCTATCTTGAGATTAGAGTGCCGATTCTATCCTATGCTATTCCTATAGTCATATTTTTATTGTATAGATATTAATAAAGACTAAAGTTTATTAATTATTAGATACTAGTCGACCTGCGGCATAGCATACGCCGCTTTTTTCCAGGGCAGGCCTTAGGCACTGCAACATATGCGACCACAGTGAGTCCCGCACTTTCTTTGGACCCGTGCTACATTTTAGGTGTATAAATTATTAAATTGAACCATTTTATAACATATAACAGATTTCCCGCGGCCTCTTGACGACCGGCGGCATAGCATACGCCGCTATTTTCCAGGGCAGGCCTTAGGCACTGCAAAATATGCGACCGCACTGGGTCCCGCACTTTCATTGGACCTATTCCTTTTTCCAGTCTATATTTATTTATGTCTATGGACCCGTGCTAATTTTTAGGTGTATAAATTATTAAATTAAACCATTTTATAGCATATAACAGATTTCCCGTGGCCTCTTGGACTTGATTTACCAGAAGCCCCTGGAAATCTCATGAAATGTTATTAAATATTGGCCTACGAAAAAGTCCTGGAAATCTCCGGAAATTATTAAATGTCGATCTAGATTAGTTTCAAGAGTCTTACGACACAATAGGCCTATAATCTCTTCCGTCTTCCACTTTTTTAACCTCCCTTCCATTCACTACACAAATTCATAAGAGAGAGTTTTATGAAACAAATATTTGTGCATTGTACTTCATTTTATGTCTAGAATCTATGTCTTTAAATTGTGTTTAATCTCTAAGACTGAGGATCATGCAATTTTTTTTTTCATAATTTAGAAATCATAATTCAATAGTAGATATATTGTTATGACATGATTAGAGTGTAGATTTATTTCGGGGATAATTAGGATAAGCTTTTCATTAGTGACGGAAGTGAATATAGGTTAGATTAAAAACAAGGAGAGAAGAGATTGACGCTATCAAAACAAGTCGCTTTTGAGATAGAAGACAAGACGCTATAATCCATAAGAAAACGACAAAGACGTGTCCCTTCTTGAGTATTAAAGTTCATTTTATTGTTGTAGCAGCGTCGATTTAATATATCATTGTTCGGCCTCATTTGTGTTCTGATTTGTGACAGTTTATCGTTCAACACCGTGAATCGGCAACGCAACAACTGGCGACCCCGAACTGACTCACTGGCATCATCATCCAGAAGTATAGAAGCCCTCTGTTTGGAGGAGGCAGAAGTCAGAAGTTCGAGTCAACGGCCTAGTCTGCAGCTAGACCCTGATCATACAGCCACGTCGGCGAAGTAAAGCCAGTGAGTTTGGACTCGTAGATCTAGGAGGTAAAGCGAGATACCATTGAACTTTGTAAGCGCCCAAACGTTGGGGCATCATAGTGAAACTTGTAGTTCGAGTCGAGAAGACTACAGTTTGAGAAGACTACAGTGTGGTAGTACTAGAAGGGAAGAAAACCGTCCTGTCAAAGCCGTCGTAAGAAGATATAGTCTGTCCGGCATTATTCGTGACAAAACGAACGTGAAGGTCACCTCTTGAAGGCCAAGATCGACCGTTGAGGTCACACCAGAGGACTTTTGAAGTCGGAGCCACATAACTGCCTACAGCACTGAGGTACACTAGTGCTATATTGCGCTACGGCTCGGCTTAATCTGTGCTACTCGTTACATAGCCAGATAGCCATTATTTTATCGCTGGACTCTGACTTTGTCGCTGTTTGACTTTGTCGTCATATGACTTAGTCTCTACATCTGCTGTTGGTCCGTTCCAGTTATACAGACGACCACCTGGAACCATCGTACCTGCGGCGGAACCAGAACCAGACGTTACGCCACCGAGGAACCGGAACCAGACGACAGAGCATCGAAGAACCGGAACCAGACGACAGATCACCGAACCAGAATCAGACGCCGTACCACCGAAGAACCGGAGCCGTTACAGATCAGTACCGAAGGACCTTGGGGAGCAGAAACGTTCGTGGACCGTACCAGAGCGTTAGTGAAGACATCACATCTCCGTGAGCCTTGCCGCCGGGACAAACGTTAGCGTGGGAGAGTAGACCCGACACTGTGAAGTTATCGTCGCTTCGTGGACATATAAGTCAAATAAGTGCTATTTAGCTACTTTCTCCGTAGAATAATTAGAGACTATAGGGAAGTGACCACTCGCTAGATTATCACTACCAGGTTAAATCGTGGTGGAGTGGGGTCCTTAAAATTAGGTGTGATCTAGCGAGAGGTACATATATACGTTTAGCTGTTAACTCGTCGTGTTCGTGACTGTGAATCCTTTTAGTAATTATTTTTTTTTTGGGTAACGTCGTGTATTAATTGTTTGCGATTCTCCTGTTTAAATCTTACTATCAGACGAAAGTCTCATTCAGTAGAACTAGACCTATAGTTTGTTGTGTATTTTATTTAAGTTATTTAGTTCGGAATTTAGTTATATTCACTTCTGGCTGTGAAAGGTAAGAGGTAACTAAGATCTAGCGTAATCTAGACTAGATCTGAGGGACAATCGAGGTGAAGCCTGATTGCCCATTGTAGTTTGTTGTTTGTAAGTAGATTGATCTATTTACCAGCGACTCGTGTTTATTAACACGTAGTCGGGTAAGCGTGCGTGGGTCGCACAGTGGACTGCAGTCGGGTCAGAGGGTACATACGTGTACTAACTACTATTAAGAATACTGTGTGTATTCTAGAAAGCTAGACGCCAAGGGTTTTAAGTTACGAATTTAATTCAGTTGAATTGAGGTTAATTGGAAAGCCTCGGAGCGAGGTAGAATACAAAAGTTATATTTATAGAACATAGTGAAACTAGTATCTGTTGGTACAAAAGGTGTTCGACGGTTGTGAATAAGTGAGATAAAAGTACCATAAAAGGTTACGATGGCAACTTCTTCGGGTTCCGATCTAGAAGAGTTTAGGAAAAAACTCATTCATGAAGCCAAAACAGAGTTAGAACTGCGCGGCAAAGAACTAACTGCCTATGTACAGCAGATGGTGGCAGCAGAAGCAGACCGCAGAGAGCGGGAACGAGTCAGTGAGGCAGAAAAGTTGGAGAGAGAAAAAGTCAGAGAAGCAGAAAAAGCAAAAGAAGAGGCAGACCATGTAGAGCGGGAAAAGGTCAGGGAGGCAGACCGAGTAAAAAGAGAGAAAAAGGAAGAGGCAGACCGAGTAGAACGAGAGAAAAAGGAAGAGGCAGACCGAGTAGAACGAGAGAAAAAGGAAGAGGCAGATCGGAAAGTAAGGATTCAAGTGGAACAGATGAGGATAGATGCGGGCGTGAGTGTGCCAGTAGAAGGTAACAGCAACAACAGCGCCAACACGGCAAATCATAATAGCGCTTCGTGGATAAAAAAGAAAATTCAACCTTTTTCGGAAGACAAAGATGACATCGGCGACTATTTGAAACGGTTTGAAATCAAGTTATCTAAATTTAACGTTCAAGAGAAGGAGTGGTCCGAAATTTTGCTGGACTTCGTGCACGGACGAGCCCTCACGATTTGCCAGAACCATGACCACTCGATGCAAAACAGTTACCAGGTGCTCAAGAAAGAACTACTGAACGCGTATGGACACAACGCGGCAACGTTCTGGAAAAAATACTACGACAACACACCATCCAGCCAGGTAGATCCACAAACAACCATAAATTTGGAAAAGGATTTCTTCAGCAAGTGGCTTGGGTTCGAGAATGTGGAGAACACATTCGACAGTCTGAAGAGCTTCATCCTGATCGACAACTTTGTCAATAAGTGCGATCTCCAGTTGCAGTCCTTTATAAAGGAAAGAAACCCAAAGTTGATTGAAGACTTGGTGGAAATTACTAGGATCTATAAAAACGCATAGCCTAATAACCCACTTTCAGTTACAGACCACAAACCAGTCATTGACTTGGTAAATTATGTTAAGAGAAATGATGGTAATGATAGGGCTTATGACAGAAGAAATGATAATAATGATAGGGATTATGGTAGGAGAAATGACAGGTCCAGGGAACGTAGGAACAATAGTCGGGATAGTTATGAGGACAGATACGATAGAACGAATAGGGAAAGTTACAATAGTAGGGAAAGTTATGATAGAAGGATAGATAGACCTAAAGCGGGTATTAGAGATATTAATGAGGTGATTTGTTTTAACTGCCAGAAAAAGGGACACATAGCGTATCAGTGTGGGAAACAAAAAGGGTATGAAGCTGGTAATAGGGATGGCACAAGTGATAGGAAAGGTAATCATAGAAACCGTAGACAAGATAGGGATAATAGGCCACCAGATAGGGTTAATTTTGTCAGAAGCATCCAAGACAGGGATCGTGATAGCGGAGATAGTGAACCAGATGAAGAAATTAACTACGTTGACTGTGGGGAGGATAGATTTAAAGTATATCTGGGCATGTTAAATAATAAACATATTAAGGTAATCCGAGACACAGGTACTAGTACCCTCGCTGTCCGCACAGGACTAGTGAAGGATAAGGATTATTTGGGTAACTCCAAATCAGTAAGGTTGGCAGACGGTACAGTCAAGAGGTTTGAAGTGTGCAAAGTGTTCCTTAGATCGCCATTGTACACATGGTACTGTGAAGGGGTAGCCATACCAAGGCTATCGAGAGATGTATTACTCGGGAATGTAGCAGGTGTCAGAACCGCTACGGACAAGTAGGTTAGGAATTGGAGAAGTAGAGGTAGCAACATAAGGCGAAACAAACCTAGAAAGGACGTAATTTGTTTTCACTGCCATAAACATGGACACATCGCTAGAGACTGCTGGAGTAGGGCAGAACAGTCTACACAGACGATTGCGAGTTCGGATAGCAGGCGCAGGTCTACATCCGATAGCCATGAAAGAATAGATGACTGTGGTGGCGGTAAACACATGTCATACCGAGAGGGAAGGCCACACGCGGTCTATACAAGGAGAGATTTAAACTCCAGTTGGAGAGAACAAATGCATGGGTCGTACAGATAGCCAATGAAACATAACGCTATACGACCATAGTCTGTACTTAACTATGTAAATATCTGTTAGTTCAATTAGTTCATTGTTAATGTTGTAACAAATTTTCTGGTCTAGTAGTCTCTACTAGATGGGTATAAGAATACATTAGTTATTTGCAAATAGTGGATATGGTATTTATTTAACTTTGTAATTTGGTTGTTTTTTTAGTGTATTTATGAATGGTATATATGAGTGTATGGTTAGGAAGGGCATTGATAAGGCGACGATGCATTTTTTTTATCGCGGAACAAGTAAGTTTGTGGGTTCACTTAGTTTATGTGATCACAATCATTCATCAGGAAAGAGTTAGGTCGAGTTGGGACAAGTAAGTGGAGAAAGGAATAAATACACTTATTAATGCCCGTCAAACGTTAGGTAAATAGTGGGGAATAGGTGGTGATGCATTTCCATTTGTCATACTAGGAGAATGTCTGTCCTGACGGGTGAGGAACAACGGAACTTCTTGAATATGTTGTGACGTCGTTAGCTTGACCCACATATGGTGTCGGCATGAACTGTATTGTATATGCATCGTACTATCACCCACTGGACACCACATTGGACAGTAGAACGCCTTAGTGAAGTATGGGTGGAAAAGAACTTGATTTTGGGACATTGTAGTTGAACCGAAGTCAAGACTCAAGTTGTTGTTTCTATGTTTCCCCATACTTTTTGGCCCTTGCTCATTGTAAGACTAAGACTGTAAAAAAAAATTGACTGACAATTTTATTTAGCGGGAGGGGGAGGAGTTGTTATGACATGATTAGAGTGTAGATTTATTTCGGGGATAATCAGGATAAGTTTTTCATTAGTGACGGAAGTGACGATAGGTTAGATTAAAAACAAGGAGAGAAGAGATTGACGCTATCAAAACAAGTCGCTTTTGAGATAGAAGACAAGACGCTATAATCCATAAGAAAACGACAACGACGGATCCCTTCTTGAGTATTAAAGTTCATTTTATTGTTGAAGCAGCGTCGATTTACTATATCATTGTTCGGCCTCATTTGTGTTCTGATTTGTGACAGTTTATCGTTCAACACCGTGAATCGGCAACGCAACAATATACATGTGTTTTCAAGTTACAGGAAGTTACTTCCTTTTTCGGGTCTATATTTATTTATGTCTATGCTATTTTGTGAATGAAATAGTGCGGAATGGGTCCATTCACACCGTGTCGCGTACGCCATGGGATCTTCCCTATTTGCTTGCTTGTTGTTGCTTGCTTGCATGTTGTTGTTCGACCTCAGACTTAGAGGAATATATATATAGATAGACATAGCCCATAGATCTAATAATTTAGGCTACCGTAAAATATTTACCATAATCTATACTTAATGTAGGCCTACTTGACTAGATCTATAGATCTATTTATAATTTAGTCAATTAGATATATACAATATTCATTATATACTTCTACTTATTTAATCAGTTAGTACTCAGATATAGAGATCTATTATAGTTTATTAATATATTTACTTTTCAATGCCTAGACCTAATAATATATTACTGATGATTTCTAATGACTGATTTTTTTTATAGTAACAGGCCTACTAGATCTAGGTCTAGACTTTTCTTAAATCTAGTCTAAAATAATGAATGTCTAAGACTCGAGATAATTAAGACTTTCACATACAGATTTTTTTAATAATACGGTTAATAATGTCGACTATGAATTAACTGTATACAAAGTATTCATAAATAAATGTATTTATTTTTTTTTTTTTTTCAAAAAAAAATATAGGTGCCGGTACTCATTATAGATTGCCATACTTTCAACTGGGCCTACTAATAAATTAACAATTATCGTTGAAATACAAGAAAAGTAATAATTTTTTCCCGACATTAAAAAAAAGGTGCCGGTACAAGTACCATCACTAAAATATATGTATATCTTAATCTTATTTCATTTACATTTTTTTTTCGGGGTTATTGCTACTAAATACATTGATACCGGATCGATTTATATAGGGTCTAAGTAAACAAGCAGTATCTCAAGCATTGGATACATTTATTTTTAAATACTAAGTTTTATGGAATAGGCAATCATTGGCGCCTGCAGGGAGGTGCCTCTGAATTCTGAGTAGTCACGTTTTAGCTATTAAAAAATATTAATGAAATACTTCTCCCAGATGTGTTTTTTTTATTACGTAGATGTAGATTTAATCAGAATCCAGGCTACACAGTATACTAGAGGAAGCCGAGAGGACCGGAAAGAGCTGGGAAACCATAAAAAAACTAGCAAGATACTGTGGAGAGTGACGTGTTTTTCTTAAGGCCATATGTTCTATGAGGAACCCAAAGAAATGATGATGATGAGGGAGTGTCACGGTCAAAGAAGATTTTTGAAGGTGGCTTGAGTAAAAGATATCATATGCTACAGTGCAAGTGATCTTTAAAAATGCTTCTTTTGTTTTGAATAAAGATCTTATAGCCGTGATGCCGAGGATCTAGAAGTTGTCAGCTGATAAGATGATCTAAGTATATATTAATAGATTCAATTAAGAATTATTTCTTTTTCAAAATACAGAAACTTTAAATTTAACACACGGAAAGCAATGCACAATAATTATAAAAATAAACTGTTATCAAATGAAGCTGTTAATATATTTCTACTGAAATACTAAATGATCTACACAATAAAATAGAAAGATTGAGACTCTATAATTTACGTCTTCCTAGAATGAACAACTACTCAAGACTGGACGGGATTCTAGCTTTTGCTGTCTTTGTTTACATGACTGAGCCAAACTCTTAATTTATATAATAAAATAACCTATCAAAATTGTATCTTCGACAAATCAGAAATTCTCTAATAGACAAATGGTGCAAAACCTGGCTAAAATACCCCAGCTAACTAGGTCTGCCGGTTGAACTTGACCGGAGCTAGATTAAAATAATAATTACATGAAATGAAATTAAAAAAAAAAATAGACAAACCAAAATATATGACGATTGGAACGTGACAGTGGGGTTGCAATTGCACTACATTGTACTTCCTTGCGGACGCCAATGCATTATTGATTAAAGTGTTAAATAAATTAATGTTCAGAAAAAGTTTGCGCATCGTCTTCTAAGTCTAAATCTAAAGGCCTATAATTTGATCATTGTTAGTTCCCGAACAAGTAATGCTTCTCTTAAGTACAGTTGTTAAGACATGCTGTTATTCTAACTAGAATAGGCAAATCTGTAGTTCATGTCCGACCATGTATGATTTATTATAGGCTTGCACATCTTTGCAAATTTGTTTATAATTGCACATAGAATTAGTTATTATGAATGCCACAAGGTCGAATTTGACAGACATTTGTATGGTGATTTTACAGAAGACAGAAGATCAGCTGGTCTTCCACTGCTAAGATACACTGGTTCATGCAAACGCGACATAAAGCTTTTCAAAGTCGGCACTAACTGCTGGGAAATAGTGGCACAAGAAAAGTAAGCATTTTAAAAGAAATGCACAGTAGTAGTAGAAATAATGATGAAAATACAAAGGATTGGCCTCTTTACTCACAAAATATTATACTAAGGGAAAAAATCATTTAAAGTTTAAATTTTAAAATCACAAAAAAAAAATTCAACAATTTTTTTGTGTATGAAATTGTGTATCGAAAAATGCCGGGTACTTGAAATAAGCTAGTAATATAAAAACACAGATCTTAGGTAAAATACTCATCAAATAACGTACTGTAAATGTGCATTTTCTCGCACTTTTTAAACTCTTTTTCTTTTTATAGCCTCTATCTGGTTTGATCTCAACCATCCGTATTTTCGTGCAGAAATTTTTCTCTATCAGGCACACATACAATTATAGCATAATAATGTCAGTTTAATTTAAAAAGAGAACTGAAAAATGCAAAGTTATATAGGGAAAAAGCCACTTCCGGCCCAATAGCTTTTAAAAAAGATACGAAACGTACTAGTGCAACAAACCCTATTGAATTCGGATTTCCAAATTATGAAAAATTAAAAAATTGCATGAACTTCAGTCATATAGATTAAACACAATTTATAGACATAAAATAAAGTACACACAATTGCGATGTACATATTTTTGTTTCATAAAACTCTTTAATGAATTTGTGTAGTGAATGAAAAAGTTAGAAGTAAAAAAGTTCCCCTTTCAGACCTTTTGGTCTATAGGGCAGATGATGTTAAGATCATCTGATTCTGTGGCCCACGGTTAACGAGGCTGTCATGTGGCCAGCACAACAACCAACCGCCTTTACTTTTTCCAACTAATGTCAGATAACCATTAGAACTGGGTGGACTCAAACGCGCCCGAAAATTCCGAAATAAAAAGCCCAGTCTTCACGAGGATTCGAACCCTAGACCTCCAGTACGGAAGCCAAGCGCTTTACCGCTTAGCCACCGCGCCCTCAAGTGAATGGAAGGGAGGTTAAAAAGGTGGAAGCCGGAAGAGATCATATTGTGTCGTAAGACTCTTGAAACTAGAACGACGATACACAGATAATTATTTAAGATATATACTACTCTCAGGTTTGACTTTAGAAATACTTTAATTAATATCACAAATTACTTTACTTTTACTTTACAAAAGTTTTCAACAATTTCCGGAGATTCCCATGACATTTTCGTAGGCCTATATTTAATAACATTTCAGGGGCTCCTGGTAAATCAAGTGGCCGCGGGAAATCTGTTATATCACGTTATAAAATGGTTTAATTTAATAATTTATACACCTTAAAAATTAGCATGGGTCTATAGAAAGTGCTGGACCCACTGCGGTCGTATATGTTATTGTGCTTAAGGCCTTCCCCTGCAAAATAGCGGCGTATGGTCTGCCGCCGGTCGACTAGTAAAATATAATATATAAAGTGTCTACTTACATAATCCAAGTTAAGAAATACACAGATATGTACACACATATAATGTAGTAAAAATGCATAAATATATACACACTAAACTATCAAGCACTTTACTAAGTAACATACCACCAAATCCAACGTAAGGAAAAGAAATGAGATAAATATAGTCCAACGTTCAAACAGAGATGTTCGCTCAGAGAGAAAATGAGACGATTTGCTAAATCTTGTCCATACAAAGATGGATGAGAGATAGGGCGAGAGGGGAGTAACATAATATCAAATATGGCAGTTTGTCTGAAGAGCCGCGTGTTTCCTGTGTATAGATAGACACACCACGCGGACGCCATTGATTATGGCTTGCAGGTCAATTATTCCGGGGAGGGGGCATTTCATTTGGGGGAGGGGTTGAACCCTGTCCCCCCCGGCTACACCCATGATTAAAACTGCTTAAGTTTCCGAAGCTTGCTGACCAATAAAACTCTTATCGCGATTGCCTCATTCGCCATTCTCTAAGGCCGCACATGCTCTTTCTTTAAGCTTACTTTATGTGGACCTTGGGCCTTATTCTGTGCCTTTTTTCTCCCAACTTTTGGTGTTATTCTTAAGAGATTTTTATCGCGCATACATAGGTTGACATCAGTGTATGTAGACAATGGGGAATCTGCACCTCTCCTCAAATATCATGTTTGTGGTGGAATAATAAAATATGCCTTGTGAACATCGAGCGTGTGTCATTCAATTATAATACCTAAGCCAGCCAAGGTGAATGCTGATTTTGTAACAATTTTAATGCAGGGGTTCGTCGTTTTTGATACTATATTGAATCCACCTTAAAACAGATGCAAACAGCATTAGTATTAATAGTCAGTAAAATAGCTAAACTCTTTTCTGCATCCGTTCAATGAAGGAAAAGAGAACAACGCTGGCAGAAGAAAAACGCCAGAGAAGAAAAGCAAGGCCTATGACACTAGCTGCAGCTGGAATAACCTGCCCAGTGTGTGGCCGAACATTCCGGGCTCGCATAGGTCTCACCAGCCACATGAGGAGGCATACAAGCAAGTGCAAAGCCATCAGCCACCAGGATGACATCATCGAACCACGATGAACGTACTATATTGGTTTAGTTCTATTTTTAATGTCCTTATCAATACCATATCGTTTGAGATAATGGAGCTTAAGAAACATAAAAAATAAGTTATTAAAGTGATTGGCCATAAACGGGCTCTTTACTTTTTTGGTAAGGATTAGTGGGCTAGCTATTTAACTAGATGCATACAGAAGACAGTCTGTCAACTGTGTCCTGTAAGCCTAGATTCAACAATACAAGTCACGCCATTAGCTCTAAGGATTACAATATTTTTTACTTTTGTTTTTTCACCTTCATCTGAAACCTTCATCTGTGGGAAGCGTGGTCGAGAGGCTAAGTGCGGCTACCTAGAAGGGGGTTCGAGGTTCGACACCCGACTCGGGCAGAGTTGTGTTTACTGAGCGCCCAAAGGCAGCACGGGAAACCAACTCCTAGATATCTCCTCCCCCCATTGGTCCACAAATGAGATTGGACCAAAGCGCTCTGAGCATGCTATAAGCATGAAATTAGCGCTATATAAAAGCTATAATAAAACATCGAAGAAAATTTCTAAGGATCGTTTATGAAGAAATATGTTGATGTGGTTGTAATCATGACGCAGAACACCAAACAGAGTAGGTGCAAGTACTTATCCCTGTTCAACATCGTTGCTGACTTTAAAGCAGTCTTAAACTCAATCCTTTTTTTTTTTTCATTTAATCATGAACAACATTTAATACTGTTACTGTGGAGATATGTGATCTTTTCGAGGAGCTTATTTATGTGACGATCTTAATGGATGACCTTTGGATAAAGGAGATGTCATATGTCATAAAGGGTCTTTCGTAGTGTTGAAAGCTCTTTGACCTAAGATCATAAGACTGTGACTTGCCGGGGATCCATAATTTTGCTAGACTTCAGGACAGAAAACTCAAAAGAAAAATAGCAATTATACATAAAACACTGAACCATAATATTCAAATTCAAAAACAAAATTTAATAAAATACTCAGAAAGGCAGAAAGAAAGAAGCACATTCCTCGTACCATATGCTAGGACAAATTTGTACAAAAAGCTCCTTCTACCCTAGCGCTATTAGAGTATGGAATGGATTGCCTGAGCTAGCCAGGAAAACCAGTGACTTGGAAAATTTAAGTCATTGGTTAATATGCAAGACTAAATGCATGACGCGTAGGATGTAATCATCTTCTTTTTTTGAAGTAACGTCTGTATTGTATAAGAAGATATGTTACAACGTTACTTAAAGTAATGCTTTTTAAAAAAAAAAAGCTGCAATAAAACATTACCTAATGCACCTGTTTTTTTATCAAGCTTATAGCACTCAAACTGTCTATCTATCTGGTAAAATATAGGAACACATTCATTTTCCTTTGTTCTCAAATTAAGTAAAAAAATTAAACGATTGTTTATTGTTCTAAAAAAAGCAGGATTCAATTAAAAAAAAAACTGAATTACCTTCTGGTAATTAAAAAAAAATGGAAAAAGACTGATTTCTGGAGCATATATCTACTCTAAAGGACAAACCATGGGAGTAGCTAGGAGGGAGTCGGAGTTTAATGTCTGATTTTTTGCTTGGATTTTATTTATTTTAGATGATATTTTAATTAAAAAAATGTTGCCCCAGTGCAGCCATTGGGGTTTTAAGTTTTAAACCCCCTACCAGTTAAACCCCTCTCTTCTATTAAAAAAAATACGCAAACCACAATCCCCAAATTCCATAACCTTAGCTTAAGGAAGATTTAGATTTTAAAAACCCCTCAGAAATTTACTCTTTAGTATACAAAAAGCAAAGTACACATCCATAATGCTATGGGTGTTGCGAAAGGGTTTTCAGTTTACCCCCCAACACCTTCAGCAGGGTTTGAAACTAAAATATACCCTTTAAATATAAAAAAAAAATGAAATTTATGCACAAAATTCTTGAGCGTAGCTAAGCCAATGTTTTTTTTTAGTTTAACCCCTCCTCCAGATGGCTTTTTTTTAAAGTTTAAAACACTGCAGAGGGTTTTGAGGTTGAAAACCCCCTCTTCAATATTATTCTAAAGCAAACTACTCTCACTAAATTCTATGAGCGTAGCTAAGTGGCTCGTGGAATTTGTTTTAAAAAAAATACTCCAGGGATCTTTTTAGTTTCAAACCCATCAACAGTTGATTTTGACGATAAAATTTTCCTTTTCGATAATAAATCCAAAGCAAACTACAGTCATCTAATTCCAAGAGTGTACGTAGCCAAGAGAGTAGCCAATAGAGGTTACAAATGTCTGCTATTGGTATTGGGCTCCATTATTAATGTAGAGTGAATAGTTGGCCCAAATGGAAAAAGACTAAATATGACTCAACAAAGATAGCTAAAGCAAATTTTAGGAATCAAGGAAATCCTATGCCGAACTAGGAGTCGACCCCTTAGTAAGGTTGTGACAGAGAGTAGAAATGAGGTTTGCAGGAATTACGCACGGAATAAGTTGTAATGACATAGAGGCCAATTCAATTCCTCTTGCTGATAAGAACGGGTAGTCTACAATAAACGTCTTCCAAAAGAATGAAGGGGAATTATGTAATAAAGATCAATTATATATTTAATTTATTTATATATTTTTTTTGCGGAATAATATATGTAGATACCTCAGAATATGTATTTTGTTGATTTTTAATACCCAAAATAGCGCTTGGCTCCAAGACTCCCTCAGACACTCTTGCTGGAAAAAGCGGGAAATCTACAATTTTTCTACTTATTCCAAGAAGAACCTATTCTAGGATACAATAAACGTTTTCGAAAAGAATGAAGGGTCAGAATGTAATAAATATTAATTATTTACACACACGTGCATAGATAGGCCTTTCCCCCCTACCCTCGAAAAAAATCCTGGCCACGCCCATGGGGAAAACTAAATGTAATTACTGACTTCCTATCTAGACTAAGAATAGACCAACATGACATTGATTACAGATAACTGGAATGTAATATTTATTCATTTCAGAGTTATTTGGTTGCTAGGATGGGAATTTGTAATGAACTGCCTTTTTGTTTTCAAAGGTGGAATATATGTTTATACACGAACTGTATTTTTTACATGTTGATATATATATATATGCAGCAATGGCAAAAATCTAAGCGTGTGTGGGAAAGCACCAAATTGACCACGGCAACAAAAATCCTTGTCTACAATGCCTGCGTCCTAAGCACACTCCTCTATGGCAGTGAGAATAGGGCAACATGCGTCAAGAACACAAATTAAATAGCGTCCACCTACGTTGCCTGCGACGCATTATGTGCATCTCCTGGAGGGATAGTGTCACCAACCAGAAGGTTTTCACACGGCCAACATGCACAGCATCTATGCTCTCCTTCAACAGAGAAGACTACGCTGGTTGGGTCAAGTCACGCGCATAACAGATGGAAGAATTCCGAAAGAAATCCTATACGCTGAGATAGCAGAGGGAGCCAGACCCAAGGGCCTCCAAAGATTAACTTACAGAGATGTCTGCAAGCGAGGCATGATGGCAACGGGCATCGACCAAAGCATGTGGGAGGAGATAGCCCAAGACCGAACAGCATGGAGAAAGACTTTGATTGCTGGTACGAACTTTGCTGAATGCAAAAGAAATGAAGCTGCATCGGCCAAGAGAATGAAAAAGAAAGCTGCCCTGCTGTCAGCCAGCCCTAAAACTAAGGAATATAAATGCAAGAATAGTGGCAAACTATGCCCATCCAGAATTGGCTTGATCAACCACTCCAGATTCTGCATTGTCTTAAGACGTAACCAAAGCCAGTGACTCATCTCGGCACATCCATTGTCTTCCGAGACAGA
>JADKLZ010071522.1:11771546-11811309 GCA_021533235.1 Biomphalaria straminea
TATAGCTTTTATATAGTGCTACTTTCATGATTATAGCATGCTCAGAGTGCTTTGGTCCAATCTCATTTGTGGATAAGTGGGAGAGAGGTGGTATCCAAAAGTTGGTTTTCGTGCTGCCTTAGGCGCTCAGTTAACACAACTCTGCCCGAGTCGGGTGTGGAACCTAGAGCCCCCTTCTAGGTAGCCAAGCCAAGCCAAGTTTAAGCATACTTATCCTCTCGACCACGCTTCCTACTGTATAAACAAATCATTAATAAAATTAACAAATTAACAAGTGGTACACAAAATAATTATTGACATACGAAAATGGAGTGAAACCTTGAATTATTGAGAATGCATTGTCGCATTCTTATGTTTAAACCAGTGGTCTTCAAACCTTTTTTGGCCTACCACACCCTTTTCGTATTTTTTCGTTTAAAAAATCCGCCAGCGCCCCCCTCTTACGAAAACACGTATAAACAATTATGAGAAAACACTTTTGAGCAAAATAGCAACTATTTACTAATGTGTATACTGTCAACAACACTTATCCCGCAAGGGAGAATGCCAAAGTTGATCTTCTTTGGCGAGACAAGAGTAGGACGTGTTTACCCCCGGTAAGCGCTATAAAGAAACACTCAGGCGCCATTTCGTCCTCACTTGCATAGAGGAAAGTACCTTGCAGTAGATGACTCCTGAGAGAGACAGTTGAATAGTTTTCACAAAAGCTGCGGAACAAACATTTGAGACTCAAAGAAAAGACATTATTGAAGACAGACCACCAGAAGACAACAGCTTTGTCTGCATAAAATTCATGTAAATCTGCAGGTCGATATCGAAGTCCAAAAGTAATAAAAATTATAATTTTATAAAAAAAAATATGTTGAATAATTTACAGTGACTACTCATTTACAGTGATTACACACAAAAATAAATCCCATTGACATCACTTTCTTTCAAGTCCTAAAAATGGCCCCCTGTGACGGGTTGCCGCGTGTGACGTATATTTAGCTTGTTTGGTGTCTAGGGGATGATTATTTTTGAAGTAACGACCCATCAGAAGATAAATCGGGAGCAGACACGCAACGAGACAAGCAATTAAAGAGAGATACAAATGATAAAAATATAAAGAATATTTATTTACATAAATATTTACATAGAAAATAAAAAAGGGAGGGTTTGTATCTAACTCAAATCAATACTATATTTGATCATCACTCTTGCACTTAATGAGAGAATATGTCACTTTGTCCTTGGTACTTAGCTATTTCTGTCTTGATTGGATCGCAGTTGTCTGTATCCTGGCTTGCAGTGGCATTTCTAGCGGGTAGAGGGACGCCGATGATATAGTCCTAGTGGAGTTTTAGTTCAAAAGTTCCAATATTGGTAGTGGACACAGTAGGGCGAGTGGCCGGCTAACGTGGGCACAAGTGTACTGCGGGCAGAGCTAATCTGCCGTGGGCAGCGTAGGGCGCAGGATAAGTCCAGTGAGTTGGCGGAGCTATGACGTCTCGCACAGAACGGATCTATAGGGACGTCGTACCTAATGGGCTGACAGGCGGGCTGTCAAATAGGCACGCTTGAGCCGATAGCGCCAAGTGGACGATGAGTAGTGACTTTCAGCGCTGAAAAGCACTTAATAGTACGTGATACTCGTAGTGGATCCAAGTGAGCAGACGATACTGATTAGTACCAAATAGGCGAGTGTAGTATTGGCTAGAGCCAAATAGGCAAGTGGTACTCAGCGTAAATAGGTAGATGTGTCAATACACATAGGCAGATGTTTCAATATACATAGGCAGACACCTGAGGGAGGGACAGTGAGAAATACACAATGCACAAATTAAATATAAATGAAATAAGTAAAATACACATGATAATATCCAGAATGAAATATACACAAGCTAGATAAAATAAAACTGTGTTTAACGTAGACTCACCACCAAATATTCCTCTAAGAGTAAGAATAAATGAACTAGTCCAGGCTCATGTGGCAAGTGCCAGCGGGAGAGTGAAAATGAAAATGAGCTAGTGTCTACTCTGAAATAGATTAGCTTATAAAAGTCGGAAGTAAAACCGGAGACAGGAAATGTGATAAGATAAGGATTGTCTCTCACGTGGAGGCCTAGTGGCGACTTCCGCACATATTGGGAAAGTCACGAGGGTGTGGACATGAGATAAGGGACACACCTTGGAGGGTCAATAGACGCGTGGCCTCGAATAATCTCTTTGATCGAGGAGAGGCGCGGGTATGGATGGAAGAATGAACAATCCTACCCAGACGGTGTCGACTACCCGTCGGACCTCCGGTGCATATGATCAAAGTAAGCGATTGCGCGCTTATCTCTGCCCCAGTCAAGGAGAGATAAGCGAGGAGTGGTGACAGTCATGGATCATGTGTTAGATATTAGCGTAAAGAGGAAATAGGTGTGGTTTTTGTGAAGAAATAGGGCATAGAAAGGGGAAATAATTAAAATAAAATAAATAAATAAGGATACATAATAATTAATGCTGTGATAAAAGTGAGCGAATCTGACAGCGGGTTTTTGACTTGTCACACAAACATAGATCTAAACTACATCTATATCTAGGTCTATAATGTATTTTGCATTAACTTTATAATAAACCATTTAATTGTAATTGTAAATTAGCTTTCACTTTACACTTTAATTAAACTTAACTTAGACTTAGGCATTGTAAACTTTAAACTAGATTTAGTATAGACCTTAAAAACTAAAAGCCATCATTTTTTCATTATCAGAAATGTTTGAAAAATAATGACCTGCATATGAATGATTAAGCAGTTACCTGTTACCTGTTACGTATCCCTTAGTCTGGTGGACCGTTGCAAGACTTGTGGACCATCTTTCTCCATTCCTCTCTATCCTTCGCCCTGTTTAAAACCTCGTTCAATGGTAGGCCTTTCCATTCTTTGATGTTGTCTTCCCACCGCTTTCTCTGTCTGCCTCTTTTTCTTTTTCCTGGTACTGTTCCCTGGAGGAAGGTCTTTGCGAGTCCCGAAGATCTTGTTACATGACCATACATTTTGAGCTTTCGTTTCTTCACAGTATTTAGCAGGTCATCATGGGGTCCGATCGCTGCCGTTACCCTGTCTCTAATCTCTTGATTTGTGATGCGGTCTTTAAATGCGACGCCTAGGATTCCTCTGTAGCATCTCATTTCCATTGCTAGGATCCTCCTCTCTAGCTCCGCAGTCAGCGTCCAAGACTCACAAGCTCATAGAAATGTGGCCATGACCAGGGAGCGCATCAGTCTGATTTTGGTGCCGAGGGCCACGCCTCTGTCTCTCCATACCAGCCTGAGTTTAGAAAGGGCCGCCGTGGACTGTGCCACTCGGACCATCAGTTCAGGCCCCGTTCCCTCATCCGAGACAATAGCTCCGAGGTATTTAAAGCTGCCAACGCTATTTAGCTCCTCGCCTCCAATACTGATTGCCTTTGTGAAGCCCTGTTGACTATTGGTCATGATTTCGTTTTTTTCTGCACCTATTCGCACGCCACAAGCCGCCGAAGTCCTGCCAACGCGCATCACTAGGTCGGCCAGCTCATCCCCCGTCCCCGCTAGGCCATCAATGTCATCCGCGAAGCGCAAGTTTGTAACTTTTCTTCCTCCAATGCCCACAGCACCTTCAAATCCATCGAGAGCACCTTCCACCATTCTTTCAAGGAAGACATTGAAGAGTGCCGGCGAAAGGAGGCAGCCTTGTCTTACTCCAACTGTGGTTTTGAACCATTCCCCAATATTGTTGTTGAAGTACACCGCACTGGTGGCATCCTTGTATAGGTTCTGGATAACTTTGGTTATGTTTGTGTTAATGTTATATTTTTCCATTGTCGCCCAGAGTGCCCCGTGCCATACTCGATCGAAAGCTTTCTTGAAATCAATAAAGACATGGAAAAGATTCTCTTGGTGTTGTAGATATTTTTCACAGAGTATTCTGAGGTTTAGGATTTGCTCTGTTGTGCTGCGACATGATTAAGCAGAGTGATCAACAAATCTTTAATAATAATAATAGTCAACAGAAAAACTTTATTCTTATCCAAACAATATACATTTACAATGTTTTAAAACAAGTTAATTTATATAAATCTGTATTATAGCATATTTTAAGTACTGTGTGAATAGGAGTTACTATACAAAGAACATGTGAGACTAGTGGACATATAAAATTGTTGCATTAGCCAAATAAAAAAAAATCTATGTGAACTCTATGCTTGAAAAAATAATTATGACACCAACATTAATCAATAAATGTTAGCTGCAATAAAAAAAAGCATTTAACAATTTCATGGTTATCATTTATAACTGAAAAAAATTCAGTAGGTTTGGATAAAACCATTTATAATAATGATTCTAATTTTTAATATTAATTTGCTTAATCTAATATAAACAAGGTTCCTTCTGCAAATAATACTTGCATATTCTTCTCAGTATTTTTTGCAATGGGCATTAGGAATGTTTTTTCTTGACATCATTTTCAACCTACACACCTGAGTTTTAGTTTTAGAAAGAATGCACTCCCCCCTCCATATAATTTTAAATGTCTTTAGCATATTTTATACATTAATTTTTTATTTAGATTCTTTTTTTTTCAGACATTGCAACTATGGAGCAAATAATATTAAATTCATCTGTTTTTTGTGGCCCACAGTTAGCAAGCACAATGAACAACAACTTTTACTTTTCCCCACCTAATGCCTTCCCATTAGAGCTTGTTGTCAAGTTCTTGTGTTAGATGTGCTGTTGTATTGTTAAGCAGTGTTTGCAGAAGGCCTGACAGAAATAGTCATTACAATTTATATTATAAAAAAAAATTATATTATAAAAAGGAATGTAAACTGTGCTTAGTGGCCACTTGCTTCTGAGATACCAGCTTTTTGGGTCACAATCTTATTAAAAAGGACCTTTTGAATAATGTTGAAAAATATTCTAATATTAATTCATAGGTCCTTAATGCATTGCAAAGAAAACCGATTTGTACCTTGAAGAGATTAAATACCCCAGATATTTAGATTAAGGTTTTGAGAATCGCCGCCGAAAAAAAAAATCGATATATAATTTTCAATAAAATTTAAGCATAAAATGTGACTAATTGTCTCAAATTTAATTAACTAGAAAAATATTAGTTTGAGTAAAGGTAGGAAAACATTATCTGGTCTTAGAACGTATCTCAACCGTGACTCTTATACTGAAAAAACTCGTTTGAATTATAACTTTTCCAAAGCAAAGTCTTTCTTAAAATAATTGTGTGAAATTATAAAAACTCTGTCTGGAAAGGGGAAAGAAGGTAGATTGCAAATGATTAGTACTCTCTTCTTTCTATACTTTCTGCTAATGATTGCATTTGGAATTAAAGAATAGGGGTGGGGCAACTCGATATAAAACAAGATTACAAAGAGAGTTTGTGTGATACACAAACTCAGAGGCGGCCCCCGTCGGAGTCGGATACCTGTCAAATCCGCCTATTCGCAAGATGTTTCGGATGTTCCTTCTAAGTCCCTGGCTCAATTCCTGTATGCTCCCATCCTTAAACTATCGCAATATTTCTGAAAGAACAGTAAAGGTTAAATCATATTTTCAAAAGCCTTTAGTGTTTTTTTCTAACCGTGACAGACAGACCAACCAACAGACAAAACGCACAAAAATATGTTAGTTTCATTTTAATGGGGGCATTATACAATTTTATTTAAAAAAAAACTGATTTTTTTTTAAATTTAAGAAATTAGTTTAGAATCATGTCATTTCCGGTCTTTACGCTAGTACACGAAAGCCGCTGCTAAAAGTTCATTTTAAAAAATGTGCGTGACATCTACATGTCTAGAGCATTTCTTATAGAAACATTTCCTCCCTTACATTTACGTAATTGTTTTAGAATTGGTGTTTTGTTATTAAAAAATCGCTTGCATAATTAATTTTATAAATTAAATGGTTTGCGTTTAGAAAACTAAAAGTAGCCATTGCACCTAAACTTTTCAAGCCGCATTTAATGGTGAAAAAATATTTTTCGTATCTCTTCTAGTTTCGGCGCTCTGAGTCTGACAGACGGACTGACGGACAGACAGACAAAAATTCATTTTAAAAAATGTGCGTGATATCTACATGCCAAGAGCATTTCATATAGTAACATTTCCTCCCTTAGATTTACGTAATTGCTTCACAGTTGGTGTTTTATTATTAAAAAATCGCTTGCATAATAATTTTTATAAATTAAACGGTTTGCTTTTAGAAAACTAAAGTAGCCGTTGCACCTAAACTTTTCAAGCCGCATTTAATGGTGAAAAAATATTTTTCGTATCTCTTCTAGTTTCGGCGCCCTGATTGTGACAGACGGACAGACGGACAGACGGACAGACGGACATTTTGCACAAACCTAATAGCGGCTTTTTCCCCTTACGGGGGCCGCTAAAAATAACTTATCGCTTATATAATTTTTTTTAGTGACAATTTTTTTTTTATTTATATCTTAACTATAATACAAAAACAAAAAGTATTCGTTTGTCTGATGTGGGGAAAGCGATTGCTTGGATCGTCCCACCCACCTTGTACAACTTTTTTTCATTTTATATTTACTAATCTTACAATTAAAGATAGAGTGTGGTGCGACATAATATACAATAGGTTCACACATCTAACAGATGGTTAGAGTGGGGAGGGCAGTACATGCAATCGCCCCCCCCCTTACACCGAATCGACTGAAATACCAGAAGGGGACTGACATAATATAAAATGCATATATTAATTCGACTAATTTTGTTCACAAACTATGATTTCTCCATAAAAGTAGGACCCCCACACACACACACACTGAAATGGTTTATGTGGGAAGGGCAGTAGAGGTATTCGGCAAGCTGTGACGGAATAGCTCTTTATTGTTGGAGGGCTGCTCGGCCTAAGGCAGACAGTAGCTATCCAGTGAGGCTAAAAAGCCCTTCCTATCGTCAAGAGTGGTTCCTGGCGTTCCATCTTACTACAATCAGCTAGGAACTTTTCATCGGTTACTACCATCTAAAAACACAACATATCTAGAGTTAACCTAGATCTTTTTTTGTTGAGACGTTAATTATTGGCTCAAATAATCCAAAATAAAGATTTATAAATAAAGCGATTTTGTAGTTATAATGTTGCTGATTTTTTAAACTAGATCTAAATTGTTGAAAACAAATACATGAAAGCAACTATTTGTATTAATTTGTATTATTATTTGCATGACAATATTATTGTTATGCATTCAACAGGAGCGAGATTCAATCGTCAGTTTGTTATACTTCAAAGTAGTTATAATTACAAAGTTATCATATTAAAAGAAAGTGAGTTTTTCATAATATATAATACTAGTTGACCGGCGGCATAGCATACGCCGCTATTTACCAGGGCCGGCTACCGCAGTGGGGCCCGCATTTCATAGGACACGCAATTTTATAGGACCCGCTCTAATTTAAAGTGTAAAAATGATTAAATTAAGCCATTTTATTACTTACAACAGATTCACCGCGCCATCCTGTCGATTTAAATGAGTCCCAGGAGCACTAACACATCTATAATCAATAAAAGTTTGTATTTATCATGTTGAAACATGCAATGCAATTTTTAAATTTTTCATATCATACGCCGCTTTTTTGCAGGGCAGGCCTTAGGCACTTCAACATATGCGACCGCAGTGGGCCCTGCACTTTCTTTGGTCCTGTGCTAATTTTTAGGTGTATAAATTATTAAATTGAATCATTTTTAACATGATATAACAGATTTCCCTCGCTAAAGTCAAACTTGAGAGTAGTATCTATCTGTGTATTGACTGGTAGTTATTCTTATCACACAAAACAATCTCTTCCGGCTTCCACTTTTTTAACCTTTCTTCCATTCACTACACAAATTCATAAGAGAGTTTTATGAAACGAAAATGTGTGCATAGCAATTGTGTGTAGGCTTACTTTATTTTTATACTTATAAATTGTGTTTAATCTCTAAGACTGAGGATAAAGCAATTTTTACATTTTTCATAATTTGGAAATCCGAATTCAATAGTAGATATATGTGCATGATTTCACGTTACACTTGAAGTTACTTCCTTTTTCCAGTCCATATTTATTTACGTCTCTGTTATTTTGTTTCGTGAATGAAAAAATTGCGGATTGGGATGCACCATTTTTTATTCACACCATGGTGCGCCATGGGATCTTCCCTATTTACTTGTTGCATGTTGCTTGTTGCTCGTTTGACCTTTTACTTTGAGAAATATATATATAGATACCTAACCAATCCATGAAGTACTCATACAGCGAGTTAAAACAACAAAATTAATAATATCGTAGGTGTTTAGAGTGTTGTTTGTTTTGTTTTAAATGTAGATTTCGTTTAACGATTAAAGTGAAAAAAAAATCATACAGGAGTACTATAAATAAAAACCCGAAACCAACAAAAAAAAAAGGATTTATTACATTCATAAACATTTATAAGTAACATAAAAAAAAAGTGCGTCAGTAGATCGTAATTAAAAAAAAATGAATTCTATAAAAAGGGAATCAATAAGATTGCGATAGTCTTTTTATCTAAAAATAAAATCAATATTTCTAAAACACCTATTATTTACTTACATTTTTTCTTCTTCAGAAAATGTTGAAGGTATAAGTTGCACTGCAAGAGTATTTTCTAAAAAAATGCATATTGCTTGTTTTGTTCCAAGTGTCTCCTACTTGCCGACTTGTTCTTTCAATATACGCTTCCCTCAACAAGATCCTAATGTGAAAGTAAGTATTAATCTATTTGTATTTAATAGGAACCAAAAGTTAATATTTGTGTAAAGCAGTCACAAACAAACAAAAATCATCTTTACTTATTTCATTTAAAGATGTCTGTATATTTTGACTATTATTTTTAAATATCTCTAATATTGTTGGAAATAGCACTTACTAGTTTGATCAATAATGTAATAATTTTAATAAATAAAAATCTTTCTGACTGTCGCAATAACTCCATGCAATAACTTTCAGAAGTTTCCCAAAGAAGGGAGGTGTACCCTAGGGTCACGGGTAGAAATTTAAGTTGGTACGTGTGACAGCTCGATAGCTGTTTTTTTATGTGCATACCGAAATTAGTTGGAAATGTGGAGAAAATATGATAAATGGAATATTTATTTAAAAAAACAAATGTTTACTTAAAGATTCGAATCGAGAAATTGTTTGCATGATTCGAAATGGCTTTGTATACTGATATAATCAGTCAAATTATTATGTTATAAATTAATCAATGAAAGCATATTAATAGTTTCCATAGCAACATAAATTTATTGCAAAAGAGAATTGGTAAGAGAGAAGGTAACTCGTTTTTCTTTCTTAAAATAACAATTTGTATACTAGATCTTGATCTAAAACTGATGATAAACTAAAAAATGCATTAGAAGAGGTTGCCAATGAACTTGAAAACATGATGTAAAATTTAAACAAAAATATTGAACGGATAACATCCGTTTAACATTAACACAACAACGATGCCAAAGGTTTGTCACTTTCGGAAGTAAAGCAATAGTATGAATAGACTTTAAGCGGATTTTAAAAAAATAAACAAAAAGAATATACTTCACAAATTTAGGTAATTTTGGCTATTGCTACTATATAAGACAGGGGCTTACACAAGTAAGATTTAAAAAATATGGAAACATGGACTGAAACTTCTGAGTTTTTTTTCTATAATTAGTTGGTTTTTTTTTTCAATTATTTTCTTTAATTCTTTACTGACAATACTTTTATTTTACCATTGACAACACTGACACGTTTAAGAAGTATCCAAATTTAGCGTGCTAGTAATAAACGTAGTATATCTAAATGATGCTCCTGATTTTAGGCTGTGCGTCAAACCAAAGTTATACCCTTCAAAAACTCACATTTCAAAAGTATACCTTTTTCGAACTAAAATATTCATAATATTATTATTATTATTTTGGAAAAAAAAAAAGAAAAACAACTTCTTGAGGTTTCCACTTACATAAATTCCAGTCCTGGCACTAACAAAATTTGTTTACAAATGTGGATAGGCGAACATCGGATAGTAAATAATGCTTTTGTCATATTACTCTGAGTGAGCTTTTCACTTTGTTTTCTAAATTCATCCCGGGAGAGGTGGAAAGAGAGACCTTACATCCAGCCCAGCAAGTCTACGACGACATACCACAAGGTATCCGTCATTAGAGACTCTAACTGGAGTGGAGGACGTTATACAGCCTTGTGACTGTTACATACTTGGAACATGAGAAAAGGGCCTATGATAAGTGTGTGTGTGTGTTCTAACTAGTATATTCGGTGTTATGTAAATCAACTACTATTTCATCAATTATTCTACATTAACAAAAGAACATTACATTTACAATATAAACTTATCAAGTCTCTGTACTACTGTAAATAATGTATTTGTTAACACTTGGAATGCATGTCTCTTCGTTAATAATATGTCTGTAATACAAATCAACTTCCTAAACTATCGCCAATTTGCTTTTTCTGTTCGCCTATTGTACTATGTCATTCGTCTGTCTTACTTCGTCACTACTTTGACCGTCACTAAAACAATACACAATATATTTACATACCAAAACTTACATACTCTCTAACTAAACTAGTACATATTATTTCCTCACCCTTAAAAAAATTGTCTACCAATTTTGTTAGCGGCCACCGAAAAGGGAAAAGACGATATTAGTTTTGTGTGTCCTGTCTGTCCGTCAATCTCGTTTAGCTCTCATAAATGAGAAGAGAAAATGAAAATCTGACATCACAATAATTTAAATCATTCAAAGTTCCGATGCAACGGCTATTTTTTTTTAAAAAGCTCAAATTCTAATTTTTAAAAATCATTTATGAAAGCAGTTTTTGTAGAGAAAAAATTTTACTACAAAGAAGACATAATTTAAGACAATTAGTAATGATGAGTAAAGTATTTTAAATAAAAAATATTTTGTTGCTAATTACAGTACAATCAAACTTAGTACTTTTTAAAGGGGAGACAATCATTAATCAAATTTTTAACACAATATCCCAATGGTTATAGATTTTAGTGTCCAAATTTTTTTTTCATATTTAAATTGTTAAGTTATGTAACTTATTGTTATACAAAGTACTATATTTACACACAAAAAATGTTTATTAATTTTTAAAGAGAAAATATATATTTAGTTTGCAATATAATTCGGATTAGATTTAAGATAATTAATAATGTTATAAATCGTATTCTCTTACATTTATGTAAACTGACCACAATCGTGTACTAATACTACCTTCCAATTTTTTTTCCTAAAAAAAAATAACTTCCACCTATCTCTGGGATCGGTAACTCGCGGATTGAGAGCCACATTCGGGTCTTTGGATGTGAAGTTGCGACTCTTTAGATCCATACTGACATATTCTTTTATTTAATCGAAACTTTACAAAAAATAGTTCTGAATCGTTTAACGAGGATAAGCACCGATTCTATTATACACCTTTCTCCCATTACATGCGTCTTCACTGTTGTCAGTCCATCAGAAGCTCTCTAATGACGCCATTGTCGGATGTTTCTATGTAGGTTTAAATTCTCTTTCGACGCAAGACCGATTGGCGTCTTCACCAATCGCTTTCACTGTGACGTAAAGTTTGTTGTTTCAATTCAATGAGTTTGAAGCGATCATCTTCTCAATCTTAGAAGGAATCTAAAAGTAAAGCTAATCTGGTGAGCAGGAGGTAATCTTCAACCACAGACGAAATGCCAAACAAGCAATAGAGGAAGTCGACAATCGTTTCAAATATAAAATACGTTTAATGCTTAGTAAGGGGTCCGTCAATGTCCTTCTTTACTTTCGTCTGTAGACTCAATAAAATCCGTCTTGTTTTAGTGTCGACTAGATCATTTTACTATTTAAGCTAACTTTTTCATTTCCGTAACTAAGTAAAACGTATCCCTTTATTATTCCCAAATAAATCTACGTTCTAATCATGTCATAAAAAATGTAACATATTTGTATGCGAAATATATTCAACTTTCTTTTGTACTGTCACTTCCTAGTCTTGCGACATGAAGACACCGCACAAGTTGCCCATTTTGTCAGGTATATTTCTTCCGAAGGTCAAAAAGAAGAAATTTAAGGATTGCTACCGCTCTCGGGAAAAACTAGATGGGAAAATATAGTGCATGCCGTGCAAAAATACATTAAAAACATTAACATCGATTCAAATAAAAATAATAATTAAATAGCAACTGACGGAGCCAAAAATATGACAAGAAAAAAAAGCCAACAACAACTTTTTGAAGTAAAATAAAACACACAAATTCTTATGTTTTACTGAATAATACACCCAAAAAAGCGCTTTGTGCCCAAAACGATCCCGACCGAAATAGTTGAGGTAATGCATTTGGTAATTAAGATTGTTAACAGCATCTTGTCAAAAGCACTCTACCATCCTCAGTTTAAAGACTTCTTAAAGTGAAGACTCTGTATTCTTAGCTCCTTCATCCCAATAAAATGCGATGGCTTTCTAAAGGTTGAATCCAAATTGATCCATATAGAATAGTTCCTGGATCATTAAAAATGCAATTGACCGATTTAAAAAGTAAAGCTTTGTGAAATGGAAGAATAACAGAGTTGAAAATCAAATTGGAAAAGTTTGAGTTCCATAAATGTATGTATCGCAACAAAAGTGGACAACTTTAAAAGAAATGCCGAGCGTTGATTCGGCGCATGGAATATTTTTCCAGATTGCAACAGTGAGAGCAGAAGTTGACATTTATAGTGCTATCATCGTATCAAGATGCATATTCGTGCGAGAAATCGTTTTTTTGTTTCATGAATATAATTAAAAGGGATGGGAGGACGACATGGGAGAATAGACGGGCTTACCTTTGAGGGAGGTTTTAAACAAGGCTAAAGATTGTGAGAAACGGAGAAAGACGGTCGACAAGTCTTGCTTGGTGCCCTACCGGTCCTACAGACTAAGGGATAGGTAAGGTAAGGTACGGTAATTAAAAGCAAGGTAAGAAGCCAACTAACAATTGAGAATTTAGATTCATGTTTGAAACTAAAAACAAGCTATGAGAAAAATGTATCCAAACTTTCTAAAACCACGCGAAGCCAAAGCTCCCATTAAATTTGTTTGATCAATTGTTTGTTAGTGAAGTAAAAGTAAGTGTTTAAGCTAATGGTTAATTGCTTTAGTTGTTACCGAAAAAATAATTATCTAAAAATGACATATTTAATTTATTGTGAAAAAAAATACTTATACTTTGTCCCACAGGGTTACATGTATGCATGTTTTTTGTATTCTATATAAAAATAAACAGATTATTTTTTTCCATTAAAAAAAAATGTGCGAGTACTATTTATTGCTGCAAGAAAAAATGTGTGGCTCTTTAAAACTTTAACATTTTGTAAATTGTAATTTTTGACTCTTTCGACTCAAAAGGGAAGGGTTGCCAAACCCTGACCTATTCTTTGATCTGCTGGACCGCTGGGTCAGTACATAAGATCTGACAACCATCTTTCTTCATTCCTATTTCTCTTTGATATAATTTCATTCGGAGGTTGTTTTTTTTTTCTGAAAATATTGAAGCCTCCTTAATTGAACCACATCGGGGGCCGATTTTGAGTTTGTGTTTGTTGTCTTTGTAACCTTGTTTTTTTTTTTTTTAAATTACAGTCACATCTTTTTTTACAATAGCAAATATTAAGGGGAAATTTCAAAAATACAATAAATTTGGGAATAAACAAAACAACACACACATTCTCTTGACATTTCAGTACATTCACTGGTATCTCAAAAAGTTTATTCACTTGTACGTGCAAGTAACAGTAACGTTGTTTCTGATTCCAAGTACAATTTCATTGTTCATTTTCATCGACATTCATCACTGGAAATAATTAAAACTTTATAGCATTTTCCTATTATTGACACGAAGAACAAAACATTCCTTAACAACTTATGACCACGTTTAAACAGTAGTACTTTAAGCGCCCATAAATGGTCATCCCATAAATAGATTGAAGTTTCTTTCTTCATTCGCTTACCATTTCTTCTGGAATCTAAAATTTACAAATGATCGATGCGATCATGCGATCGAGGGCATGAAAAAGCCTTTGGACCTCACACCAGCAAGTGTGCCCCACTTAATTCAAAAAAATGACTCAATCAGTAGTGATCGTGCAATGCAAATAGAGCACTGTGCAGAACTGTACCAGATTGAAAATGTCATCTTGCCAACTGTTTTATCTAAATCCAAACCATTTCCAGTTTTGTGCGAATTAAACGAAACACCATATGTAAAAGAACTGACCACAGACGTTGACATGCTTGCACACCGGAAAGCACCCGGAGGAGATGGTATTTCTGCTGAAGTCATTCAGGCTGGGAAGCATGCGCTAATAAAGCGACTCCATAATCTGCTAAGTTTGTGCTGGAAGCAATGAATGGTCCCCCAAGAATTGAAGGATGCCAACATATTAACAGTTTAAAAAAAAAAAAGGGCGACCGCACCGACTGTAAAAGTTATAGAGGCATATAACATTTAGCATATTTGGGAAGGCTTATGCCGGATTAATACTGAAGCGGCTACAGATCTGGGCAGAACGAGTTCACCCAGAATCGCGGTGTGGCTTTAGAGCTGGTAGATCCACAACAGATATGATCTTCTCCCTGCAGCAGCTACATGAGAAAAGCAGAGAACAAAGGCATCCCCTCTTTATAGCTTTTATTTACTTAAATCGGTTGTCCAAACAAGCAACAGTAACTAGTGTCAACTTTTTTATGAAAATATGCAGGGCGCCGTACAGTTTGACAGTTCCGCCTCAAGGCTATTTTCCATCAATAGCGGAGTAAAACAAGGATTTTCTGGCTCCAACACTATTCGGCATCTTCTTTTCGGTTGTACTCACCAGCGCATTCAAATCCCTGGAAGATGGAGTATATATCCACAGTAGATCTATCTATATCCACAGTAGCTATTTAACCTGGCACGCCTTAAAGCCAAAACGAAGAGACGGCGTATCTTGATTAGAGAACTGCTGTTTGCCGACGATGCCGCACTCATATCTCATTCACAAGAAGGATTGCAGAGGCTTGTGAATGCACTGGCAGCTGCTTGTCAAGATTTTGGACTTAAAATTAGCCTCTCCAAAACTGAAATCCGGGCTCAAGATGTTGCAGAAACACCAGTGATACTTATCGGAAATCACATAGGCCTACTTCCGGTGGTGCAGGAGATCACTTACTTGGGAACAACAATAGCCAGCCACCTTGACTTTGACACTGAGCTTACAAAAAGAATAGTGAAAGCATCTGCAGTAATGGAAAATCTCTAAGCGTGTGTGGGAAAACACTAAACTGACCACGGCAACAAAAATCATTTTCTACAATGCCTGCGTTCTAAGCACACTCCTCTATGGCTGTGAGAGCTGGGCAACTTACATGCGTCAAGAACACAGATTAAATAGCTTCCACCTACGCTGCCTGCGACGCATAATGTGCATATCCTGAAGGGATCGTGTTACCAACCAGGACGTTTTGACACGGGCCAACACGCACAGCATCTATGCACTCCTTCAACAGAGAACACTACGATGGCTCGGTCATGTCACTCGCATGCCAGATGGAAGAATTCCTTTTTTGTTACCGTGTAAATAGTTTAAGAGCTGAGCCGAAGGCTCTTCGAGCTCTAAGTTTGAAAAAAAACCTGTCTGCATCCGTCCGAGAACAAACACAAACAGTAAAATAAAAACAAACCTGCGGACCACAGGCCTGTCTGGGAGCGACCCGAGTCAATGCTTATAGAGCATTCTGTTTCCAATACCACTCGGTGGCACCGGGGGCCTCCACCATCTACCTTCGTTGTACCAAGCTAACTGTGCGGAAACCGCCATTGAGAGACGGTCCCTTGAGGAACAGCGCATGGATTTGTGACTGATTTGTGGGTGCTTTCTTACAAATCCGCACCGTGAAGGGGCAGACTCTCGTCCGCCCATGGGCACTCCCACGGGAATCATATTTGTTACCCTTTCGCCTAGCCACTTCCTCTAGTGAGCCGTTTCCACGGGAGCGCCACGTTGAGGCAGGATAACGTGCTCCCGATTTTTGTTACCTACTTTATCAATAAGCACATTATTAAGAACAAAAAATAATTGAATTAGGAAATAAATATATACACAAAGTAAATGAAACTTTCGTCTGATTCGAAGGCTAGAGATCGAGACATGAAATGTTAGGGAGAGAAAATAACGAACGAAGTATAAAATCTTTAAGAATTTTCCTTTTTGTGAGTTTCAGCGTGTCTCTGATGATTATGTCAGAAGTATTATGTTAAGAGTATTATTCTAAAGATGGCATACAAGTCATGTGACATTGATCCCATTCCAACTTCCTTGCTGCTTGAATGTTTAGGTGAGAGTGTACCCACGATTACTAACATTGAGAAGTATTAACTGACTTCAGGCAGTGTACCACAGCAATTCATGAGAGCTTTTATCAGGGCCTTATTAAAGAAATCCAGTCTTGAACAGGAATGTCTAAAAATAATTTCGCCTGGTATCTAAGATTCCCTTCCTGTCAAAGGTTCTGGAACATATCGTGTTAGCGCTTATTCTTTCTAGTCTTAAACAGTACTGTCTCTTGGAAGAATTTTAATCTGCATGAATAAATAAAAACTGATTTTTTTTTAAAGTTTAGGAATGAGTTTAGCAAAATATCATAACGCTGGGTTACGCTGCTGCACGAAAGTCGCTTTATAAAAAGTCTATTTAAAAAAAAATGTGCGTGAAATTTACATTCAAAGTGCATTCTTAGCCTTTATAAACAAACTTAAATGTTTTCTTTTTATTTTAGCAGCTAGTTGAGCAGAAAAACAGGAGAAGAAAACACAATAGATCATGATAATTAAACTAAAGCTAAAATACTAAACAAATACTTTGCATAGGCATTCTCAGCCCCAGGAGAGAAAGACATATTACTTAATTTGAATTAAGTAAACAACATCGGAGATATAGTAGTACAGGAAAAGGGAATTCAAAAGCTATTAACAATCAAAAAACCTGATGGTATTCCAGCTAGATTACACAAAGAACTAAGTAATGAGATAGCACCAGTGTTCAAAATACTTTTTTCATGCATCTTTTACCCAGGGCAGAGTACCAAGGGACTGGAAAGAAGCTAATGTAACCCACCTATTTAAAAAAGGAGAAAAATCTGACTAAAGAAACTACAGACTAGTATCACTTACCAGCATTACATGTATTCCTAAAACACATAATGTGTAACAAATTCGTAACACACTTAGACAAACATAATGTCCTTACTCCATACCAACATAACTATAGGAAATATAGATTATGTGAAACAAAACTAATAGTACTAACTGATAATTTTTCAAAAGTTTTAGATAATAGTGAACAAACAGATGCTATCTTATTAGATTTTTAAAAAAGCTTTTGATAAAGTTCACCAACAAAGTTTGCTAAAAAAAAATGTGTCGGCATTAATGGCCCATTGCATCAGTAAATTAAAGATTTTCCGATAGGGAGAAAAAAAACTGTAATAATAAATGACTCTAAATCAACACCAATAACATTAAACTAGGGTGTACCACAAGGAACATTCGTAGGTCCACTACTTTTTTTAATTTACATAAATAATTTACCAAATTGCATTAGTTCAGAAACTAAATAAAAGCAACACAAGACATTTTACAAAGAGAATTGGATGAATTACAGAGATGGAAATCCAATTGGACCATGTCTTTCCGCCCACAAAAATGTCAGTTATTAAAAGTAAAAAAAGAAATAAAACAAATTAATTATGCTTACATTATTCATGTTAAACCAGTAAAACAGACTAACACGCAAAATACCTAGGTGTTATAATAAATGAAAAACTGTCATGGAATCCCCATATTGATGAAGCTATACAAATCAATCAAACAAAGCATTAGGGTTTTTAGAAGAAATTTCTATAAAGCATATAATAACATAAAACTAAAATGTTATCTAACAAACAAATGATAAGGCCAATAATAGAATATGCATCCTCCGTTTGGGACCCCTCAACTCAAGAAACATTAAGAAAATGGAACAGACACAAAACAGACACAGTGAGATTTATAATAAACGAATATTTACATTTGACTTTCATATAATCAGTAGATCTAGATAGCCTTCAGGAAAGAAAACTTAAAGTAAAGTAGCAATTGTAGGCCTACATAAAACACTGAACCATAACGTTTAAATACAAAAAAAAATATTAATACAATACTTAAAAAGACACGAAGATAAAGACACATTCCTCTTTCCATATCCTTGGACAAATGTGTACAAAAGCTCCTTCTTCCCTAGCACTATTAGAGCATGTAATCAGTTACCTTAGATAATGTCTCTGCATTTTCAGCTACCGATTGTTTCAATTGTTTCGAATCATTTGGAATGATGTTCCTGAATCTTCCAATCATCAGCAGTTGATATTATGAATACGGCAGTCCACTTATCGGAGTATTTCTATACCTGAACATAGCGAGATATGGATCTTTCCCACTTTTGTATGCTTTGTTGAATATCTGCGTTACGATATCAACATAAACCTCACTTTGACTTTTTGATTGAGGGTACCTAGGTCTTGATGTTGTTATATTAAAACCCCAATCAGCAGCAAACTCGTTATAATGGTAGCTGTTGGCTTATTGTCGCTCAGTATTTCTCTGGTATGCCATGTCTAGCAAAAATATCTATCAGTGCCCTGATTACACATTTGCTGTTTTGTTCTCCAGTCGTTTTAGTTCAGGGTATATGGAGAAACAGTATGGTACAGCATGAGGTAGCAATTTTTCCATCCCATTATTTCTTTTAAACGTTCCACATGTTGAGCATTTCAGTATTGTTGAAAAAATATCTTTGAACAGTCATGGCCAAACACACTCTTTCTTGCCTTTAATCTAGTTTTCTTAAGACCAAAATTACCTGTGTGCAGCATGTCGAGAATTTAATTTCTCATACTTAAAGGAATTACTATTCTGTTCTGATAAAAACAATATTCCATTCTCTTCATGGTACTTTCTTTAAATTACTAATACACTTTTACTGTTTCATGCACTTGATTTTTAAACTCTGGCCAGCCTTTTCAGACATAATTTCTCAATAACAATTTCTTTTATCTTCTGATCACTTCGGGGAAAATTTTCTGTTGGTCTATGAGTTTTCATAAGCATATCATCATCTGGTCTGGATTGCTTTTGACCACGTAAAAGTTTGTTTTCTTTATGCAATAGAGAACCTGACCTAGGACTTGTTAGTTAATTTCTCTACATCAACTCTCGTGGAACTTCTTTCTATCGCTTGACATCATGTACTCCAACGTTTTCTTTTGCTTCAAATAGTTTCAAAGCAATAGATGATTTTATACATAGAACTGAGTTTATTTCTTTTTTTATCACATACAGATCATCTTGGACCTCAACATCGTCGACTTTAAATGTGACCAATGTAACTCCCATTAGTTATAATGCTTCTTCCTCTAATGCTCGTAGTGAAGAACTTGAATGCTTTAACTGACTATCATTTTCTTAAGTATTCCACGTTGACTCTAATATGATATTAGCTTGTGCTCCTGTGTGAAACTTCATTTGAACTATTTTCTCCCATAATATTGACATCAACCATCCAAAATTTGACATTGTTGGTTTTGGTTATGCTTTTTAGCATGAATTATGCTTGCTTCTTTCTCTAAAGTTAAGTCTTTGTCTGTCAAACGTCTCCCTCACTCAATCCATCTGTATGCCACATACAAATCGATCTCTAATGAGTTCCTCTAAAGGTTGTCAAACTTGCATTCTTTTGCCAAAATCGTAAAATCAGTATAAAGCCGTTTAAACGTATCACCGTTCTTCTTATTTCTTGTGAAGAGTTTAAATTAGTCAAACCCAGTATTGGACTTCGGAAAAAATTATTCTCAAACCAAAGGGCATAGCTAGGGATTTTGGAGCCCTGAGGGATTAACTTCTTTGGGGGCCCCTTGGGTTGTGACATTCGACATCATGACATGAGATAAAGTATTTAATAAATATGCAACCCTTAATTCATATTGGTACAATATATCAGTAGAATAAACAAGATTTATTAAGTTCCTCCAGTGACGAGTCGTTGCGTGTGACGTGTGTTTTGCTTGTATAATGTCTAGGGGATGACTATTTTTGAAGATATCACACACTGACCCATCAGTAGATAAATCGGGAGCAGACACGCAACTAGACAAGCAATGGAAGAGAGATATAAACGTTAAAAATTAAAGAATATTTATTTACATAAATATTTACATACAAGAATAAAAGGGGGAGGGTTTGCATCTAACTCTAATCAATACTATATTTAATCATCACTCTAGCACTTAATGAGAGAATATGTCACTTTGTCCTTGGTACTTGGCTGGTTGTCCTGCTTGGGTCGCAGCTGTATGTATCCTGGCTAAAGGTGGCGCACTAGCGAATAGAGTCCTTGTGGAGTCTCAGTAGTGGGCACAGTAGGGCGGGTGGCCGGCTACCGTGGGCACAAGTGTACTGCTGGCAGAGCTGATCTGCCGTGGGCAGCGTAGTAGCAGGGTATGTCCAGTGAGTTGCGGAGGTTTGGCATAGCTATGACGTCTCGCACAGAACGGGTCTATAGGGACGTCGTACCTAATGGGCTGACAGGTGGGCTGTCAAATAGGCAGGCACGTTGAGCCGATAGCGCCAAGTGGGTGACAAGTAGCGACCTATAACGCTGAAGAACTTTAAATAGATACGTGATACTCGTAGTAGATCCAATGAGGAGCCGACACTGATTAGTACTAAATAGCAGGTCCTAGTAGTTAGCAGATAGTACAGTGCGGAATAGCCCGAAGAGGGAGGCTGCGGATAAACAAAGACAAGTTAGGACATGTCTCTCATGCATCTTATCGATGCCCTCGACTGAGGTGCATTCGTCAGATTGGTAAAAATGCTTTAGTGCACAATGGGAAAGATGACGATAAATGGGATTGAAAAAATAGAAGGCTGATAGTAGTAATATAAAATGCACATAAAAGAGGAAATAATAATCTCAATTAAATACAAGTAGAAAGAGCATGGGGGAGGGAAGTGATGGGAGTTTTGGACGCTAGTGGTCAATGACCGTGAAGCTATTGTTTACACACGGCCGGGGCCATGAACAATGGAGAAAATGATTCTCACATTGGGAAAGTCACGAGGTTTGTGGCACGAGTAATCTCTTTGATCAAAGAAAGCCGCCGGTATGGGTGGACGAAAGTCCAGGTGGTGTCGACGTGAGAGTCGGACATCCGGAGCCTAAGATAACTACTTGTTTGATCTTTTTCCCCCGGTCAAGGTGAGATAAGCGAAAGGTAGTGACCTAGTAACGGACAAGGCGGTGGGCCTAGTTTAGCAAGAATAGGAAAAAGCTGGGGCTTGTGATAAAATAGAGCATTGAAAGAGGATAGGATTAAAATAAAATAAATAAATAAAAATTAATAATATTTAATGCTGTGATAAAACTAAGCAAATCTGTCAGCAAGCTTTTCGCTTGTCACACCTTCAACAGCTTGATAATTTTGTCGAGATGCAAGGAAACCGCCGACGTAGCTTCTATGTATTACAACTCCAGATATGAGCTTCTTTCACTTTAGCCCATCTCTGGGTAAATTGGAAAAAAAAGGTTTAACAATGTGTGGATCTAAACAGAATGAAGAGCTGCCAGGTTGAGTGTGATAACCATCCACTGGCCTCCTTCAGTCGTAGAACGACTATGGTTCATCTCGCACACTTCCTCGTGTGGCTGTGGAGCCCTATTTTGGAGAGACACTCCCGTCCACAAGTATCGCAGGTAAAGGTGGTATAAAAGCCTGGGCATTGTTTATGGTCGGAACGATGTCGCCCACTATTCAATAATGTTGCTTTGCATTTTTATCAAACAGACAGACGGCCACTCACTGTGGCTGCATCATCATAGGTTTGTCTATTCCAATGCATTTAAGAGTTTTCAGAACAAGTTCTTTATAATGTTGTCCCCCTCAGGTTTTAAAAGTTTAAAGTAACCAATGAATGCCTCTTTTTTTCTAAATTTCAACATCAAGTAACGAACTGTTAGGGATACCTGTTCTTGATGAGAAAAAATCTGGAATGGAATCAAGCAACAGAGAAAAGTAACGAACTTGCTAGACTTTCCCAATAACTGATTCCCTAACTTTATTGATCATAAAGTTTATGATCTTATTTTGAATTATTTCTAATGACAATCTTCCCATATTCAATTCTATGTAGGTGTTTTGTAACTTCTAATTTAACAAGAAATTTCAAAGATGCTAGGAAGTTCATAAGATTGGATGAATTCAGTTTGCTAAGTACTTAATAGCTGGCAGCTCCACGCTTCAGAATATCTCTTCAATAATGCTCATTTTTCAACATTTGCGCATGAAACATATCCGACAGCTCATTTGGTTCTGCATTAAGCTTTTTTTCCCTTCTAGCTTCCACTTTAAAAAAGCGTGTCTTTCCCTTGTGATGGCTTTCTTTTTCATGTTCTTTCAGTCTCGCAGGTTTCTTCTATTTTGTTGAAACCAAATCCTGGTTTGCTCACTGCATTATATTTCTTTTCTGGTTATTCAGAAAACATAACACATGAAAAAAAAAAAAAAAAAAAAAAAAAAACGTATCAAGTGGTTAAAGAAAAGGAGCTAAGATCGGTTGCAAATTTCTCATGTTGAAAGTTTCTAGTGAACTATGGTGTCAAACTTCATGATTTAGTTTGGATAAATTCTACAGGGAACAATATCGTTTATCTTTGTTTGGAATAATAAGGTACCCCTTAACAGAATTTTGCTCACAGTTCCTCAGATAAAATTCCAGGCTGGATATATCCAAAGTCTTTAAACATAATTGCAGCTTCTTCCACTTCTAAAGAAAATGATTTTGGAAGACCATCACTTGACTCATCATCTTCATCACTTAATTTAGATGTTTTCTGAGACTGTTGCTCTGTTGTTACAGATGGGTATTAGCATTAACTACAGTATGTTAATGTTAATATCTATCTGTGACAACAAAACAACTGTAATATTCCTCTGGTCTTTCTTCAGCACTACTTCTCTCATCAAGACACATTTTCACTTCTTCGTCTGCTGAATCTTTGTATGAATCATTTGAATAGTGATACTTTTCTTTGACACGTTTATTTGTATTCAGTGCTCTTATCACGTTTTTTCTTAAATGGTAAGGATGATGAAATAATTTACCCTATAAACCAAGTTACTTCCTAAGAGAAACACGGCACTAGTCAGCGCTATGGAAATTACTTCATGAAAATAAGAGTAACCTCGCACGGAAAGAGATAAAAATCTGTTTGCAACACATGCACCAGGATCACTAACTTATATAGGCCTATCAACGTAAAAGCAAAATTACATGATCGTAATGTAATAATTTATTTATTTTAAACGAATTTCAGACAATGATTAAATTAATCAAGTAAAGGCCCGAGACATCTTCAAATCATCCCCCTCTTCTCCCACCCTAGCTACGCCACTGCTAAAACCTTTCAATTATTTGCCTAGAGTTTCATCTTAACATACTTGAAAAGTGTTGTGTATATATTGAACGGGTATACCGATCAGGCGTAACAATAAAGCTTTCCTCACTGGCTCGAGCTTTGTATTATTTTCAGTGACGACCATAAATAGTACTAAACTTTGTCTCCATTTTTTCCATCTTTCATATACATTACCTTCTAATACCAACGGTCTAGTAGGATCGAATAATTCCATTATTCGTATAGATACTAGATTATATGTCTATAGATCTAAAACTAAATGAACTAACGACACCACTTGATACAAATAAAATGTAATTTTAGCAATTTAGGAACCACCACATGTTACCATCGCTTTAACCTTATCTGACACTAAAATTAGTGCCATTAGAGCATGGAATGATTTGCCTGAGCTAGCCAGGAAAACCAGTGACTTGGCAGAATTTAAGTCACTGGTAAATATGCATGACTGAATGCATGACGCGTAGGACGTAATCATCTTCTTTTTTGAAGTAACGTCTGTATTATATAAGATAAGATAAGAATAATTTGACATCAGATTATTATTATATTATTATTATTATAGCTTTTCTATAGCGCTACTCTCATGCTTATAGCATGCTCAGAGCGCTTTGGTCCAATCTCATTTATGGATCAGTGGGGGGGGGGGAGGGGGTATCTAGGAGTATGTTTCCGTGCTGCCTTTGGGCGCTCAGTAAACACAACTCTGCCCGAGTCGGGTGTCGAACCTCGGGCCCCCTTCTAGGTAGCCAAGCAAGCCAAGATCAAGCCGCACTTGGCCTCTCGACCACGCTTCAGACACAAAGATAAAGGCACATTCCTTGTCCCATATGCTAGGAAAAATCTGTACAAATGGTATTTCTTCCATTGTGCCATTAGAGCATTGAATGGGTTGCCTGAGCTAGCCAGAATTTAAGTCACTGGTTAATATGCATGACTGAATTCATAACGGGTAGGACGTAGTCATCTTCTTTTTTTTTTGAAGTAACGTCTGTATTATATAAGATTAGATTAGATAAGATAAGACACCAAATCTGACACCATGTCATGTTGTCACAAATATAAATAAAATACTGTAGAAATAATTATATTATGAAGTAAATTTAATTTAAAAAACTACACTTTGCACATATAGTTTATTACTTTGACACATGAAAATACAACATAAAGTCTATTGAATTAATCATTTAATAAAATTAAGCTTGAAATTAGTGTTTCAAATGCATTTTTACTATAAATCCATATCTGAGACTTTTGAATTCCTAACAAACGTTGATTCATTAGTAACTTGTTACCTACCTGTTACCTATCCCTTAGTCTGGTGGACCGTTGGGGCACCAAGCAAGACAATTAAGACCATCTTTCTCCATGCCTCTCTATCCTTTGTCCTGTTTAAGTTCTCATTTAATGGTAGGCCTGTCCATTCTTTGATGTTGTCTTCCCACCGCTTTCTCTGTCTGTCTCTTCTTCTTTTTTCCTGGTACTGTTCCCTGGAGGAAGGTCTTTGCGAGTCCCGCAGATCTTGTTACATGGCCATACATTTTAAGCTTTCGTTTCTTCACAGTAGTTAGCAGGTCATCATGGGGTCCAATTGCTGCAGCAACCCTGTCACAAATCTCTTGATTTGTGATGCGGTCTTTAAATGTGATGCCTAGGATCCTCCTCTCCTATCCATTTCCATTGCTAGGATCCTCCTCTCTAGCTCTACAGTCAGCGTCCAAGACTCACAAGCATATAGAAATGTGGCCATGATCAGGGAGCGCATCAGTCTGATTTTGGTGCCGAGGGCCAAGCCTTTGTCTTTCCAATAGCCAACAGGGCTTTACAAAGGCCATCAGTATTGGAGGTGAAAAGCTAACTAGCGTTAGCAGCTTTAAATACCTCGTAGCTATTGTCTCGGATGAGGGAACAAAGCCCGAACTAATGGTCCGAATAGCACAGTCTACAGCAGCACTTATATGATTCATTAGACAACACCGTAATGTTTCACATCTTTTATTCCTAGGTCTAAAACTCAAATTCAATTCTAAGATGATATAACTTCTCTTCGCAAAGATGGTAATAAATAAACACATGAAAATACTAATTATAGTCCATTCATTTCATATTTGAATCAAATTACATTCAATTTTTTTTCAAAGTTTTTTCTAAAGCATTTTTCATATATTCGTTCGCTAAAGCTGCGAAGCCGTGTTGAGATATATTCTAATAGTTACATTCATTCTAATTAAAAAGTTTACGCACGCGTAGATTAAACTCTATCCAAGACAATATTCAACACTTTTTGTGTGCTCTGCTTTTATGATACTTTTAAATATTTAAATTCTTCTAAGTATTAATATAGTCTGTGAGGTCACTTTTGAGCAGGACAACATAATTAAAGTAGAAATAATCTCAACAAGTTTAGTTCATAAGTTTCAACAATTTAATACAGAATACAGGGAAACAGTTGCGTCGTCATCCAAACATAGTCTCGTAGTCTACTCAGTGGCGTGCCAGGCGCCCGGGGCTGCATAGTCTGTTGGCGCCCCCCCCCCCCATTAGTTTGCGCAATCTATATTTGCATAAAAACAATCACCAATCAATAAATTAAAAAAAAAATATTGTAAACAAAGTTAATGAACAATCTAAAGCAACATTAGCCATTTCTTATAGAACTTCGTTTCGTGATCTTGCACTAGCAAAGTTGTCAATGACATCATCAAAATTAATTGTTTCGACCAGCTCCTTTTCTATGCTTAGCAATGTCAAGTCTGACAGACGCTCCTGACTCATTGAAGCTCTCAAATAAGTTAAAATGATTTTTAGTTTACTAAAAGAACCCTTACAGCTAGCAACTGACACAGAGAATGTCAGCATAATTTGCAAAGCAATTTGCAAGTTTGGAAATATGTCATTGCCATATGAAATAATAAATTTAAGTAATTCATATTGGGCTGCTTAGGGTAACATCTGGCTTTCGGGTTTCAGCAACATACTGCAGTCACTGATTTCTTCGAACAGTTCAGTTCCATCGATATCAGTTTTATAAAAGTCAGCCAGCGTAGCACAGTGCTGTTGAATATCATCAGAGGTATCATTAGCAAACATCTCGCTGATGTCGAATAGAAATCCAAACTTTTCATCTAACGTCTTCAGACGACCAAATCGTGTTGTCATCTCCTGGATTAGTCTATCAATAACTGATTTCAAAATGCGAGTTATTTCTCCAACCGCACCGAGTCCTGCATCACGTGCATTTTCACCAGGCATCTGCTTTCGACGTTTAATTCTTCCTTCTATCCTAATTCCCAATTTTTCACACAGAACTTTAATAATGGATCAAACTGAGCAATTAGCTTAATTGTGGCAAGAAATTTCCTATATTGTAACATTCGGTATCATCTTCAGCAAGACTTTCACAGTGACCACGTAAAGCCAAATTTTGGCTAGCTAGAAATTTTATGCAAGCCAGAATTCGTTTCAGCACTTCACGCTATTTCTTGAAAATTTCTTCTTTTCATTTTGAATTGGTTTCCCAACTTCCATATGAATTAACATCTTGTGAAATCCGATGTTCCAATTCCTTCCATTTAGTAAAAGGCATTCGATGACTTGGACTGTTTTCGTGATCCCTCGGTCTCTCTGTGTGTCGCCAATTACAAAATCCAGAAGATAACTCAAATGACGATCTAGAGTAACTGCTTGTTGAAGTGAATAATACACAACAGAAACAGTACACTGACTTTTTAGAAGGGGAATAAAGCAACCAAGATCTGTTGACTTCCTCTCCATTGGGAAGACTACGTTTAAACCATGTTAAAGTCATTGAACGGCCTGCACTTACTGCAAAATTAGCATCCTTGTTCTGAAATACTTCTGGCCCTCGAGAAATCAACTCCATAAGAAGATTGTCTGCTACGTTTGATAAGCCCATAATGGAATCAAAATCAATGTAACCAAAATCATGTGAATCAAGGAGCATACCGGTACGCTGTTTACTATCACTAGTGGCTTCAGCAGTTTGAGTAGATGAATTTGACAGCTGCAATTGTATCGCAGAGGTCATCAGAGAGTCATCCAGTTGATAGCAACTTGGTGGATCATTTACTGCCTCTTGTCCAACATTATCAATATCAGATTCTTCTTTGTCGTCAACTTCTGCTTGTTCCAGTTGCAAAAAACGCTACATGAATAAGCCAGATATTTTAGCATCCGCTTCTTGCTCTCGTTTTCTTTTGCGTTGTTGAGCTCCACTTAATTTCTTGCTTGACATGGTTAAATTTGTCAAATATTTATGAATAATGGCCTGACAAATAGAAACAAATCATTGTCATTAAGAGTTTATATAGAGCGTGTAATACCCCATTTTGGCGCCCCCTACTCTCCGGCGCCCGGGGCGGATGGCCTCCCCGCCCCCCTCGGTACGCCACTGAGTCTACTTGTCTGTTGCTTATCTTATTGCTATTATAGTTTTTAACTATCCGTCACATCACTATGGATAAACCACATACAAATTACAAAATTATTGTCTCTCCATTTCATTATTTAATAAAATTAACCATTAAATTGTAGTTTCAAAAGGATTTTTCATAATTTTAATTCATCTCATGCTCCTTTTGTTTTTAATAGATATGGATGTATCGGGTTAAAGGTTAAACTTTTCGCAAAACTACTTTTATTTTCGTGGCGAAAGAGAAAGACTTGAAAGTAACATTATCTTAGTTTGAAATACATTTAAATCCAATCCACTAGTTTAGTAATACACTAACTAAGGTCTGCACGCTGCTTGTAATGTATGTCAGGTGGTGTTCAACGGTCTAGGGTATGTCGGGCATCCCACCTGAACGTTGGTTACTAACTTCCTGCCGCGGCTCGTCTGCCTTGGCACCCCTACGGTATAACAAGTAATAAAATAATTAATTAACAAGAGCAACTACAACAACTAGCAATATATACTAGTGGATAAAACTGTTGCATATGTCAAACAAAGGTTTAATTAATTAATGATGTAATGAGGCATAATTAATGAATAAATATCAATAGTGCATTTATCATTTACAAGTCTAGTACAAGATATATTCAAAACAACATAGAACACCTTAATATCAGTGCCATAGTCGACAAGGGCTTGAAAAGCCCACACCCCAACGCCAAACACCAAGCCTACAACTCAAGACACGGAAGCAATACACGTTGACTCCACAGAGTCCCAAGCCTGAGCCCCTAATAAGAAAGATAAACCTTCCTTAAGATCGCCGTCTTCGCGACCATAAGATTAACGAATATAAAGCTACGCCACGAAGACTATGCAATTGAGCTAGCCAGGAAAACCAGTGACTTGGCAGAATTTAACTCATTGGTTAATATGCATGACTGAATGCTTGACGCGTAGGTCGTAATCATCTTCTTTTTTTTTGAAGTAACGTCTGTATTGAATAAGATAAGAAGAAAAAGAAAAGATAATTAAAATAAACTAGTTTACAACCAAGAATGACAAAAAAGTGCGAACTTAGAAACCATACTAACAAATCCTTATGGTACACAATAGAAAACCTCAAACAAGATGCGCATGACGGTGTAGGGCTGGTTAATTAATAATAAAAATAATAATAACTGAGACTTTATGTTTATACATGATAACATAGAAGACCATACATTTGTTTTTATTCCCTTACTTCCTGTTCATTACTTTCTCACAAAATATTCACAACAAACAATCACGTAATAAAAACATATTAGCACATATATAGACTAGAAGTCATATGTCTTAGTTTACACGTTAAACCTTACGTTGTTTTTGTTTTGACTTAAAATTTTAGCGAGGTTCGAATCATTTTTTTTTTAACATTTAAATCAGAATTTCATTTAATTAGTTCTTAAACACATTAAAAAATTCATTTTAAATGAGATATTTGATACTTTTGTTTTTTACTAATGCGTAAATCTGAATAAAGCAAAAGTTATTAATGAGTTTATTAATGGAAAATGTATGTGAGCTTTTAAAAAAATTACCTCTGCTTGTATAGTTATATTTCAAAATTTTGAATGGTTAATTTTGTTTGGGAAAAGAAAGTAGCTTCAAAACTCCAAAAATCTATATATCATGATGTCCATTTTTTCATTTTCTTTTCTGATTTCTGATATCTACATGCGCGGCAGATTCCAGCCCCCACCCCAACGTGGTTGCCGCGTGAACACCCAACAGGGTGGTCAAGAGGGACTGGTTTTTGGTCACGGTTTTGAAGGCCAAGTGACCAATAGAAAAACTAGCCGTACGACTCCACCCCTAATGTGTGGGGGCTTTCGGCGGGCCTAGTAGCCGCTGCAGCTGACTCCCATGGTTAGCTATGGGGGCGAAAAGTCAGGAGATGGTGTGCTAGAGGTAACAGCGCACCGTAAACGTTGGGAGGTCTCGGAGCTAGTGTTTCCAATAACACCGGCATTGCACGAAAGCCGCACAATTGATGGCATTAGTTACGAACGTTGTAAGAAACGATCTTCGATATGTCCTCTTACGCTAAGAGGAGCAGGCAGTGCCGACATCGGTTCAGCAGCCTTGGGCACCAGCCCAGGGTATTAAGCTATTGTCCCACCTGTGGGATTGGCCGTTTGTCTAACATGCAACCAGTTTGCCCCCCCTGGAGCACCCTCTCTCATTACAATGTCTAGTCTAAATTCGAATAACGCGGGTATGAGCAGGACCGACGGAAATGGCTCCGCCCCCAGAGTGATTAACAAAGGGCTTGTGGGCGATAAGTTAGCTACCTTTGGAGCAGCTGGTCGCCGCGACCAGTATTTTAAGGGGGGAACGGTTCCCCCCAGAGGACGTAAGTCTGGTGGCACTTGTCCCTTTGGGTATACGGCCCGAGCCCAATCCACTGAGTGCCGCGACGGCCTCAAGCACATTCGGGGGAGTTGTGCCCCCCAATAAATCCCGAAAGGTGAAAGCACCAGGAGGCAACGCAAAAGGGGGTAGTGGTGCACCCCCGCCCGGTTACGACCGTAGCAAACAGCTTCGGATAATCCACCTTAACCTGAATCGGCAGTTCTTGTCGAAACGGGTCGAGGTCCATACAATTGCAGAGTTATACGAGGTAGATGTCATTCTGTGTCAGGAAACTCAACGCTCGGAGGAGGGACCACCTCTCCTATCTGGCTTTACGGCTTACCGGTGTTCCTGCTCGCGGTTCCAGGTACTAGTAACGTTTGTGAGGAATTCGTTAACGGCCCGTGTTGTGGAATCCAGCGCCCCTGCGGGACCCGGTCAGACGGATACACTTACGGTGGAGGTGTTCAAATTCGGTCAGCGATTCACATGCGTAAACTTGTACAACCCACCCAAATCTGAGCTGCTATTCAAACTGCGTGAGTCCTTCGGCACAAGAACGATCGTTGCAGGAGACTTTAATGCTAAGTCACCCACCTGGGGGTGCCCGGAGACAGATGTCCGAGGGCGGCAACTGCTCGAGATATGCGACGAAACAAATCTGGTTGTCTTGCAGGGTAAAGACTGCCCCCCGACCTTCTTGCACACTGGCAATGGGGGTGTGTCGCGGCCAGACTTGTCACTAGTGTCAGCTGATCTAAAGTTGCAATCAAGAGTGGACGTGCTCGAGGACGTCGGTAGCGATCACCTGCCGGTCCTGGTCACAATCGAACTCGAGAAACTCAGCAGGAAGTCCCCATATACAGAACCAAAATGGGTGTACAAACGTGCCAATTGGGGTCTGTTTAAGGCGGCATCGGATGCTGCTTTGAGCGGACTGGAAATCCAAGATGGATGCATTAACCGAGTCTACGGACTCTTCGTTAAGGCAATTCTGAGCGCCGCTCGTAGGGCTATCCCGAGGTCATATGGAGGGCGCAGGTTTAGACCCTTTTGGTCTCCCGCTTTGGCACGCCTAGTCCGACTAAGGAGGGCCGCACGCAGGCGGCACAGTCGTCGACCAAACGATGATACCAGACGCGCTTACAATAAGCTGTCGGTTGAGGTAAAGGAAGCCATTGCGGAGGGTACGAGACTAAAATGGGCCGAGACTTGTGCTCACCTAGACCTTGCGGACGGACGACAGGCATGGAAACTCCTTAATAACCTGGCGAGGGCGAAAGAACCAAAAGCAGCAGCGCCCCTGCTAACTGCCCAAGGTATGGCGGTCACAGACCAACATAGGTCGGACGCTCTAAACCGTGCCTTCGCGGCCATATCTAAGTCGGCGAAACGGAGTGACGTGTCGAACGCCCTTAATGGCATCAGAAAGGCCAAATCAAAATGCTGCATGGTCTATGGTGAAGACGAGACGAGTACATTCACAAACGCCTTTACCCACGGAGAGCTAGAAACTGCACTTCGGAAGTGTAAACTACGAAAGGCGCCGGGGCCAGATGGTCTTAGCAACGAGATGCTAAAGAATCTTGACCCCACCGGCAGACGGAAACTGTTGGAATTGGTCAATCGGACTAGGACTAAAGGGGATTTCCATAAGGCATGGCGTTAGGCTACGATTGTTCCCCTACTGAAAAAGGGGAAGGTCCCAGACCGTGCGGAAAGTTATCGACCCATATCGTTGACGTCCAACGTTGGGAAGACGGCGGAACGCATGGTCAACAGAAGGCTCGTATGGTTCTTGGAAACGAAAGGTCTAATTGCTCCTGAACAGGGCGGATTCAGGCATAATCGCAATTCGATGGACCAAGTAACGCTATTCATGCAGAAAGTGGCGGACGGCTTCTAGTGGGGCAACACAAATCGACCTGGTCAGTCGACGCTAGCGGTTTTTATCGATCTGAAACAAGCGTATGACAGAGTTTGGCGGCCCGGCCTATTGTTAAAACTTATGAACCTTGGAGTAGGTTCTAATATGCTTAGGTGGATACAAAATTTCCTCACGGAGAGAACGGTACAAACACGTGTTGGTAAAAACGTGTCGAGGAAACTTCCACTAGAGCAGGGAGTGCCGCAAGAGTCGGCGCTCAGTTGTTCACTATTTTTAGTGTTCATAAACGACTTACCGGGCCTCTTACGATGTCGGAAACTTCTGTTTGCAGACGATATTGTGTTGTGGGAGTCGGGCAGAGAACGCCAGCAGCTGATTGGCTCTCTGCAACAGGCACTGACGACAGTGTCCTGTTTCGCCAGGCTATGGGGCCTCGAGGTGAACCACTCGAAGTGTGTTTACTCTTGGTTCACACTAGGACGTGATATCATCAAAGAACCAGTTGAGCTACGGATGGACGGCAAGATTCTGGCATGGGACAAAAAGCCTAAATACCTAGGGGTTATCCTCGATCAGAAATTGACACTGTGCGACCACATTCAGCATGTACGCGAAACAGCCTCCGAGAGGCTGAATATCGTAAAGAAGCTAGCTGGAACGAAGTGGGGGGCGAATGCGGGTGTACTGAGATCACTGTACATGGGTGCAGTTCGGTCTCATATGGATTACAGTCTCCCAGTTCAAGTTTGGGCTTCGCAAACGTCTCTAGCGAAGCTCGATGCGGTCCAGAACCAAGCCATATGACTTATATGCGGTACGTTTCGCACCACACCAGTTGACGCTGGCGAGATCATGGCCAATGTGCCGCCGTTGAAGTTGCGAATAGAGCGAGCCGTCCTGTTAGCTCACGAGAGATACGGACGGCTGGAGGAAGGATGCCCCCCTCAGAAGTCTGGTCGACAACTGGGAGGGTAAGAGACGTCTCAAAAACCGGCCCTGCTTCATGCATGTGGCGCGTGGGCTGGTCAGAGAGATGAATCTACCGGTAGAGCGGGCTGCTCTTTCCCCGACCGGTGCCTTCCCCCCTGACAAAGCTTTCTGCATGCCGACGGTGCAAAGGAGCTTGATTGACCCGGCAGTCACTAAACAGTGCGATCCTAAACGGCTACTACAAACCGCCAGAGATACCATCGCTTCGTACCCGGCCGGAGTGACCACTATCTTCGCGGATGGCTCCCTGAAGACGCTCGAGGGCACTACCAGGGCTGGATATGGGGCGGTGGTGCGACTCTCAGGCAACCCCGAAAGTGTGGAGCTGAGTGGGCCCTGCAGTGGCAAGAGCAGCACCGAAGCTGAACTCGAAGCAATGCTCGCAGCATTGTCGTGGGTAGCGGAAAGAGTTGGGGATGGATCCACGACCCCAGCGGACGTGGTCATCTTTACCGATTCAATCTCTGCCCTCGATGCCCTTGAAGGGCAGCACGCAGGCGTCGGACGGGTAGAAGCACTCCTCGCAGTGGTTGAGCGCCTTCTGCAGCTCAATGTAAATAGTTTTATACAGTGGGTTCCATCCCATTGTGGTCTGGTCAGTCATCAGAGGGCTGACTTTTTAGCGAAAACCGCGGTAGCAACGAGCACCTTAAATGATGAACCGTACAGTCTTGCGACCGTACGATCCCTAGCCGACAACAGATTGTTGGCACAGTGGTACGCTAGCTGGGACGCTTCCGAAAAAGGCCGAGAGCTTCACAAGCAGATGAGTAGACCAGACCGAAAGGACGCATGGTGGACGCTCTGCCGTGCGGAACAGGCAGTCCTAGCCCAGTTCCGAGTCGGACACTGCCCAATCGGTGCGTACTTTGGGCGGTGGAGGGAGAATTTCGACACACGGTGCCGCCATTGCTTCGAGGACGATGAGACAATAGAGCACATTCTCCACGAATGTCGCGCTCTGCAAGAAGAACGATCGGGACAAGGTAATGAGAGAGAGATAACTGGTCCATGTGTGGCAAGGGGTCTGTCCTTGTACGGGGATAAGGCGACCCTACAACTCACTGCACGCTTCCTCTTCCGTGCTCTTAGGGAGTAATCTCAGCACGGTTTATTTCAAATGGGGTATCTGATTCGATATCTACATTGGACGCACGGTCAAACGGGCGGACAGACAATTTACAAAACTAATGGCTTCTATTTACTTGCAGGGGTAGTTAAAATGATTACATTTTTTTATTATTTTACTTTGAAATGATTTAAATAAGCATGCCTACGTTTTTTTTTTTTTATTTGTCTTTATACTATGACAAAAAAGTAGCTTATTTGTATGTAGTCAATTGATCTTAGAGCTGAGAAAGAGCTCATCGAATCTTCAAACAATGACTACAATGTGACCTGTCAGCTGAGTGTCGACGTTACGCAGTCAGGAATTTATAATTACTCTGTGAATATTTTTCCAAACAAGACTGGAGAGTTGGCTAATTCGAAATTCGGAACAACAAAAGAAAACTATTTTTTTGCAGGTAAGCTTACATTTTTTATACAGAGGCGCCTTAGCAGAGTGCGGGGTCCTGGGCGAGTGTCATATGCGGGTCCTGGGCACATATAATAGTAGAGTCTTATATATGGCACTCCTCATACGATTCTCCTTCAGTAAACAGATGGCTGTTTTGTTTATAATTCATTTCTTTTTATGTTTGGAGCTAAAAACGACGTTTCGGGACTGCAAATGTCCAATTTTTGATGAGCTCCTGTATTTTTGTTCCGCTGTTCCAAAGTAGAGGGCAGTTTTTGAGATTCTCGGAAACCATGTATGTAAAGCTATTGTTTTCACCTCCCCCGGCAATTCATACCCATATAAGGGATGAAGGCTATATTATGAGCCTATTTGATCGTAGGCTGATGGATATATCAAAATAAGCTTCCAAACATCTTTAGAAAGACATTCCAATCACATTTATATTGTTAGCTGTTATATAGAATTTAAAAAAGGGGGTGTTTCATCAATAATAATGAATTTAACACATACACCTATAGTGCACAAGGTAAAATCGTAATAAGAAATATTATTGGGATTAAGAAATCTATGATTTTTTCAATGAATAAACATGACCTAGATCAAGATATCCAGAATATATAATTGACGAATGAAAGAAAAAGTGAGGGCTGCTAATTTGAAGCCAGAGACCATGCCCACTGCAGGGAATCATCCCAGGTGAGCTGGCGGTGAAGAGAGGTATACACTAAGCATGTAGTGTCACAACCTATCAAACACGCAGACGCAGTGGCTGGAAGGGGTAGAGTGTCATGAAAAGAATTCTAAGCATCTATGGGAGGGAGGGGAAAATATAAAATATGTTTATTAAATTATAATAATTAATGTCTAGATCTATTATCCATAGAGATTTATTTTTGTTTGTTGCTACACTCAGACTACATAGGTATATAAATAAATAAACTATAAACGATATAAATAAAATATATCTATCTATTTATCTATCTATATATATCTATATATCTATATCTATCTATCTATCTATCTATCTATCTATCTATATATATATATATATATATATATATATATATATATATATATATATAAATAGAGAGAGAGAGAGAGAGAGAGAGAAAGAGAGAGAGAGGGAAAGAGAGATAGATAGATAGAGAGAGAGAGAGAGAGGCAATATGAGACTATAAATACATATTGCATAGTAAATATACTTCTTTTAATACAATCTAAATAATTTTTAATTAACAAAGATATAATTTATTAGCAATTACATAGTGTTTTTTTCTGACGGTGCTTGGTGTGCGCTAAAGGAGAAAGCACATATAAGAGCATGGAATGTCCTGCATTATTCTAAAATAAAATCTTGACTATGAGTGGTAATTCAAAGAAACACATCTATTTTTATAGTCCTTAAGTCGCAAAATAAAAATCTGCTTTCAGTTTGTTTTTTTTTTTTATTTGTAAATCTAAACATTTACTAAAATTGACCTAGTTGCCAAAGTTGGTGTGCCATATATAAGACTCTACTATATATATATACTAGACAGATATTACCCGCTGTCCGTGGGTCTTAATTTGCGTAATGCTGATTTAGTCAGTGATATTGTGCATTAGAAACAAAGAAAATAATAATGTTTAAAGTAAAGCGAATGCACGAATTTACGTTAAAAAAGAAATCATTAATGGAGCTATAAATAGAAACTTGACCTTATTTTACGCGATAATAGGATAATAGTTGCAATCATGTAAAAATGCTTTAGAAAACAAATTTCAATGTTAATTTGATTAAAATATGAAATGAATGGACTATAATTAGTATGTTCAAGTGTTAAAGCTTTAAACTATCTTTGCGAAGAGAAGTTCTATCATCTTTAGTTCTAGACCTAGATCTAGATCTAGGAATAGAGAGATTTGTAACCTTTCGGTAATGTCTAATGCAACTATGTTCAACAGGATTTTTATATTCGCAGATACAAAGAACGAATTTATGTAAAAATCCTTTTGAAACACAAATTCGAAGGTTAATTTTGTTAAATAATTAAATCATTAGACTATATCCTGTATTTTCATGCGTCAAAGTAAAAATCTATAAGTGAAAAGTGTATTTCTTAAAATTAGATATAGAATAATCTAGATCTAAATCCTTTCGATCTTTTTCTCATGTCAACATTTGTAAACAAAGCCTAGTTCCATAAAATAGTATAGCTGTAATAGACTTGGGCAACTTTATTTTTTTTAGGGTTTTAAGTTTATTTTAGGGCTACAATTCATACATACAGGTCTAAGTTAGTACCCAAGAAACATTTCTGTCAAGTTTTGTCAAGATCGGTGAAATTGCTTTGATTTCTATACGGGGACATACATACATACATACATACATACATACGCCTTTGTTTTCCTTTTATATATTAGATATATATATATATATACCTTACTACATCACACTAACTCAGGGGTGGGCAAATTACGGCCCGCGGGCCACATGCGGCCCGCCGAGGTGTTTTATGCGGCCCGGCCCGCGAAAACCTAAATAAATCAAGTGTGCCCACACATTACACATAAAAAATGCAAACTTATTAAAAATATATAATTGTAAAAATCTATAGAAATTATTGAAACTTTTAATTCTTATCACTTATAATGAAGAGTTTAAAGAAACATTGTCTCTAAACTTCCTCTTAAAAAGTTTAAAGTAAACGACGATTATATTTAATAGTAATATTTCGATAATTTCAGTAAAAGACATAAGCCCTGTCCAATATTTGTTCAATGCTATGTAGAAATGTGTTGAAAGAGCTGGGTTGGTTTGTACAAGATGGCAAGGGTAACAAGTGATGGAGTTTGACCGAGAAAAACAACCTTTTTTAATAAAGTAAAAAAACAACCCAACCATAAAATAGTAACTGGAAAGTTTACACATAGCTACATTAAATTTAAACTTTATTATGGTAAATTGTTAATGAAAATCAAAACACTATACGTAGGGCTGTCTTTATGTATAACAAAGTATGCATCTGCTGAGCTCCATTGTAGTTGGGGGCCATGCATAGATAATTGATTTTCATACTATAGAGAAGGAATAGCGAGACTTGTACTGAATGTTATATTCGAAGTACACTCGGTCTTTAATAAATTACATAACTTTAGTTTTTTTCCCTTTATTTTGTATTTTCTATTTTATTCGGGGACGCCAAATTCACTTCGTCTACGCCTCCAATTATCCAAGACCCGCCCTGACTGGCAGTTCCAAAAAGTATGTGAAGATTTGGAATTTAAACATTCTGATGTTCGGTAACACAGTAGTATTCGCTGGTCAATCAATAGATCAAGATGGAATATCAAGGAAGAAATTGTTAGGTTTCTTGATGGACATTGACTGTGACACTTTCTTAATATTTCTAATGAAGAGTTGAAGACCGATTTCATGTTTATCATCGGAAGCATTGCAATTTGCTGTTTGCAATGAAATGTATGTGCGTCTTAAATCCTTTCAAAAAAAACTATTCAATTCTTGAAGCCAGCAAGAGAAATTATTATCAATTACCTTAGCTGAAAGGTGAAACTATTTCTAGTGAAATGGTATAAAAGTACAAGTCTTATTTGTATTCCATGATTGTGGAATTTAAAGCAAATTTTAAGACTTTAAGAACTAGGAACCAGATTTCGATACCCTCAGGTCACCATTTAATGCAGACGCTGACTCAGCTCCAGATGACATAGTTCCAAGTAAATTATGACCTGAAAGAGACGTTCCAGTCATTTCTTTCGCGGGAGTTTCATGGGTGCCAGAAGCTTTATATCCACACTTTAAGAAACTTAAACTTTCACATTTTATGGAACCACATTTATCCTTGAACATGTTTTTCTTATTGTTTGAAAACTATCACGTGTTAGAACATGTCGATGCTTATTGAAGGTAATTTCACAGTAGTCACAAGAAAAACAACGGAAAAAATATGCACGAGAGTAAACAGTTATATACTTTATGTTAAGTACTACCATATATACGCGGTGAAATGTTGGATGTAAAAGAATTATAGTTAATTTAAGAAATTGCTGTTGTTCCAATTCCCCATATATATATATATATATATATATGTATATATATATATATATATATATATATATATATATATATAGATATAGATATAGATATAGATAGATAGATAGATAGATAGATAGATAGATAGATAGATAGATAGATGCGGCCCGGCTAGTCCCCAAATTTTATTAATGCGGCCCTCGGTTGAAAAATGTTAGCCTCCCCTGCACTAACGGGTTCTCCCGCCTGTAACACTTGTGGGCATTTTTTTTTATTTTGCTACGAAACATAGTACCTAACGTAGCTACTGAACTATTTGGCTGACACTAATTACATACTTTATTTATTGTAATTTGTTCTGCTTGAAAGATTTAGCCTTATAAGTTAAAAAACGTAAATAATGATTCAGAAACATGAAAAATCGACAAACTAGAAAACAATAATTAAAAGCATGCTGAATTAGGAAAATAACTATTTATTACGGAGAAGAATCAGAACACTTGCAATAAGCAAATTGTTGCTTAGACGGTCACAGACTAATTCAGTAACGGAACTTTGATGGCTAGTCGCTTTGCACTTGTAATGTATCTTATCTCCCGACGCGCTGGCGAATGTTGAAGCTAAGTTGTTGTTCTTTAAGAACAAGGTTTGCGATAGGAGCTACAGTTGTCCCTTGATATTCATAGTTTCGAATTTTTCTGAAGAACTATGCCACGGTTTTTTAAAATAAATAATGAAAAAAAAAAATGATCCCGTTTTCCCACGGCCACAAGATGAATATGCACAATAGCCTAATGGGAAAAAAAAAAAAAAACCTCATCGCCAAACATTCTGAATGTTGTTTGGTGTGACTGACCTTCGACTGTTCGTATCCAAAAATAGTGTACGTATATAAAATTATATATAATTAGACTGCTGACATTCAGATCTAAAGTTGAATGCTATACCGACTGAGCGTATTT
>JADKLZ010071522.1:11820228-11833821 GCA_021533235.1 Biomphalaria straminea
TAATTTTTTCCAAGGATGAGCAAGGTCCTCTATGATGGTTGACACTTAATAATAATAATAATAATAATTTTATTTATAAAGCGCTGTTAACAAACAAAAATGTAGGCTCAAGGCGCTGTAAAGACATTACAAACACAAACACGAGACATGACAAACTAATCTAAAAAAGTTCTAAACAGATAGGTCTTGATGTTCTTCTTAAAGGTGGTGTAGCAAGTTGTCTGTCTGAGTTCAATGGGGAGTGAGTTCCAAACCTTTGGTCCGTGAACTGAAAAAGCCCGCTGACCGTAGCTTTTGAGGGAAAAACGTGGTACCACTAAAAGTGTTGAGTCCATTGAGCGTAGGGCTCTCTGTGGGACATATGGAGTAATCAGTTCGCTAAGGTACAAGGGCATTTCATTGTTATAAATACACTGATGGCAAAGTGTGGCGACCTTGTAATCGATTCTTGCTTTTACGGGTAACCAATGGAGCGCGCGCAAGAGCGCAGTAGCAGAATCTCGTCTTGTTTTTTTAAGAACTATTCGTGCGGCGTTGTTCTGAATACGTTGCAGCTTGGCTATTTTGTCGTCGGGTATACCTGCTAGCACGGCGTTACAGTAGTCAAGGCGGGAGAGTATGAATGCCACAGCTAGCGTTTTTGTTGACTCCGTTGTTAGGTATGGTCGGATCAGGCCTAATCTGCGCAGCTGCAGATAAAGACCCTTGCAGAGCTGCCTTATGTGTGAGTCGAAAGATAGTGTTGAGTCAAAGAAAACTCCAAGATTCCGGACTACATGGACATAAGAAACCTGGCAGTTCGCAATAAAAAGAGAATCCGTGCTCTCGACTTTTGAGATGTTGTTCCGAGTGCCAATCTTGATTATTTCTGTCTTGTCTTCGTTCATCTTGAGCTTATTCTCAACCATCCAATCGCTCACCCTTGCAACGGTACCACTGATTTTCTCTGCCAGATGCGACACCTCTGAGGGTACTGAGGAATCGTATAACTGTGAGTCATCGGCAAAGAAATGGTATAAGATGCCTGTTGGCCGTATGACACCGCTGAGCGGATATGTATACATAGTGAACAGTACTGGGCCTAGAACTGATCCTTGGGGTACTCCGTACTTCAAGAGTAAGCTTGTTGATTCTGTCCCACTAACAACGACACTTTGGGTGCGTTCAGTCAGGTAGGATCCAAGCCACTTTAGGACGATTCCTGCTAAACCAAAAGTGGCAGAGAATCTGGCCATCATAATGTCATGGTCAAGCGTATCAAAAGCTGCGGACAAGTCCAGCATGGAAAGAATTGATATGTTGCCTATGTCGGAATTGTGAAGTAAGTCGTTTAGTACCCTAACTACTGCTGTCTCTGTGCTACGGCACTTCCTATATGCAGATTGAAATTCTTCCAAGAGACAGTACTGTTCAAGATGAGAAAGAATTTGCGCTAACACGATGCGCTCCAAAAGCTTTGACAAAAAGGGTAGATTTGATACCGGGCGATAGTTTTTTAGACATTCCGGGTCAAGACTGGATTTCTTCAATAAGGGCCTGACAAGTGCATGTTTAAATTGCTGTGGTACAATGCCTGAAGTCAGTGAAGAGTTCACAATGTTAGTAATTGTGGGTACAAGCTCATCTAAACATTCAAGGAGCAAAGAAGTTGGAATGGGATCAAGGTCACATGACTTATTTGGCATCTTTAAAATAGTACTTTTGACATAATCTTCAGATACACACTGAAACTCGCAAAAAGGAGAATTTTGAAAGATTGGAGAATGGTCAAGCTGTGATGAGAGAGAGGGCATGTCATTTCTGATCTGCTCAATCTTGCCAATGAAGAATCTATTGAAGGAATCAGGGAGTTCAGATACTGGGATAGATGACGGCAAACGTTCGTTATTTGCTCCCCCTAACATTTCAGCGGTGATCCTAAATAGCTGCTTCGAAGAATCAGAAGTTTCGATTTTTTGTCGAATATGACTAGCTTTTGCATCTCTAATCATACGGTTCACCTTGTTTTTTTCTACGATGTATATTTGTCGATGTATCGTCAGACCTGTCTTTTGAAATGTACGTTCGGCACGTCGGCGAATAAGTTTGGCAGTCTTTATGTCTTGCGTCATCCAGGGTGCAGACGGCCTAACTGAGACTGTACGAGTGACAAGAGGTGCATGGCTGTCCAGCAACTTTTTCAAGCAAGAATTGTAATTGCTCAGAACGTCTGTGTTGCTCTGTTGCAACAGCGAAGAGGTCACGTCCATTTTGAATGAGGCAATGTCTATGGCTTTAAGTTTACGGGAAGTCACATTTTTCTTTGGCCTTTTTGCTTTTGATAGTCGCATTTCAAATTGTACAACAAAATGATCTGACAAGCCACGGTCTAATACATTGAGATTGGCTATAAGTTCACTTGCATTTGTAACAATCCAGTCGAGAGTATGACCTTTGACGTGTGTTGGAACATTTATCAGCTGGTCCAAGTTGCGATCCAGAAGCGCATTTTTCAGCGACACCACGTATGTCTCCTTTTCACTGTCAAAATGCAAGTTCACATCGCCTATGACTAATAGATCCTTTGTTGCTATGTGACTGTCAAGGAGGTCTTGAAATTCTTCTATAAAAACTTTTGTTGTCAATTTGTTTCTTTTGCTTGGTGGTGGGCGGTACAAGAAAATAAAAGTCAGTGTTCTACTGTGGTGGGAAAGGCGAAACTCGCACATCTCAAAGGTGGTGTATGTTGAGTTGTCAGGTCTTATTGTTATACACTTGGCTAGACTTTCTTTGTAGAGTATTGCTAGACCCCCTCCGCTGCCTGTTTTTCGAGGTAGACTCTTTAACATAAAGCCTGGTGGCGTTAGCTCAATGGTTTTGGACTCATCCCCAACTTCTTTAAACCATGTCTCACTGAGGAAGGCGATGTCGTAGTTATCATCAGTGATGGTATCTGCAAGCTCAAGAGCTTTGTTACTGCACGACTGGGCATTTAGGTGCATTATTTTAAGCAGACTGGAGGATGAAGGACATCTGACCTTTGTGGTGTGAGGAGTAATAGGGGTGGGGTGGTTAACAACACAGTTGTGTAGAGAACTGCTGAACTCTGTCGTAGAAGAAATGACAGGGGTTGGGGAGTTAACTACACGGCTAAGAGTCCTGGTAACTGTGTGACGTGTGTCCGTTGAGTAGAACTGGGGTAGGTTATACCACAGGCGAATAAGACGCCCAGCCCTAGATCCACGAACTGTCGGCAGTTTCCGCCCGATTCCAAGTCGACGAATATTTCCGAAAACCTTGCTATCTAATCGTGGTTTCAGTAACACACATGTGCGTCCAATGCGACGTAGTAGATTTGCGTCCATGGTCCAGTACGGCGACTTGACACACTAGCAATGATGACACACAGGTTTGCGTTGCGACTGCTACGTAGTGGCCACGGTATGGTTCAATCCCTCGGGCTATGAGTGTCACTCTGTCACTGTTATCTAGATACTTGTTAAACTAAAGGATAATAAAGGAATACGAAAACTAATTAAAATTAATAAACGTGACATAAATCTATCGAACTAAATACACCAATCTATAGAAGAAAACTACACAAATCTAATGATATAAGAAAGATCACTTAGCTTTAGAAAATAGCAACACAAAAATCCTCCAAAACGAGAGACGAAAAAACACGACTGCTGCCTGCTGGCGCAACACATATATATATATATATGTGTGTGCCTATATCGATAGTCTGAAGTTTTTATTCTCCATCTTTTAGGGATGTCTGTCATGTATCTTTTGTGGCGTAAAACTTTATACATAACTCTTAAATTGATCTCTCATTACATGTATCAATTTTCAAAGGAAAAACTATATATTATTCATTAAAACTATCACTCAAGAACCCTAGAATTTAAATCAGATGTATATAATTGTAAATTATTTTGACATTTTTTTTTAACAGAGCCAAGGATTGGGGTGATTGTAACAAAGGTAAAAACAATCCTATACAAAAAAATAGCAAATATATTCAATATACATGTCCTTTAGCTGTCCATAGCTTTCTTGGTTACTTTCTCTCTCCGTCTGGCGCGGTCTAGTGTCTTGCTAATGATGTTCACTGATTTGAGGTCACGTTCTATTACATCTATGTAAGTTTTTCTTGAGCCAGTCGGCTGTAGAGAAGGACTTTCGGTATACGGTTGTCCTCCATCCGGCGAACATATCCAAGCCAGCGCAGGCAGCATTGTCTGATGGCTGTAAGATGCTGGGAATACCTGTTCGTGCAAGGATCTCAGTATTGCACACTTTCTCTGTGCTTTTCAAAGACATCGCAAATGGATTGAGTTAAGTTTTCTCTCTTGCTTTGCATTGGCGGATCTACGAAACACTGCCATACAATAGTGTACTCATAACGCGTGCCCTGTACACTTCCATTTTGGTCACTGTAGTGAGCTACTGATTTTCCCAAACTCTTGACCTCAGTCGATCAAAGGTCGAGGCAGCCTTCACTATGCGTTTTAACTCCTCTTCTAGAGATAAGTCATCTTGAATTGTGGATCCCAGATAGCAGAATTCATTTACTCCATTCAGGTTGTTATCGTCTATGTCTCTCATTAAAATTGTTAATATATTTATAATTAATTATTTAGTTATATATGTTTTTTTAGACATTTGATCTATCGTAAATTAACTAGCATCACTTTTCAGGGGTGGGGGGAAGGGACTTGTTCAATATGTTAGGATTTGTCATATAAGTTTGTAAGAACGAAAATGATTAAAGCTGTATATTTTCACTACTATATTTCAAATACGTGAATACATTTATTCGTAAATCAGATAAATAACCATGTTAGTCTTTTCTTTCAATTAGAAGTGGAGGACGACGAAAGGGAGTTCAACAACTTCAACATTGACAAAGACAGGTAATACGCGCTCCTCTTTCTCTCTCTCTCTCTCTCTCTCTCTCTATATATATATATATATATATATATATATATATATATATGAGCGAAGCGTACAATAGCCTCAGTAGCGAAGCTAGGGATTTGGGGGGCCGAGAGGCTCTACCTCTTTATAGACCCCTGCATTTTGACATTCGACATCCTGGCATTATATAAAGGCGCTATATTTAAATTTTATGAAAAAACAAATTTCGATCACTCATTTGGGGTCCCCTAAGTGGGGGTCGGGTTAGATTTTCAAATTTGGACATCCCGACACCTTAGCATCGCCACTAATTATGCGGCATAAGGTTTACTTTGCTAAGTAGTACTTAAACATGGTCTTCAATGATTCTGTCAGCTATGTTATTGAACTTGCATTGGAATGTTTTTTTTTGGTAAATTTTACTGATACATAAAAACTACCGGATTTATTTGTCACACAAAATATGTCATATTGGGGGGGAGGGGCCCATTTACATATTCTTGAACCCGGGCCCACTGGTACTTTGCTACGCCACTGAATACACACACTACGCTGGAAGTACATTTGCAGGCCCACTCGACACCTTCGTCATTGTAGGCCTAAACACTAACCTGAGACGTCACAACCTCTAGGCTGTTATGAACAATGGCCTGTTGCCACACCCCCCCAAGGCTGCACGACGTGGCAGCGAGCTGTTGACATCCACCTCCCACATGTTTCAAGACAGCGTGATGCCTTCTATATCGAATGGTCTCGGCCCACTACGTATGACTGAGCAGGTTGTTAAAATCAGACAAATGGTATATTTATGTTTTGGGTAGGGAGGCTGTGGATGCATTTGTTTCTTCTAGAGCCGGTTTTCCTAGTTTTGTTAGATCTACGCGAATGTATATCTAAACCTAGATTATTATCATAGCTTTTATATAGCTTTTATATAGTGCTACTTTTCATGTTAATAGCATGCTCAGAGCGCTTTGGTCCAATCTCCTTTGTGGACCAGCGGGACTCTAGGAGTTGGTTTTCCGTGCTGTCTTTAGGCACTCAGTAAACACAACTCTGCCCGAGTCGGGTGTCGAACCGAGAGTCCCCTTCTAGGTAGTCAAGCCAAGTGTAAGCGCAACTTAGCCTCTCAACCACGCTTCTCAATAATATGCCTAGATAACTGCATTTTAATATATATGCTTTGTGTATGTATAAGGTTGAAGCTATACACAGTTGTACTCGATGTTCCAAATGTTAATAAAATATTGTTTGCCGCAACTGAATTAATCTAAACCACTAAATATTAAACCACAACGCTTGAGATTCCAACTATTAACTAACAGTTACTGTAATTATTAAGCCCTTGATGCCAGCACCAGAGACGGTAGTGGCCTTTGAATTAAAAGCCTGATGACCAGTTAATGGACTTGAAAAATAAAAACACACATGTACCACTATATAATCAAGGTTGCACTTTACTTTTGAGAGATTTGGCTTAGTAACCAGCTAAATATACATTGACATATTTTTCTTTCAACATCCTATGACCCCCTTTACAGTTGGTAGCCTCTTACATACACCCACATACCCCCCCACCACAATATGTTAATAAAATCTGCTAAGCCTTAATTCACCAATCAGTAACGAGAGTTTTATAATAAGTTTAAAAAATATAGGAATCCGAATTATATTAAGCAGTTTTAAAATATTTTAGTACAAGATCTTTTCAAAATACACGTATTTATCTGGCTCCGGTCGGAGATCACATTTTAGTATCTGGCCATATAACAGAGAGAAAATGAGATCAGTGAGAAAGAGAGATACATATTTAATATATTTTATGAATTTATATTTTCTAAACAGGAAAAAAGACTGGAATGAAATTGCCAGAGGTAATTTGTTTTTAGAAAATCTTGTTATGCATACATTAGTGTAAAATTTTTTTTAGGTTTTTAAAAATTTATCAATATATATTAATAAGTATTTATTAAAATATTTTAACCAGCGAGATAAACTAGTAACATATTATATATATTTTATTCGATGTAACGTTTGTATTTTATAATGTAAGATACTGTCAAAAGGGCTGAAAATATTTTACATTAATCCAGATCTTTATACTATTTCAAACTAGGGCTTAAGTGACACTACCTAACCCCAACCCTTAAGTGACTCTAATCTATACCTATAAAAGAACTGTTTCTTTTGTGTGTTATGCATGCACATAACAATGTAAGTCATCAAACCAACAAAAGAAAAAAAAAAACTAAAAAAAAAACTTATATTACGCGTAGTTGTATCAATTAGTTTGGAACATTTATGTCATTCATGTAATAAATTTGAGATATATATAGACCATTGATTCTCAAACGAATCTAAGAGACCCCCTGGTGTCTGCAATGACTTTCAAGGGGTCTTCAGGAGGGGAAAAATAAATTATAAAAAATAAAAATAGGGATTTTCGATAGTGGATATCAATTGAAACAGGTCAATATTTTAAGTTAAATCACACACACACATACATTCTATTTTTATCTTTAAAAAAAATCATATAAATATTAATTATGTTATTTTAATGCAAATTGCATATTTTTTAAGGTATAATATTTAAAAATCTGTTTTGTGATTACGTGAAACATATAGCTGAATCCAAATAGAAATGTAGTCAGTGCAGTGTTGCACTTTTCTCCTTTCTCCCCCTTCCTCGTTGAGCTTTTTGTGCAACACATTTCAAAGTAATGACTACATAAAACTAAGCTGGAGCAGAGGCGTCACTAGGGTGGGTGTCAATCGGTGCGGTAAAATCAGGGTGTCACCCCCCCCTCCAGCGTTCCACTTATTCTTCAAATAAAAAACTATCGTTGTTCAGTTGTTGTTTCTTCTTGCGCAATAATACAGTTTGTTGATTGCTGCTCCACAAAGTTTAAATGAGTATCGATTATGTTTTTTTCTCGTAGATATTATCGTTAATCATAACATATTAACATCTACGATTTTTTAAATAGAAAGAAATTAAAAACCAACTGAGCATGCTTTCCTAAGTAAACATTAAACAGCTCTTAATGGAAACTTTTGAATATTATGATCACATATAGTGGTTGTTTCATGAGGACAACTAATGAAAAATGCAACTTAATGAAAAGTATATTGATAGGTACACAAATGTTTAAATAATTTTTTTAACATATAAAAGTTTACAATAACTTTAGAAAATAAATATTTAAATTTACTTTTCATGATTTCAAATTAGAAAACTTATAAACTCAATATATCTTACGACTTCGTTTTCAATGGACAGAATTGCTTGATTTGATTTCAAAAAATAGTTGTTAATTAATGTTTTAATAAGAGAACGTTGTTAGTTAATGTTTTAATAAGAGACCGATATTAGTTAATGTTTGAATGAGAACGTTGTTAGTTGATGTTTTAATGAGAGAACGTTGTTAGTTGATGTTTTAATGAGAGAACGTTATTAGTTGATTTTTAATGAGAGAACGTTGTTAGTTGATGTTTTAATGAGAGAACGTAATTAGTTAATGTTTTATTGAGAGAACATTTTTAGTTGATGTTTCAATGAGAGAACGTTGTTAGTTGATTTTTAATGAGAGAACGTTGTTAGTTGATGTTTTAATGAGAGAACGTTGTTATTTGATGTTTTAATGAGAGAACGTAATTAGTTAATGTTTTAATGAGAGAACGTTGTTAGTTGATGTTTTAATTAGAGAACGTTGTTAGCTAATGTTTTAATGAGAGAACGTTGTTAGTTAATGTTTTAATCAGAGAACGTTGTTAGTTAAATTTAGTTTTGCAAAGCTTCTTTTCACATGACGCCTTGTAAACATGCATTTAATTCAAAGGCTGGTAGAGATTCGTTGCCGTATCTTAAAACTTTGCTGCATTCTAGTATTCTAGTTTTAGTATTTCTTTTCACATATCTTGCCCTTAGGCCCAATATAAATGAGATTGATGTACTCAGTTTTAACTTCTTGCTCTCTATTTGAATAGTAAATCTTCAGAATACTTTCCTGATATGTTCATATTGTTAAAACGTATTTTTCTTTTGCATTAACATGCTAGTTTGATTTGAGAAAAGTTATCTTAATAACATTTTGAGCTAACTTTTCACATATTTCGTAGAGTAAATGTTTAAGTGATCGAGCTTAGCCACCACTTTGAAAATAATTAACACTTTAATTTGAAGGTACTTTTGTGTTTAGTTTATTTTTTGAGTACATCTGCCAATAAGAAAGTCAAGCAATGAAAGTTATGCATGTATTCACAGACAGCTGGCAATCATATTTGTGCAGCGCCTCTAGTGTTTGTATTTTCAGAGAGACGGCAAAGATTTTCGCCGTCACACTTTCATAAAATCGTTCTTTCATGGATCTAACAGCAACACCATGAGCACACCAGCGAGATGTTCATATGACACGGTGTCATTAATTATATTATCCTATCTATTAGTATTAGCGGCAAAGAAAGAAAACCCTTTTTCTAGAGAACCAAGGAAGTATAATTAGAAAATATTTTCCGATTAAGAATTTGAACAACATAGCTTAAGTAAACGGTGTACACATCTATTCAAGTTTCTTTTCTGTTCTTCATTTATTACTGCCTGCACCACTTCATGAATCCTTGACATTGTAGCTGCATTACCATGTCCCTGAGCTCATCATATCGATACGTTAAGCCCATCTCTTTTCAGTCGTTTTAAATTATCAGAACTGATACACCAGATTTGGCCCACATTAAGAGGAATATCCTATATTTCTGTCATTTCAACATTACCATTGCTACTGTTAATATATCTTACAACTTCAGAGATCTATGCTAGGTCTTATCTTACACGTCCACTATTTATCAGAGTAAAAAATCTTGCTATTGATGTTTTTCCATTTAGAATAATTTTATTCAACAATTTCTAAGCTTTATGATTTTGCTTCTGTCACATTTTAAAGTTGGTATTTTCTATTTATTTTTAAAGTGCCTTTTTACACTTGGGTGTCACCCCCTATCGGGTGTCACCCGGTGCGGACCGCACCCTCCGCACCTGCCTAGTGACGCCTCTGAGCTGGAGTATCATTTGAGACTACAACACACTGATAAAATAGAGAAAGGCTAAGAAATACATTAGAACACCCAAGATAATATAGCTCAAAAAAGAAAGAAGGGTGTATCTAGATGAACAATGATAGTTTTTCACGCATCAGAGGCGGTGCGGAGGGTGGCGTTAAAGTGGGGGGGAGGGGAGGAAATCGAACCAGAGACTAAACAAAGGACAGCAATTCATAGCTATCTTTCCAAACAGAAAAACTTAAGACTGCAGTGTTTACAGTCACCTGGCAGTGGACGTAAGACAGTATTCTACTGTGAAACTTACTCTCAGTTGGTCAGTTACATCACCCTGGAGTGCTTCAAAAAGTACCATACACAAATAGATTTTCAAAAATAAACATTCAGACATCATGTTTCCAACATTCTTCATTGTTATAAATAAAATATTTCATAAAAATTACTTGAATTTATGTTGTCTTTTTTTCTGATTTCTTGTAAAATGCTACGAATCAGCGAGGATTTAATTCAAACCAGACACCCGAGTCCTTACAAAATATTAAAGACTGGTAACGGTCAATAGGTGGTTATATGGTCCTTATATTTTTCTTTTCTTTCAGGTGTAGAAGAAATAGATGACATGAACTTGTACAATGTCAATGTAAACAAGAACAGGTAATCTTTTCAATGATATACTTGCAATATATGTGTTGTTCTTGCTACCAGTGGCAGGTTATGAGATAGATGACAGTGGCAGGTTATGAGATAGATGACAGTGGCAGGTTATGAGATAGATGACAGTGGCAGGTTATGAGATAGATGACGGTGTCGAACGCTTAATTTCCAGTGCCTTATTCCGAGTGGCTATGATACACATATATGATACACATTTCACTGTATTGTACCAAGTCGTAATATACCAAATGTAACAACTATATAGTAAGAGTGCTCTTTGATTTGTATTATGGCCTCTTCTGGTTTTGTTAGAATTTAGAAAAACTTTAACTTAATTTTATTGTCGCGTAGTGATGCTGATATTGCTGAGTAACTAAACCACGACACAAATATATTTAGAAGCAACATCTTCTCAGCAGAGAAGCCATTTATTATTCTCAAAACTACTATGTGACACCAACATGCTTAATATTTTGGGTTACTACACCCCCAGAGCGTCGTGGACCGCTCTGCTGTAATTATAAAAAAAACTTTTATTGAATATTAGAACATCTTTCTTTTGTTTTTTTCGTTTCATAGGACATTTAACTCTCCATTCCAAACATTAAAACAAAAAAGACAAAAATTGATCCATTTTTCTAGTTGTTTTGAACGTCATAAATCTAAAAATGTAAAAAAAAAAAAAACTTAATTAATTTAATTGTACATATCGGTATAAAAATAAATACTACATTATGTTCACTTTAGCTTAATGAAAATATCAAATTTCTATCTTTGTATTCATATATATGTATATGCTATTTTTGTGACACTCTTTTCAGGATCCCAAAGCTACCCTTCGCACCTGCAAAAATAAAACGAAAAGACTTATAAAAGCTGCATTACATTGCTGAAATTCTACTCTGTAAGATTAAAAAAAATTTTTTTTTTCTAAATTTTTTAACTGACATCTATTAATTTAGGACATTAAACTTCGAACTTTTTATTCGTATTATATTTGGTAAATAATTAATTTTTGTGCAAATTATTCTAGTACTATTTTAGGCCCCTGCATTTTTTTCTTATTTTCAACAAATGTCTAACAAAAAATCGTAGTATACAAGGGTGGAGCATCTCCCACATTTAGAATGAAACTACCAAAAGAATGCAAAAGAAGTTTTTGAAACGTAGATTTCAAAATAACAGTTTTGTTTTACTGGCTTTTAAGTGTTTTTCGCTGTGATTTACAGCTACATTTCGATTGAGTACAAATAGCCTTCATTACAGAGAGGTTGTATTCATTACAGGCTTCAAACATAGTCATTATGTTCAACTGTTCAATTCATGATGGCTTGTAAAAAAAAAAAGAAAGAAATGCATTTTCTAATGAAAAAAAATGATAGTGCCTAGCCTAACGAAAGTAACCTGTTCTACCTCTCTACTGCCACTACAACCCATACAGTGCCCCTTCCAAATGTGGAAGATCTTTATGCCCCAACCTGTATACGATAATGATGATGATATTTTTAAACATTAATTCTACATATTGTTTATAGCAAATAATTGATTCAAAGTACTATTTCTACTGCATGAGCTAAAGAGATGGTTACAAATACGTCTATTGCATTATGGTGCTTTTTACAGTCTTGATTTTTGCATGATTTTATATTTAGTATTCATATCACTTTCAATATTTCTTACTATAAAGTATTCATGTAATTAATTTAAAGTGTACTTTCAAATCTTCAACTGAATTTTCTTAATAGATGAATTTTGATCATTTAATGTACGGTATAAAATAAGTACATGATTGAAATACCTGTATGTATTTTTTATGTGTTTACTATTCATTTTGCATGGCATACATATACATTCATCGTTACATTTATATCTATTTTTGGAATAAATATGACATATGCACTACTCATTTATTTTACAGTAATTTTAATATGCATGATTTGTGTACTCGTAAATTTTATTTTTTTTTTGTTTTTGTTTTTTTATAACTTTTTTTTAAAAATCTAGTTTCAAATTACTTCAGACTGTATTGACTACTGACTAAATAAAGTAGTCTATGGTGTAGATACTTTTTTCTCTTATATACTTGTGTATCGTATTTTACAGATCTATGTTATATAATTACCAAACATGTTTTTTTTTTTCTTTCCTTGTATTAAAACTTCAAATTTTAAACACAAAATATGCTATTGTTATTGCACCTCTTTCATCTTAACAGTAAGTACCCGTTGGCCCGGTTACTTCTTACTTTCATCTTAACAGTAAGTACCCGTTGGCCCGGTTACTTCTTATTGAATAAAGGATTTTTACCAGGATTCATTTTGGAAAACATTGTTTTTTTTATTTCAAAAGTGAGCATTGGGTACACGTTCAATCCGACATATCGCTTATATGATCTGTTACTTCTCAATGTCATTGTACAGGGCAATTAAAATATAAAAATCTTTTAAGTGCATCTACAGCGTAGAAAAATTGTTGCTCTTGTCAAGTCATTTTTTATTGCAGCTTTTGCAGAACAGTTGTCCTATTATTGGCTTGGGAGAACAGTTTTGCAGTGTAACTTCTCAATGATTACTTCAAAAATTAAATACAGCAGATAATGCATGAAATATAGGGACATTTAAGAACAAATTTTACTATGCTCCACATTCATTGTGGCTTTTTTTTTTATTGTGAAACTTTCTTCACTTCATCAAATGATGTTTCATCTTAGGGTTACAGGGTCTTCATCAAATGAGGTATCATCTTAGGGTTACAAAGTCTTCATTAATGATGTTTCATCTTAGGGTTACAGGGTCTTCATCAAATGATGTTTCATCTTAGTGGTACAGGGTAAAGCGTGCACTTTAACATGGTAAAATGAAGCGCAATGTACAAATATTCAAAGCTTTCACTTTCTACTTAAGGTCTAAAAAAAATAGGATTTTTGAATTACTCTTCCAAAATATACTGTCACATTTTTCTCTACCTTGAGTTTGTTTTCTC
>JADKLZ010071522.1:11881581-11907867 GCA_021533235.1 Biomphalaria straminea
TATGACATAAACATAACCTCTATTTCAATTACAAGCGCTATGTGACACCCTTAAAAGCTCCAACAAGGAGACTGCTATAGACATTCACGGCTGGGAAGCACCAGCTTTCGATCGCTCTCATTGCGTGAAGCTGTGAGGTTTCAAGCAAGAAGATTGGCCAGCGTGAAAGAGCGCCGAAACGACAAAAACGCTGAGAGAAGAAATATGCCTATCTGCTGCTAATTAAACCTACCTATAGAGCGCATGCGACATTTTAAAGCAAGGATTGGATATTAAATTTATCTTTGAGTTTAAAGGATATAAGAAATGAGCTCATCTTCTATCACGAAGAAGGAGCAATATATATAGGTTTTATTTAACATTCTGCCCAATTATATTACTCACAGACAATATTAGATCACGTATGAATATCATTCTTTCATTAAGTGATCAAATATTCATTTATGCTTGCGTCCTAAACAATGAAAGAAACTGTTTTGATTTCGTGAAGCATACAAATATGTGAACTCAGTTAAATGCATTCCTATGATTAGGATGAATTGGTAGTTCGAACTTATACTTGAACAAATTTCGAAAGATGACATGCTTTAAAAAATGACTGGAGAATTGACGTCCTTTAAACACATCTGTGTTACACAAAGTTATTTGCCCCAACTTTTCCTAAGTTGAAAGGATACACATATTTAAGTCATGAGTATCACTTGCTGAAAACCAGGAAGAGAATAAACTTCTGTGACCTCATTGTGCTCAGTTTTTACAGGATTCTGAGGTTATTGTAGTTTATAATTAGACCTATTGTTTCTATTTAAATTTCAACTAGTACATTTTGGAAATGAAATAAATAAATAAAAACAAACCTGAATTTAATATGTAGGCCATTCTTACTTTTCTTGATTCTGAAATAAATTTTAATGGACTATTACTTTGGAAAAATTTTCAGTTCAAATAAAATAACAACAAAGTCATTAGACTATTAATGATGAAAGTTAAGCTTTTTCAAAGAGAGAAATAATGATTATATGTTATTGTAGATTTTTAGGTTTGGTAGATAATTATATAAAGGTGGCTGTTTGCAGTATCCCTATTACATAATATAAAAAGTGTAGCTTATCTCTGCATTGAAGACAATGTTTGAGATCATTTTGGAGCATATTTTAGTACTGTAAATACTAAATCCTATGCTATATGGTTAGTAAGGTCAAATTAATTTCCCTTTTTAGACCTAGCATATGATCATTGGTCATTTTTTTCTTTGGCCAACAGTTGACGAACATGATTTAATGTAGCTAGCACAATGACCAACAGCCTCTACTTTCACCAACTAAAGTCAGGTACACATTGGAGCTGGGTGGACTCGGTAGAGCCCTAAAAATCCAGAAATTCAATATCCTTCACCGATGTTCGAAGCCATAAATAGTTTGTATTACGATCTACTGTTTAGATTATTTAATTTCCATCAGTCATTCATTTTGTATTTAACTTTTAAAATAGTAATGATAATAATGTATATATTATATGAATTATAACTGTACAGTTTATTTCCTGTTAAAATTATTAATTATTAACAATAGTCTTATACTGTTCAGGTAACATAATAACTTGTTTGAAGAAAATGTATCAACATTTAGATTTATATTTTACAAAATATTAAAAAAAGAACATTTAAATGCAATGAAATTGTTCATAATACTTACACAATTATTAGTACTCCTAAAGCGATTATCACGGTAATGGATATGGCGATAATGATTAGAGCAACAGTCCTTGTCTGGTACTCTTCGTTGTAATCTTTTAAAACGACAAAAAAATTGTTCTTGTTAAAATAATATATACAAACTGTTATGACATGATTAGAACGTAGATTTATTTCGGGAAAAATAAAGGGATAAGTTTTACTTAGTTACGGAAATGACGAAAAGTTAGATTAAAAAGTAGAACGCTTTAGTAGACTCGAACAGGACGTTATTTGATTGAGGCTACAGAAGGCAATTACAGAAAGACACAGACGGATCCCTTATTAAGTATTAAACGTATTTTTTATAGTTGAATCGATTGTCGACTTCCTCTATTGCTTGTTTGGCATTTTGTCTGTGGTTGAGGATTACCTCCTGCTTATTTCTTTTGATATTTATCACGGCGGAAGAGTCATAACCAAGACAAATAGCTTTCAAGTATTTTAATTTAACCTCATTTAGGTGTTCAAATAAAATATTTTTACCGATTCAGTCAATAAATCTTTAACTACCAGATGTGGTAAAAAGCAGTAATTATACATAAAACACCGAATCACAGCTTTCAAAAAAAAAATATTCAGAAAAGACAGAAAGATAAGGTATGTTTCTAATTCATTATGATAGGACAAATTCATATAAGTGCTTCTTCTTCCCTAGTCCTATTTGAGCGTAACATTAACTTTTTTCTGACTCAGTAAAGAATATCATTAAATTCGTGAAGTTAGTAAACTATATAAAACATATATTTAGGCGTAATCCGTAATTATATTTTTTTGTATTATTGTCTGTAATGTATAAGATAGAAACTTTTTGATAAACTTATCTAGATTCATAGTAGTGTGAACAAGAAGCAATGAATCTTCCCTTACTTATGGAATTTAAATGTGCTCAATTCTCTTTTATTATTTATGGCTGACTTAATGTAGTTTAAAGCAAGTTGGCCCACATTCCATGCAGTGATGTGGTAAATAGATATTAGATTGGAACAATCATAATTTATGAAAAAAACGTTTGAAATAAAAAAAAAAACTAATTAACTTCGCACTGGGAAACCTTTATCTCGAAAGCTTACTAATTTAATCTTGGCGTTCCTCAACATCATCATCTTCAAACTCCATTAGAATGATGGCTCAGATCACTTTTGCAAAAGCTCTGGAAAGAAACCCTGCTGTTATGCGTAGTGCATACATGTCACCATTCAGGTTAAGAATGTGTCTGTTACCCAGACCTATTAAGAAGAGATCCACAAGTCCTGGGAGCCACACATTCTTAAATGTTGTCCTCATTCTCTCCACACTGGGTTCAACAGACAAAGAGTGGACCACAGCGCACTGAGCATGGTTATAACATAATATCAGGTGGCCGAGCCTTGCTCGGTTAAATAATTTATACTAAGAAAGGTAATATACTACTGCTACTGGTGCTACAGCCCATGGAAAGATATCGCCTGCTCTTACACATCCCTCCATTCATATATCTCCTGGGCCTTTCGTCACCACGCCCTAACGGTAACCCCAAGTTTAGATATCTTGTTCAGTGTGAGAAAGTAAGGAGCAGTAGAGCAGCTGTGTAATCACCATTTCCTTTGTTTTGGTACGGGACATTGGACACTGAAGCATGAACACATGGTCATAATTTTACCAGCAAAATTATAATTATAATAAGGCTTGACATCAAATCCGAAGATTAATGAGAAATCTACACCGCTCTACGCAATTGAAGTGTAAACAATTTATTAAGCACTTAATACGCAATAACTAATCATACATCGGTAAATTTAATTTCATTACTTTCCTTCCATAGTTCTATAATAAATCAATCTTCAATAAGATGGTGCGCAAATGTTTAATTAGGTCCATTGATACTTTAAAACTCGTTCTTGTTTGCATTGTAGTAAGGTAAGCATAGTGACGTAAGCAGCGTTTTTCCCGTTTTCGTCATGGAAAACTTTCATTCATAAATCCTCCATTTCATTCACAAAGTATTCTGACCAAAATTAAATTGAGACATTTTCATATCGAAATAACGGTCGAACTCGAGTTTTCCCGATGTGGCCAATGAGTTCAGAATTTTTTTCTCACTAATACGCACATACCTTGAAATTTTAAAGAAAATCGTTAGAGCCGTTTTCGAATAAAAATTTATAAATAAATAAATATATATATATACAAGAATTGCTCGCTTAAGAGTATAGGATAAAAGTTGGGTAATTCTTTTGATGAAAGGTTGCTCCCCCTTCGATAGCTGACCTAATTTTGTATGTTATCTCCCTTATATGTCTTTTGTATATGGTATAAAGAGTTATGCCCGTACGTACGGAATATTATCTAAGAGCTAAGACGACTGTTTTAAGAAGCTAAGTATATATATGTACGTCATAAACGTGTATTGTTTTAACTCTTTCTCTTCTAATTGACGAATCCGATGCGTATTTTGTAATTTTAAACTTAATGGATTTTTGGATTTATATACTTTAATTTGTGTTTTGTAAAAAGGGTATACATTCTCATATAATTCAACACCATATAAATTTAAACATTTTCTGATAACAAACACAAAAGTTTTTGAAGTTGAATCATAACAGGAAAGTGAAATACAAATGAGCCAAATGAATAATACTATCAAAACGAGGAAAATAATTACAAAAAAAAAAAGAGTTAAGTGTCTAGTTTAAGAAAAATAAAAGTTTTTTCTAGAAGTCTGTACACTTTCTGAATCCACTTCTTGTCCTAAGTGGATAACCAGCCAAAGCCTTCCTGAATACAGAACATAGTAATATAGTAAACTATAACTTACCTATTCGAATAGTACAATAAACCACATCTACGTATTTCTTTTGACAGACGTTTAGCCTAAGCTCTATCTCCTCTAGTGTAGGCTTGGTGTACTCGTGTAGAACTTCTAATGATTGTTCTCTTTGAAGTAAGCTTTTGTTTCTTATCGTATCAAATGCTTCCAACCAACATGGTATGGGTGTGTCTACACATTTGCTAGTTATGTTCAGCTGAGAACTGTTGACAACTGCAGAGCAGTTGGTGACATCCATTTCTTCATTGTTGATGAATAGCCTCATGGTAAACTTAGCCTTATCTGTGAATTCAATTATAAATAGACTCGTTAAGCACTTGGATTTAGACTTGATAAATAACATTTTGGGACACTTTAGATTATAAATATACCTTCGAATCCAAACAGTAGCGGCCTTAAGGGGTGGCAAGTGCGGCAGCCGCCCCAAGCCCTGCGTTTGAGGGGGGCCCCCGCGATCGGAGATTTTATTGTCACAAACCTGAGAACCACACATTTTCCAAATAAAATCCGATTGGATGTCGATGTTAACATACGAAATAAATATTTGGTTGCTTCCACTTATGTGTTTTTTCCCAAATAGGCTACTGTGCATAGACATCGTGTGGCCATGGAAGTAATTTTACGTTGAAAGAATTTTCTTTATGCATAAAAATTACAATTCATTATACATAGCACTTAACGCGGCCAATAGTAAGCCAACAATGGTTACGCAATGTTCTATGTTTTAAATCAAAAATAAGGAAAGCCCACGGCGTTAAGGCGGACGTACTGTCTTGTTATTGTTACAGCGTTAGAGACGGATTAGTCGGTTAGCGTGATGTGGTACGGTATATATAGTTTATCCTTACGACTCAGGGCCCCGCACATGACACTCACCATGGGCCCCGATCACTGCGCCCCTGAATCCAAATATTAATGAGGATTGCAGTATTTCCCCAGCTGAGACCTACATATTTTGCCACATCCAAGGCAAGCATTAGCAATTTCAGCCATGGTCGATTAAGATTTTTTTTTGTTATCTGCGTCTGTCCTCAGCAGCGGATTTGGTTCGGTTTCAAATGTGTAGCCTACGGCCTTTGTGAGTGTTCTCAAGCTGTCTCTCAGGCGGGACCATTTAAAGTCCAATTATTGTATTCCAGTAACGATATTTTTTTTTATGTATAGTCAAGGAGTCTTGAACTATTTTAAAAATAAGAAGTTAATATGTTTAGGATTTATATTTTTTTTTATTACCCATGCCATTGAAAGTGTGAGCCTACTATAACTTCATTAGGATTAAAACAGAAAGCCTTTGTCCCACTTCCGGTTAGAGTGTTACAACGTCATTTGTCTCATCGAGAAGTACATAGAAGTCTAATGCTTTAAGCGCTGGCTTTGAGTGTGTTTGTGTTTCGTGTGTGAATGTTGTTCGCATTTGCATCTATTTTGTTATTGCACAGTAGTTACACTGAGAGGTTACATTGTAAACAGAATTTTCATTTGATTGGACCAATAAAATTATGTTATTTTATATAAAAAAAAATTTTATTTAACAACGTAGAGTAACGACTGGTTAAGGCAAGATAACAGAACGTTTGAACAGTTTAATTAATTATGTTTAGAGATTTTACAGTTTGTTTTTTGTGGCGACCGAATAGTTTAGTATGCCTTTAATGCTTGTTTTTTTTTAATCTTTTTTTCTATATAATTCGTGATACACATATGGTGAGAGGCTACTTAATTCTGATTAAAATTCTCGAAAAGGATGCATTTGCTTTTATTGAAGAAATTACTTCAATCGTGAAAATTTTTGAAATCTTTCTGAGGACCCCAGGAATCCGCGAACTACCTTTAGAGAACACCAAATATATTTGGATACAAAGACATGCACATATCAATTTTCTCATGCATAATTCAGAAATAAATCGAAAAAATATTTTAACCTTTGAATAAACTCCCCTGAACAAAGTGATTTATATATACATTTCAATTGTTAACACTACAGAGCCTGCGTGTATAGTTATCAATAAGACATTCATTTTCTACCAGTACTATGACGTAAAAAAAATGACACTTTACCAACAATTCGAGGAAGTTTCTTTGGCTCTGAATACAGTTTGGTATAATCATTCAATGTCGCACCAAACCTCAACATGCTGTATGGTTTCTCAGCTGTGACGTTCACTAGCATATGGTAGATTGAATTGTTAAGTACCTGCTCACAGTAGCAAATATGGTTGTATTCATAGCTGTTACATTGATTGGGTATTTTCAGAAAACATATCTGTTGATAATAAAAAATAAGTATTTATAGAAACCATTTATGTGGATAATCTTATCATATTTTATAAAACACAAACATTACTTAAAAAACGAAGGTTATCACGTCGAACGCGTGCCCCTAGGTAAATCTAATCATGCATGTTAATCAATGACCTAAATTCTGCAAAGCCGCTGGTTTTGCTGGTTGGCTCAGGCAACCCATTCCATGCTCTAATAGCACTTGGAATAAGAAGTATTTGATACATTTTTCCTAGCATATGACACAATAATAAATAGTTCTCCTCCCCCTCCTTATATTATTTTTGCCTCTAAAATTACTTGGGGTAACTCTAGTCCGACTAGCAGAAATAAACAAAGTGATCTTTCCATTACTTGGTGTCAAAATACTTGAGCCATGAAAAGATATATATATATATATATAGATAAGCTTCTAAAAAGTTGCTTAATAAAAGCACCGCCTTTATTACACCAAATGCGATGTATAGGCCAGATGATGGTCATCTCTTTCTATGGCCGACTATGTAAGGAGATATCATGTAGCCAGCACAACGACCAACCAATTCACTTAGCTATCTGGTACCCTAGCATTTGGGTGTACTCAGAAGAACCTTAAAATCACAAAATAAAAAAAAAAATCCCAGTTTTCACAAAGACTGGACTCCAGGACCCACGTATGGAAGGTAAGCGCTTAACCACTCGGCCAGCGCGATATATATATATATAACCTAGTTATCGAAAATTAGTTAGCTTTTCTTACTGTATGGAATTCTGCATCTGACTTGCTTATATCATAAGCAAAGAATCTGACACTCTGATCAAACCTGGAGAGGTATATAGATGTGTTATAGACTATCTTGTCGACAGAGCTAATGAGTCCCTCTGTACAGGAAGTGACACTGGCATTCTGTTGATACTCTTGTAGAATAAACTTAGACTCTGCCTTGACAGCATCTAATACAAGGTGGTCCAAAAGTAAATGATTAAACTACCTTTTATAAGATGAAAGTTACTTAATAGTAATACCAATATAAAACATAAAACTGATGAAAAGATGAAGGAGAATATGTCCTCGTGGCTCGCCAACACCTTTCTTCATGGAACAGTACCAGGAAAAAGAAGAAAAGACAGACAGAAAAAGCGATGAGAAGACAATATAAAAGAATGGACGGGCTTGCCTTTGAAAGAGGTTCTATTTAAGGTGAGTGTATATCTACAGATCTAGTATGGTGCCCTAACAGTCCAAAAGGCAGTGGGATAGGTTTAAAAAAAGGTTAAAGAGAGATTGAATTGTTTATGCTTATGTTTAAAGAGAAACAACGACTTTCCCGCTGTTCTCCTGTCGAATTAAAAAAAAAAAGACTACATAATATCCAGTAAACCTACTTTTAGACCATATTGTATATAAATATTTTTTAAAACGTATTATATTTGAATGTGTAGATAATGCGATTTGATATTTATGCATTTCAATAGTTTGATAGAGGACAGCGGTAAAACACTAGGTGATTCATTAACACAACAACAACAACAAATTAAAAAAAAAACAACATTTTTTTCATGTAAAAGCAAATACCATTTTTAGCGGCCCCCGTAAGGGGAAAAAGCCGCTATTAGGTTTGTGCAAAATGTCCGTCTGTCCGTCTGTCACACTCAGGGCGCCAAAACTAGAAGAGATACGAAAAATATTTTTTCACCATTAAATGCGGCTTGAAAAGTTTAGGTGCAACGGCTACTTTTAGTTTTCTAAAAGCAAACCGTTTAATTTATAAAAATTATTATGCAAGCGATTTTTTAATAATAAAACACCAATTGTGAAGCAATTAGGTAAATGTAAGGGAGGAAATGTTACTAGAAAAAATGCTCTTGGCATGTACATATCACGCACATTTTTTAAAATGACTTTCTGTCTGTCTGTCCGTCTGTCCGACTCAGAGCGACAAAACTAGAAGAGATACGAAAAATATTATTTCACCATTAAATGCGGCTTGAAAAGTTTAGGTGCAACGGCTACTTTTAGTTTTCTAAAAGCAAAACGTTTAATTTATAAAAATTATTATGCAAGCGATTTTTTAATAATAAAACACCAATTGTGAAGCAATTAGGTAAATGTAAGGGAGGAAATGTTACTAGAAAAAATGCTCTTGGCATGTAGATATCACGCACATTTTTTAAAATGACTTTCTGTCTGTCTGTCCGTCTGTCCGACTCAGAGCGCCAAAACTAGAAGAGATACAAAAAATATTATTTCACCATTAAATGCGGCTTGAAAAGTTTAGGTGCAACGGCTACTTTTAGTTTTCTAAAAGCAAACCGTTTAATTTATAAAATTAATTATGCAAGCGATTTTTTAATAATAAAACACCAATTCTAAAACAATTACGTAAATAAAAGGGAGAAAATGTTACTATAAGGTATGCTTCCGGCATTTAGATATCATGCACATTTTTTAAAATGAACTTTTAGCAGCGGCTTTCGTGTACTAGCGTAAAGCCCGGAAATGACATGATTCTAAACTAATTTCTTAATTTAAAAAAAAATCAGATTTAAAAACAAAAATTGTTTAGTGCCCCCATTAGAATGAAACAAGCATATTTTTGTGCGTTTTGTCTGTTGGTTGGTCTTTTCGTCACGGTTAGCAAAAAAACACTAAAGGCTTTTGAAAATATGATTTAACCTTTACTGTTCTTTCAGAAATATTACGATAGTTTAAGGATGGGAGCATACAGGAATTGAGCCAGGGACTTAGAAGGAACATCCGAAACATCTTGCGAATAGGCGGATCTGACAGGATCCGACTCTGACGGGGGCCGCCTCTGAGTTTGTGTATCACACAAACTCTCTTTGTAATCTTGTTATAATTGATATGAGTTAAGACATATATGTGTCTATGTTTCAGATATTCCAACAAGCAAGCCTCTTCATATTTATTTTGGAATTTCAAATTGGAGAAAACTAATTTTAGTGTGATTGACGCTATTCTCTAAACCTGAATAATTAAATAACTTTAATGATACATAACTCTAGTTAATCATCATCATTGGCATCCTTCAGTTATAGAACGACTATGGTTCATCTCGCACACTTCCTCGTGTGGCTAAGTGAGATGAAAGCCTGGGCATTGTTTATGGTCGGAACGATGTAGCCCACACAGCAGTTCCCCCCTCTCCGCGCAGCTGATGTGTCCAAAGAAATGGAATATCCGAAAGGGTTAGAGAAATTATATTAAAATTATGATATCTTTGTTCATATAATATAGTTTACACTGAAATTAAAAATCTTTTTTTTTAACGTGCAGACATCTTTTTAAAGAAATGAACCATATTACGGTAAATATGTCTCGTTATTTAGAACAATGACATTGCTAATATGTCACTGAATTTGTCTTATATTATGAAGTCGTGTAAGAAAAATATTCAATAATAATACATTCCAGAAGTAGTCCTTTAACGAGATTTAACATCTATGACTTATAGCAATAGCAAGAAGTCGGTAATCTATAATATAAAACAAAAAGTAAGACGCACATATTTCTATCTGTCTGTCTGTATGCATGTATGTATAAATGTATGTATGTATGTATGTACGAATTTCCTTATTAAGATCCAAACCGTTTGACAAATCTTATAAAACTTAGCATGAATTTTCATTAGATCAGGGTAGAGACCGTAGTGTATGTCTAATGCCCCTAGGCCCTAGGGTCCTAAAAAAAAGACAATTCATTAAATCAATCTCAAAGTAAAGAACAAAACTTCTTAAAAGTGTGGTAAAACCGTTTTCAGAGTGTTTTCTATTTGATATAAACATGTCAGCTGAACGGGTAATCCTATTTTTTACACTCTATTGTTCGTGACCATAGACATAAATAAATATAGACTGGCCAATACGAGAGTCTTATGGAACGAAAATTTGTGCATTGCAATTGTGTGTACTTTATTTTATGTCTATAAATTTTGTTTAATCTCTAAGACTGAAGATCTTGGAATTTTTTAATTTTTCATAATTCGGAAATCCGAATTCAATAGATATACATGTTTTCAATGTTTTCAAGTTACATGAAGTTAATTCCTTTTTCCAGTCTATATTTATTTATGTCTATGTTTGTGACAAACACAAAATGTGAAGGGAACTTACTCCATATTTGACATAGTTAAACTTATATTATTAATTCCAATAAATCAGTAATACCCAAAATCAAGACCCACAGGCCTCGGGTTATATCTGGCTAATAAACAGTATAGTAAACATTCTATCCACATATTGGCTTCCAAGAGAACTTTCTAATTTAGTGTATTTAGTTATATCAATATTTTATGTTTTTTTTTTCATTAATTAAGTTACGACTTACAGTTAGTCATCATTTAAATTAACACCTTTCGTTGTTTTGTTATTATTATTTTTTATTTTTTTTTAATTAAGGTAATTGTTAAGGATTTTCAATTATCCATTCTTTATCACTTGCTTTAATAATGCGAAGTATTTTTTTCAAACAGCGAGGTCGGATCTGAAGATTGCTGACCATCGCAGTTCAGTGAGAACTCGGGGAAATCCAGCTTTTAACTCTTTCTCTCCTAATCAACGATACCATCGTGTATTATTGACCTCATTAAATTAAAAAAATGTTTAATTTTATAAACATGACTTTGAAAAATGTAAAAAGAGCATGCATTTATTTTAATTTCTATACCAAATATAGCATTTCCTGATAGCAAACAACAAAATTATTGAATCTTAATTATAACATGTTTGTGAAATAGTAATGAGCAAAATGAGTACTTCCTTCAAAACGTTAAAAAATAATTATGGACAGTTAAAACATTTAACTATTAAAGACATTTAAAATCAATTATAACAAAAAAGAAAAAAAATGTCTCCAAAATGTGACCCGTGTTTCATCTTCAATGCAACAGCTATTTAATAGTTCAACTAGAAAAACAAATTAAGATGCAATAAGCATTACTTGTACATATGTGAAACAGCAGTAGCGTCGTGATCAGATCAAACATCCTTTGGTGGTGATACAAAAATTCAACCTTAAAAAAATATATAAATAACACAACATTAAAGACGCAAACATTTCTAAGTAATGTGTATCTACATGACGTCATTAACACATTGAATCTCACACCGTGTGTCTGTGTAGAATCGATAGTCTAGCTCAGGGGCGGACTGGGAATCAAAATCGGCCCGGGCATTACCGTATTAACCGGCCAACAAATACCATGTCATATGTTGTATCAGTGCTAAGCTCATGAAATGTGTGACTAGTTTTCTTATTTTTTTCTTTTTTTTTTGGGCTTTATTGAAAGGGGATTTTAAGGCCAGCCTCTTCTCTTTGGCTTCACTGTGGCGGAAACTTAGCCTAAGTTTCCGTTTCGGACAATGATGTCTGAGGCAGCTGATGGTTTGAACCCCCCTCCTGCTACGCCCTTGTGTCATATTATATTTATAAGTCTAATTCTCATCAAAACATATAACGTTTAATAAAATATCGAAAACTGAAAGTACTCTCTCATAGGATTAGGTATTATATTTAATTTATACCTGTATGTGATCTGAAAACTATAAAAAAAAATACAATAGCAGCATCAATGAGTTTGAAATGAATGAATTATTAAATGTTTTGGAGACTTTTGGTATTTTTATAGCTTACAGACGTTACTTTCAAAACAAATTTAGACATGCATGTTGCTCTTTGACTTAAGTCGTGGGTATTCCTGTCTGACACATTCCATTAAAAGATTAGAGAATGCAGAACGGTTAGAGAGACACTTACTGTGAAAAGCTCTACATCCTACTACATTCTCAAAAAACGAGAATTGTATATGAATATGACCAATAAAAATATAAATCTTCTATCAGTAAATATCAGATGTGACAGCGCTATATAAAACCAGAGAATTAGTATACGAATTTCCGTCATTGACTTCATACTAAGCATAAAAAAGGATCCCATTTCGGAGTATTTCAGACCTTGTGGTCTATAGGGCAGATGATGTAAAGGTCATCTGTTTCTGTGACCTATGGTTAACGAGGGTTTCGTGTGGCCAGCACAACGATCTTTACTTTTCCCATTCAAGCTGGCTGAACTCAGAGGCGCCCAAAGATCTCGAAAATAGCAAAAATAATTATGTAGATATTGATCTTGATTTGATTTTTTTTTTAAACATACAATTTTTTTTTTGTAAGCTGAAAATTTAATTTTAAATTTATGTTATTAAAATTAAACAAAAAGAATGCTTCCTCTTACTTTGAAAATCGCAGAAAGAACTATATATTGAGCTGTGAAAAAGTTTTGTGGTTTGCAATTTCGCGGCTATGTGTGTTATAAGTTAATTTCTATTAAGTATTGTTGAAGAGCTAAGTGTCACCCTTTTTTTCTGCGTTATATCAATGTTTCCTAACTTACTCTCCCTCTTCCCTCGTTTTCGGTAACGTTGTCAATGGAACCATCAAATGTCGGGGTAGGGAAGGAGGAAAACCAAGTGGGAGTGTCATCAAAGTCCATGCCGACCAGCAAAAACGTTTAGGCCAAACACAAACACACAGACATCAAAGCAGTATTGAAGCCAATGCCGCTCTTAGGCCTACACAGCTAAATGTAATATGCATAGTTTATTATGTAGCCTACATTTTTGATATACTTATTGAATTTCAAACAAAATTAATTGTAAAAAAAAATAAATAAAATAAAACGTAATCGGGCAAATGTGTCTTTGCTACTATAACTTTTTTTTAAAAGTTGTCTGCATTAAAAAAAATGTCTTTGGTCGCAACCAGACCGGCCCATTTGGTTCCGGCCCACCGGGCATTTGCCCGGTATGCCCATATAGCCAATCCGCCCCTGGTCTAGCTGTCTTACTAAAAAAAAAAAACTTTTTTTATCTCTGTGGCATTTTACGTCTCGAGACTCGAGAGACGTAGTAATGACATACTCATGTGATACTGGGTCTTCTTAATTTAATGCGAATCAAACTGAAAGTATTCAAGAAATAATGGATTCCGAACTTTTGATGTATTCCATGTTAATATATATATATATTGTTGTGACCCTGTTCCCCCCTGACTAACCATTTTTTCCACATGCGAAGTAGCGAAGTACGGTAATTTTTGTTTATGCTTTGAAGCGTAAATGACCTTAACTATAATAGTGTGTAAATGTGTTCAGAAACTTGAGTTATGAGTTGTTGTATTTGTGTGGATTTCTTGACTGAGGTTTTGAGGATTGTTTTTCTATTGTAGTAATGATTCGGGGGTATTGAGATTGAATTTGGAGATAGTGACATTATTTCTATTTACCGGGGATATTGATTGATCAAAGTTGGATTGTGCTTCTGCAATCTGAGATATCGGCGACCTGACAATCTGTGAGTTATTTTCTTTAATTTAAGCCCACGTCGTAACAATATATATATATATATATATATATATAGATAAAGTCCAATAGCCCTTTTTAGAAAGATTATATCACTTCACTTTGTCTTCGAGTCTGTCTGTCTGTCTGGTAAAAAAAGTTTTTACACGTTATTTCTCCCACACCCGATCTCTGATCAAGCTGAAATTTAACATTGGAAAAATCAATTTTAAAATTGAACCAATTAGATCATTAACTATTGGTAATTAATTATTTTGTTTGGCATCTCAAACAAATGAAATAATTTTACTTGACATAAGTTGTGGTGTGAGCTCAATTAGTCCACTTAATAGGTCATCTCATGAGGCTTAATGAGCACAATAAAAAAATAATCAATAGATAACAATTCAATTTTCATACGTTCTACGCTAGCAGAGTGGTTAGCGCGTCGGCTTGACAAACCTGACATGGTCACAAGTTTGAATTCAGGTCATTCATTTTTTTAATACATTAAAAAAAAAAGACACCCTGCTCTTTTTCCACCATCACTATCCATCTGGTCCAGGCAAGGCATAGGATATAGATTAGTATACTGGTAATAATGTCATTTTACTTGATAAATAGTCATACATTGGTTGATAATTGCAAGGAGAATTTTTGTTTCTTTTAAAAAGAATTCAACCACCACCAAGTTTTAGATTTCACCTTTATCTATATTCCAAAACGGAAAACACAATGTTTTAGAATCGTCATTGACAAGCATACTCCACTGTGTAATGTAACAGATGTATAATCTACACATCTCACTTTCGCCTGCAGTAACATAGGATCGATTGTGTGTCCTACAACAGCTGGTTATGGTTATCTTGGAATTTACATTACATTCAGTACATGTGTAACCTTTAGCGTTCTGCTGACCCCTTTCTCCACATTTCATACTTAACACTTTTAATTAACTTTTCTTTCAACAAAGTAAAGTTCAACTAGCTTGTTAATATTCAATCAGACACAATACACTATCACAAAATGATAATGATGAGGATGATGATGATGAGACGACTGCACCTTCCAGATAATTGTTAGCAACGCAGTTTGACAGACGCAGGCTTTTATCCTTAATAAACTTAGCACTGTGGCTTACGGCTTTTAATTTTTTTTTTTGGTTCCGTTTGTATTGATCACATCAACATCAGCCACATAGCTAATTATCAAATGAATCCTGTACAACAAGGCTACGACACATAGTTAATTTTTAATGACTACTCATAGAGAATTAGTTAATTTCGATATATCTCTGGCAATCTAAAAAAGAAAAAAAATCGTGTTACCACCTGTAGGCTGAAAACATTTGCATAACTGTATTAAGATGGAATTTTTTTATAGATAGATAACGTATAGATATGTAGATAGATAAATATAGCACAAAGAGAGATTAACACCGAAATTTTCAGATAAATAACAGCTCTTAGCGGTTTCTTCACTTACATTACCTTTGATTTTTTAAAAAATATTCTTTATTCAACTGCTTCTTTCTATTCTGGTAAGATGAGATAAGATAAAAAAAAAAAACTGTTTTGGTCAAAAGAAACGGAAATTTGTCTTCATCACAATTGACAACCTCAGCGTAACTACTGTACAATAACAATATAGATTTACGATATAGATGCACAAACGAGAGACATACACATAGTAGAATATAAACACACTCATAACCAAAGTTAATTTATAATGTTGGTCATCCAGGTTCTATTGTTAATGAATTTTTTTAATGTTCTTCTTTCATTTAATACTGTTTTCATCGAACTGGGTCTGGATGTATGAATTAACAGTTGTGTTCATCTGTCTGGACATTGTTCACAAACATGTCCCAATCTGCTTGCTCCTGACAACCTTGTAGCAGTAAAACAGCGACGTCAGACCGTGACTGGATGGATTGTAATGACGATCGAGATGTGTAGTCCATCCTTATGTTGCCACAACACAAGTCCAAGGTCCCATTTTGTCCCACGGTAATCTTTTTTTTTCTTGCAAGACAGCAATTGATGATAGTCAGCATTGAACAAACGCGGGTCTTATGTGACAGCAGATAGAAGCTCATATCACACATAAAAATATGCCTTGTCGATGAGCGAATCCGTTAAGGGCAGTACTTAAATTCATGGTATTGTTTAAGTTCCTCTTTCAGACCTTGTGGTCTATAGGGCAAATGATGTAAAGTTCATCTGATTCTGATTCTACGGTTAACGAGGGTGTCATGTGGCAAGTACAACGACCAACGTCAGGTACCCGTAAGAGCTTGATGCACTCAGAGGCGCCCGAAGATCCTGATATTAAAAATACCTGTCTTTACCGCTCAGCCACCTCACTTCCATGGTATTGTTCAGTTGCCAAAAAAGTTCAGTTTGTCTATATCTTTATTTCCTTCCCCTCATCTATCCTATCTTATAGTTACACTTAAGTAAAAAAAAAATAAAACAAAAGATTGAAATTCTCCAATTAGACCGTACGGTTTATAGGGCAGATGATGTTAAGGTCACCTGTTTCTGGAGCCAACGATTAACGAGGGTGTCATGTGGCCAGCACAAAGACCAACTACTTTTTTTCTTTTCCCTAACAAATGGCGAGTACCCATTAAAGCTGGGTGAACTCGTAGGCTCCAAGAAAATCCCGAATTTAAAGATCTCAGAATTCGAACTCGGGACCCCCGATTCGTAAGACAAGAGCTTCCCCACTCAGTAACTACGCCTCCAATTACACTTTAAGAGCCCTCAAATGTGTCCGAGGCTGGATTTACCTGTAGACAATATAAGCCATTGCTTAGTATCACCAATTTCTTGGGATCCAGCAATTTTGTCATTTTTAAGCGTTTATATTGGATTTATTAAGGACTCCATATAGCGAATAGTAAAAAGTCTTGTGATGTGCAATTAGGTCCTAAATTTTCCCATTTATCCTCTTAATTTGTAACGTTATAATACTTTAGTTATCATGGGGTCCGATCGCTGCAGCAACCCGATCGGACCCCACGATGACCTGCTAGCTACTGTGAAGAAACGCAAGCTTAAAATGTATGACCATAGGGCGGGATCTTCGGGGAGCAGTGTCAGGAGGGGGGAGGCAGGAGAGGGCGGTGGGAGGACGTCATAGGTGAATGGACGGGTCTACCATTGAAAGAGGTTCTAAACAGGAATGGAGAAAGACGGTCTACAAGTCTTGCTTGGTGCGCCAACGGCAGGGGCGTAGCTAGGGGTTCGGGGGCCCGGGGGGACCGACCTCTTTGGGGGCCCCTTGCATTTTGACTTTCGATATATGACATGGTATAATGTACGCAAAAAATATATATGACCAAGATCAAATTGATTCAGTATATCAGTAAATTTGACCAAAACAATTAATCATTAAGACTCTTTTAATGAATAATACCGTTGTTTATTAGCAAAATAATGCACAAGTGATAAATCTCGATTCATATCGCTTCACGTGGTGCATTCTGTTCAGCAAGGACATCTATTACATCATCTACATCAGGGGTGGGCAACCTTTTTCAACCGATGGCTGCATTTATACAATTTGGGGATTAGGCGGGCCGCATATATATCATATGAATGGCAAAGTGAATTTGGTGGTTCCGAAAAAAATAGAAAAATACAAAATAAAGTGAAGAAGCTAAAATTATATAATTTATTAAAGACCTAGTGTACTTCGAACAATAACATTGAGTACAAGTTTCACTATTCCTTCTCTATAATTACTAAGTGCATGTTCCCCAACAACCTTGGCAGCTACTTACATTACCTAAGCCTAAGGACAGCCCTGTGAATCTTTTTAACTCTTTTTCGTTTGTTACCTCATCATTCGCTCGAATTCAATGTAGCTTTGTGTAAAGTTTGCAGTTACTAAATTATGGTTGGGATATTTATTTTGTTTTTACTAAAAAGGTTTTTCTCAGTCAAAGCTCCATCAGTTGTTACCCTTGCCATCATTACAAGCCAACCCAACTCTTTCAACACATTTATTTCTTCATAGCATTGAATAAATAAATACTGGCCTGGGCTTATATGTTTTACTGAATTTATGGAAATACTGCTTTTAAATATAATCTTCGTTTTCTTTAAACTTTTTAGAAGGAAGTTTAGAGACAATGTTTCTTTAGCCTCATTATTCTAAGTGATAAGAATCAAAAGTTTCAATCATTTCTCTATAGATTTACCATTATTTATTTTTAATGTACTTGCATTTTTAATATGTGTAATGTGTGGGCACACCTGATTTATTTAGGTTTTCGCGGGCCGCATAAAACACTTTTTCGTCCGCATGTGGCCTGCCGGCCGTAATTTGCCCACCCCTGATCTACATCGATACTTTCTAGTATTTGTGACTTCACTGACATTAAAGCCATGATAAGCCTTTCTTGCGTCATTGTGCTCCTGGGATAGTTTTTTTTTAGAATGAAGCAATGGTAGTGGCCTGATTTAGTGGTACGGTATTCAGAGGATGTTGCAAAGGTTTGAACCTTTTTGTTGATTGTATTACTAGTTTGTTGGTGAAAAGTGCTCGTGCATCAGTGACATTATTGAAAAAGCGATTTGCCATTTATTTCACTAATAAAAAATATGCTATGATTGTGAAATTTTCTCTGACGAAAAGACGTACATTTGTTGTTGTTTTTATTCATTTTCCCAACTTTGCAATTCACTCTTTTATCACTCTATAACAACGATTTTTTTTATTTAGAAAAGCCTTTTTCCAATTGATTGCGGATAGATGAATAGAGGGGTAAAAACTCGAGTGTGAAGTTAATTCTGAAATTACAGAATTACAGAAGCCAAAACCGAATAATGGACAATTCTAGCATTGTTAAGAATAACTATTGGATCTGTTATACTCGTTGCTGTAAATTCTGCTTCAAGGTTAATTAGCGTAGCCTTAAAATACTCGCCATTTAAATCTATTATTAGTAAATGTAACAAGATACCTGGAATTCCCTGTATACAGGGGCGGACTTAGCAGCGCGACGGGCCCTGGACCCTAGTCTTGTGCGGGGCCCGGAGCCGTAAGGGTAGACTATATATAAACCGTACCACATCACGCTAACGGGCTATTCCGTCTTACGGCTGTCATTGGCCTCCAACAAAAACAATTCTGTATGTCCGCTTTTAACACTGTGGGCCTTATTTTTATTACAAAACAGAATATTACTTAGGTACTGTTTGCCTACTGTTGTATATACTTCATTGTTATTGTTCTGCATAAAAGATTTTCTTTGAAGTTTAAAAAGTTTAAAAGAAAAATACTCCCATGGCCTCAAGATGTCTATGCACAGAAGCATATAAAACACTTAGGCGAAAATAATCAATACATAGAGGTTATGTTTGTATTCAAACATCGACGTCTAATCGGATTTTATTAGGAAAATGTGTAGTGATCAAGTTTGTTACAATAAAATCTCCGATCGCGGGGCCCCCACAGGCGCTCCACTTGCCACCTCTAAGGCCTCTACTGCTGTATATCATACAGTTTTATTCGTGGCAACAAAGAGAGTAATACTCTTGTTTTTTGCTGCAAGAACATGTTTGATCTCTTTAATCGGCAACAAATCTATTAAAGATTTGTATTTCAAAATGTAAAACTGACTTTAAAAAAACAACAACTTTGATCTCTGTGGGAAAAAAATATTTTAAAATGTCAACAAAGTCAACGTACTGATAGACCTAGATCTAGATTTAGTATTTGATATAAGTATAATCCATAAATGTTGAAAAAAAATACACCCGTTGACACTATTTGTCAATCAAATATATTAATTTATGTATTTTGAAACACCCATTTGGGGGCCCCCCTAGGCGGGGGCCCGGGGGGATTTCAAAAACCTCCCCCCTCCCCCCCCCCCTACGCTACGCCACTGCCCAACGGTCCACCAGACTAAGGGATAGGTAACAGGTGAATACTTTAGTGCGTAAATACTGTAACAGTCAACTTCACAGTGAAATAAAATACATCGAGGTACATTAGTTCATATCAACTGTATTAAAGAGTTAACAATCTTTTATCAGTACCACAGAGCAAAAACAAACTCTAATTATTAAATTTATTTTACTATTTAATGATTCATGATAAAGGAAACTATTGTTATATTGTCAAGTGTTATTTGTCATCTCCATTTAAAAGTGAAATTAAAAGATTTCATGTTCATTTCGATTTATCTTTAAAAATCAAACCTAATTAAACTATCTACATACTTTCCATGATATACTCAATGGTGTATGGAATTTCGTTAAAAATGATGTTTGATCTACACTACAATAACTGTTTAATGTTTAAATTTATAAATGCGTTTTTTTTTTTGCTATTTATATGTTTGTTGTAAATCCAGTTCAATATGTGAAAATATCTATGTTATTGAGTTACACTCCTGGTGTAGTTTCAAATAAAAATAAAAATTTATGATGTCTAACTAAAACTTGATATTGTTGATCCAAAACGTCCTATTCGTCAAATGTAAGTGTGTATCTTTTATTTTTACAAATAATATTTACAGACCATGCCTAGCTGACATTCCTTCTGACAAGGTCCACAAAGAATATAAACATGGAGATAGAGAAACCACGGTGATTCAGAGTATAGTAGTCGTATCTAAACAATTGTGACTTGGAAGAATTTAAGTCACTGGTTAATATGCATCACTGAATGCATGACGCGTAGGACGTAATTATCTTCTTTTTTAAATAACGTCTGTATTATATAAGATAAGATACACATGAGCGCGATCACGAGCTCATTACTATAGGTGTATATTTCATAGAAGAGAGCACCTGGCAGCCTGCGGCGTCGGAACGAGACAGCTGGAGGTCACTCACGAAGGCCGCGGGATACACATATGAGACCTAAAAAACGCAGACGACGAAAAGAAAATCTAAATCGACCACCTGAGGAAAATGGTTTTGCTTGATCTGAATGTGGCAAAATATGTAGGTCACGGCTGGGGCTGCACAGCCACGGTAAATACTGTATTGCTCACTAATCTTCAGACTCGAAGACAATCCTAATTATTTTTATATTTCATTGATGCTAAGTGTTGCTGTACATTTTGATTCTAAAAGGAAGTAAATTGAAAATAGGTTGGCGAATTTTTTTAAACAAGTACAAAAATATAGATACATTAAAAAAAAAAACGAGATTAGAAACATTGAAATAGTGGCCTTTTATAGTGCGTTATTGATTTCAAAAGTACTTAAATATTCCATGTGTAGGTAATGAAAGTAATTACAGTAAAATGTTCCCTTCAGACCTTGCGATCTATGGGGAAGATGATGTTAAGGTCATCTGTTTCTTTGGCCAACGGTTAACGAGCAGGGTGTTATGCGGCCAGCACAACGACCAACCGCCTTTACTTTCCCCAACTAAAGTTGAGTACCCATTTGAGTTGGGTGGACTCAGGGGCGCCCTTAAAAATTCCGAAATTAAAAATCCCAGTCTTTACCGGGATTCGAACCCAGGACCTCAGGTTCGGAAGCCAAGCGCTTAACCATTCGACAACCGCGCCCCAGGTAATGAAAAAAAAACAATAATTACAAATTTAGCTGTTTATTTTGTAACATCCTAACCACACCGCCATCCAAGCTAGTGCAGAAGGTGTGCACAATTAAAGTCTAGACTGAGAAGGATGTTGACATTAAAAAAAAGAGAAAAAGTCTAGAACTTAAGAAGATGCTGTGTTCAAGGCAGAAGTTTTATGTATGTGTGATGTCCTCGTGTGAATGAATACACATCATTGCCTCCTTGAGTTGCCTCCCTTAACTTAGTACAATGGTGTCTTCAAGTGGGATTATAGGCGACACAATAAATGGAGGTAGGATCCGACCTCATTGGCATCGTTGAAACTACTAGACCAACTCTCAATTTCAATTATAGATTAGTGGAAATTGGCTACCGATGTCTGAGAGAGAAAGAGAGAGAGAGAGAGAGAAAGAAAAAGAGAGACAGAGAGAGGGGGAGTATGTATGTAAATTGAAAATGTAAATTCAGTTTACCAAAGCTAAAAATAGAGATTTTCTTTTAAGACGAGAGATTTTGCACATTTTTTTTTGGGTGCATGCTTTGTTTTCACGAAAAATGTCTGGAACGTAATATTGACGATAATAAGATTTTTGTGACATTTCAGCAAGAAAATTAAATGTAAACAATAATTTAGAGTTAAAAAGTTTGTCATAAAATATCCGTATAAGAGATTTTCATAATGAATATTGTTACGACTTATATATAAACTAAATCTCATTAAATTGTCTTACATTTTTGTATTTAATTATCATTTACTTTCTCTCTATCTCTCGCTCCCTTTCTAATTATAAAATACTACATAATCACTTAACGTGGCGAACTTAGGAAACAGATTTAAGACAAATAGGTACATTCCTTAAAGAACAAAGAATTACTAGAGAACGATGCAATTCAACAATATCTAATGAAAAACTCTAAACAAAGTAAAAATTAACAGTATTACCTTCCCACACGAAAAGGATAAGAAATATTAATGCTAAAGCCAACATCACTTTTTGTTAATGATTTTAGGGATACTGGCCCGTTGTAGTAAAACTACACACTAGGCCATGTAACACACAAAGTATTAATTGAGGTGTCCTACACAAAAAAGGTCAAAGGGAGTCATTCGGATATTGTGTACTTAATAAAAAAATAAATAAGAAAAAGAAAGTAGTTTAACGATGGTAAAAAACAATAATTAAATACTTTAATATTTTATTTTATCATTTTGCGAGACCAGTTGTGAATATTAGGCAGTAAATAAATTGAGTAAAACATCCAAAGTAAAAATTATAGACCAAATTCATATCAGGATAGACTTAGGAAGAGGAGATAGCCCAAGACCGAACAGCATGGAGACAGACTGTGCGTGCTGGCACGAACTTTGCTGAATGCAAAAGAAATGAAGCTGCTTCGGCCAAGAGAATGAAAAAGAAAGCTTCTCTACTGTCAGCCAGCCCCAAAACTGAGGAATATAAATGCACGAACTGTGGCAAACTATGCAGATCCAGAATTGGCTTGATCAGCCACTCCAGATTCTGCCCCGTCTCAAGACGTAACCAAAGCCAGTGACTCACCTCGGCGCATCCATTGTCTTCCGAGACAGAAGGAGCCATATTAGACTTAGGAAGATTCAAAGAACATGACTGAAATGTTGAATGTGAATCTAGATCTAGAACCGATAGAAACAAATATAAACACCTAATCTAATCTCTATATGTACTTAGATAAGGGAAGGGGGGGGGGAAGAAAAAATTACACCAACCTTCCTCCACCCCCCCTAACAAAAACTAGAATTCTGGCTACACTCATGGGTCATTAGGATTTCGGAACGCCCTACTGAACTTCTGTTAAGGTATTATATAAGTAACATGTGACATTACCTTTTCTTGCTGATACTGTACTATTTATACAGATACAAATTTAAGTTACTTCTAGTAAAAATGTTTTATAATAATGAAAAATGTTTTCGAAACCAAATAATAATAAAGAATTTAGTATTTCCCTCAGTAACGTAGACCATGTTTAATTGTTGATTTGTGATCTCTTTGTTTGTAACCATCCGTACCAATAGTCAATCTTAGTTTCGTTCAAAGGTACCATTAGAAAATATTTCGAACACAAAGATTTTAAGCGTCAGATGTATCGCTCAAGTACGTTTACTTGCGATTCTCATTAAGATAATCCAATCAAGTCGGCTAAGTAACACTTAATTATGTCGCTTGATACCAACTCTTGTTTCCTTTAGACATCAAACCAAGCACATTTAAAAAAAAAAAAGTTTGTAAGGACATTACTCACCCGATGACAAATATATGATTCCGGATAAAGTCATTTAAATGTCCACAAATGGAAGCTCTTTTTAAGAATCAGTATTACACTTAGAAATATATGTGTTTTTTTTTATTTGATTTAATATAAGTCATATTTGAGTTAACAGTCAAACTCTTTTGTATTCTGACATAGATTACATAACTACAGTTGTTTTTGTTCTTTTCTGAGATTCTTGTTTCTCGGAAGCGTGTTTGATAAAAAATATGCTGTCATTTATGATTGCGATTACTTTTACAATTATTTTAGGTAAGAAGATGAACTAATTTTTTTAACATATTATATCAATAATTTAGATATTGTCTTAAATTTTTGGCAACGCGTGAATATTTAATTAAACTAGCATTTAACACCGGCTAAGCTCGTTGATTTGTTCCCATTTTGTATGCTTTTTATTAGTCAACCGCTCCACCAATATTTTTTCCTATCCACTCTCAATAAAACGGAAGAACCCCTCCCCTTTAATTATAACACGAGAGACACCCGCACTACCACATACTTTGTAGCAATAACCGTCTACTTTCCCGTTTTATTTCCAATGAAATGGACCGGATTTCGTATTTTCCCATTTATCATAAATTTGGACCTTTGGTCACATTAGATAGTAGCTCCGGATCCGGCCGAAATCCGAGCATTTTTCAAGAGTGGCAATATTTGGGTCCGGCTAGATATCATTGCAGGATAGTTGACGTAAAGAATCTCCCCAACCTGTTTAGTGGTGTGGGTCTATCTCCCCAACCTGTCTAGTGGTGTGGGTCTATCTCCCTAACCTGTTTAGTGGTGTGGGTCTATCTCCCCAACCTGTCTAGTGGTGTGGGTCTATCTCCCCAACCTGTCTAGTGGTGCGGGTCTATCTTCCCAACCTGTCTAGTGGTGCGAGTCTATCTCCCTAACCTGTCTTGTGGTGCTGGTCTATCTCCCTAACCTGTTAATTGGTGCGGGTCTATCTCCCCAACCTGTTCAGTGGTGCGAGTCTATCTCCCTAACCTGTTTAGTGGTGGTGCGGGTCTTTCTCCTCAACCTGGCTAGTGGTGCGGGTCTATCTCCCCAACATGTTCATTAGTGCGGCTCTATCTTCCAACGTCTCCCAAACCTGTCTAGTGGTGCGGGTCTATCTTCCCAACCTGTCAAGTGGTGCGAGTCTATCTTCCCAACCTGTCTAGTGGTGCGGGTCTTTCTCCTCAACCTGTCTAGTGGTGCCTGTCTTTCTCCTCAACCTGTCTAGTGGTGGTGCGGGTCTACGTTATAGTTCTTTTATTATTGTAGAACATTTTCTCCACAATAAAATCATTAATATATTAATATGCAAGATGTTTTAATCACACGTTCTTGCACAATAAAATAAATAAAAGATTTGCTTGTATATATATATATCGTTCTATTCAATTTAAACCATATCTTCGCATTTACATAAAGTAACAAGAAAGAAAAAGAAACTACTAAAGCTTAAAGTAACCTTTGACCTCTGTCACTAGTGTAAGGGCAGAAAAGATCTACACGCTTGATTAACCAATTATGCAATGCAATTATGTTATTACTTTGCCTGACCACTCAACATACAACAAACACTAGTGCTTATGCGTGATGGAAAATGTGTCAGGGTTATCACCATTACCGACTGTACACACAACACTAGGCCTTCGTGTGTAAGTGTAAGTCTCTCTAACCAGCTTGTTTCAATGACTCAACTCACGGGCTATTGTAGTTTCCGGGTAGAGAGAGTGTGGCTTACTGTGGATGTTTGTTTTTTTAATGAGTTGAATTACTTTATGCTTTTAGATCTATACAACTATAGATTTAGAACTAAACGTACAATTTATTATACAATTCAGCATTATCTATGATAAATAACAAATATGTTTTTGATGTTAATAACACACCGTTTGATGTTAACAAATGCATTAAAAACACTCTAAATAGTCACCTAAAACGCTACAGATTCCAACTATAAGCTTAACGCCACTAAGGGTATATAGCACCTGAACTCAGAAGAACAAGCGCTTAATTGACTGAAATTCATAAAGACATAGATCTACCTGCTTTTAAACCCAGATTGCACTTTACCTTTGAGATATATACTATTACTAAATATACATTAGCATATTCTACATTGACCATCCCACATACCCCATTTACAAATTTACAATGGTAGCCTAGTACATACACGCGTATCTTAATATATTACACGATTAGTTCACTAAAGACCTATATCTTAAAAATGTAGTTTAACATTGATATGTAGATATACCACCATACCAATAC